>PISX010001149.1:0-211709 GCA_004024625.1 Mellivora capensis | reverse complement strand
GTTGCAAATGGCAAGATTTCATTTCTTTTGATGGCTGCATAGTATTCCATTGTGTATATATACCACTTCTTCTTTATCCATTCATCTGTTGAAGGACATCTAGGTTCTTTCCATAGTTTGGCTATTGTAGACATTGCTGCTATAAACATTCGGGTGCACGTGCCCCTTTGGATCACTACGTTTGTACATTTAGGGTAAATACCCAGTAGTGCAATTGCTGGGTCATAGGGTAGTTCTATTTTCAACTTTTTGAGGAACCTCCATGCTGTTTTCCAGAGCGGTTGCAGCAGCTTGCATTCCCACCAACAGTGTAGGAGGGTTTCCCCTTCTCTGCATCCTCGCCAGCATCTGTCATTTCCTGACTTGTTAATTTTAGCCATTCTGACTGGTGTGAGGTGATATCTCATTGTGGTTTTGATTTGTATTTCCCTGATGCCAAGTGATGTGGAGCACTTTTTCATGTATCTGTCGGCCATCTGGATGTCTTCTTTGCAGAAATGTCTGTTCATGTCCTCTGCCCATTTCTTGATTGGGTTATTTGTTCTTTGGGTGTTGAGTTTGATAAGTTCTTTATGATTTTGGACACTAGCCCTTTATCTGATATGTCATTTGCAAATATCTTCTCCCATCCTGTCAGTTGTCTTTTGGTTTTGTTAACTGTTTCCTTTGCTGTGCAAAAGCTTTTGATCTTGATGAAATCCCAATAGTTCATTTTTTCCTTTACTTCCCTTGCCTTTGGTGATGTTCCTAGGAAGATGTTGCTGCGGCTGAGGTCAAAGAGGTTGCTGCCTGTGTTCTCCTCAAGGATTTTGATGGATTTCTTTCTCACATTGAGGTCCTTCATCCATTTTGAGTCTATTTTCGTGTGTGGTATAAGGAAATGGTCTATGTTTGATTGGTTTTTAAGCTTCTTGGCTTTGGCTGCTATTTATCACTCCATGCTTTTTTACTTATTAATTAATTTACTCAACAAGTATGTGTTGAGTACCTACTATGTGCCAGGAACACTGGACCTATGATGTTATGCAGGACAAATATGGTCCCTATTCACTATCTAGTAGGGGAAACAGATAGATTAGTAGAACATTGCAATAAATTGGATTGGTACAGCAGAGTCCTAGAGAAATTCCCAAGAGAGAAGTTATAACCAGGTTTGGGGGCCATGGAAGGTTTCCTGGAGGAGTTGACTTCTGAGATACACTTCAATCAAGCATAAGCTCAAGCTAGATACAGAATAGTGTGTGGAAAAGTAGAGAAGAAAGGAAACATAGAACTTTAGACCCCAGTGAGTGCAAAGAACCACAGTGAAAGACAGCAAGGTGTACTTCTTAACTGAACCAAGTTTTGTGTGGGTGACTGGAGGCAACAGAGGCCTCGAAAGGGACTGTGACCAGCCCGTGGGTCACATGGCCAGCTAATAGGTGAATGGACTTAGGTGTTCTTACCCTTTCCTAAATCTGTGTGCCTATTATGCCCTTTGGCTTTCTGGGTACCTTCCATGTCCCTCCCCAACCCCCACCCCATTCTATGGCATTTTTATCATGAATCTGACAGTAGGATAGAGGAACTATGGAATCTGTCATCTTCTAAATGTGTCCAAAGTTCCAAAATGATTTCCAAGCATTACCACAGACCCCTACCCACTCTCCATGCTATGAGACACAGACGGGGCTAACGCCTTTGCAATCAGACAAACTGAAGTTGAAACCATACCCACAGAGAACCAATGTCAACTTGCCTAACTTCTATGAAGTTCCCTCATATGTATGAGATGGTAAACTTACCTTACAATGTTGTCGAGAAGACTGAACTAACACAACAAACTCTGTAAAGTGTCCAACACACAGTAAGGACTAAGTAAAAGTTAACCTCCTTGTTCTTGGTTCAACAGCAGGTAAACCAAAGTAAATCCCCCAAACACATAACGTCATACTCAGTGTCAGCTTTAAGTTCACTTTTCTATCAACTTCCTTAATTTTTTTCTTTCCAACTCTCCATAATATCCAGTGTAGATGTTCCATTTAGCCTTTTGGTTTAGGACAGCATTTGCTCAGTTCAACCTGAGAAACCATGAAAAGGGTATATGTATATGTAGAGACAAAAAATTAGGAATCTTGACTGGTTAACCAGGCATCATGAAAAGACAGCAGGCCTCATGGACAAAGAAGAGGATGTGGAAAATGAATGGCTTTTCAAAATCCTAATATGCCTTGGATCCATCATGTTTCACCAACAGAGTTCTCTGGTCACCCTGTAGATCTCATGATCTTATCCATTATTAAGACATAGTTTATCCTCCTAGGTTCTTCTCTCTGGGTATCTTTTGACTCTGTACTACCAGTTAGTCAATTGTCTCTGTTTCATGTTCTTGATTTGGGCACTGAAAGTTTTGCATACCAGGAAACCCTTCAGTGAGTTTTTAAATAGAAAGTCCTATATCCTGGGACAACACTTCAGTCCCTGGCAAATGGGAACACTTGGTCCCAGCAGGGGAATTTCTGTGAAAGAAGTGTGGCTGAGGCATAACCTCCTACACAGTACTGATCAAGTAGCCTGGAAAATCTTCTTGACATTGAAGAGCCAATCTGTCTTAAGGACCATTCCATTGGTATGAGGGATTCAACTGATTTCTATTAAAACAATGTTTTAAAGAAACATTCTGGGGATGCCTGGATGGCTCAGTCAATTGGGCATCTAACACTTGATTTTGGCTCAGATCATAATCCTAGGGTTGTGGGACTGAACCTCGTACTTGGCTCCATGCTCAGCAGGGAGTCCGCTTAGGATTCTCTCCCTCTCCCCCTCCTCCCACTCATTTTTTCTCTGTAAAATAAATAAATAAATCTTAGAAATAGAATAAAACAAACATTTTGGAATCAAAAATCTCTCAGATCTGGCAACCTGGAGGCTTTAACTATTTAATTTTTATTCCTTTTCTGCTTTCTAAGCTCATAACCAAAATACTACCACTTGGTCCCAAATCAAATATGATACTTTTGCTCACAAGGAAATATGTTGATAAATTTAGTAAAGACTTCAGATTTATAGAATAAGGGACCCACAGGTACAACCATGGTTCCCCAGACTGTGAGAAGAGGGATATGTGCTGACTGACCATTATTCTATCAATCACTCCTTAAATCAACATTTAAATCATACATGCCAAAAATGTATTGGGCAGTTACTACATACCAAGCTACCCAAAGTCAGCCATGCTCTGAGGGTAGACACAGTCCTCCAGACTGTCAAGTCTGCCTAAGACTTCTAATGCCAGCTGCAAGTTTGAGGGCTTCCTAGAACTATTCTCAAGTTTTATTATTCCAACCTGGTCCAAACTGGTAGACTCACAGTTACAGTCTATTACAGGGAAAAGATACCTTAAGATCAGATGAGAAAAGAGACACATAGGGCAAAGTCTGGGAGGGTTCTGGAATAGTTCTCTTTATCCTCTGGATACAGTCTCCTCTAGCAGTGATGTGTGACAATACATACTGATTATTAACCCAGAACCTCACCCAAGCTTTTGTGTCCAGAGCTTTTATTGGAGATGCATTTCTTGGGCATGATTAATCACTCATTGATTACTCATGTGGTTGAACTCTTTTTAGCCACCCCTTACTATGGAGGTGGGGCTGAAATCAGGTGGCTTGAGGGGCTTAGCATGAATCACCTAATTAATACAATAAATGATCACTCAGGAAATTAGAGGTTACCTCCACAGGAGCCAGGGACAAAGACCAGACCTTTCTTTCTTTGGGCAATGTCCAAATCTTTGCTACACACAACTCTGTGATGTGCACTTTTTATTCATCATCTCATTTAGTCCTCATAAATCTGTGAATAATTATTATTCCCATCATTTAATGAGGAAACAGGTTTAGAGTAATTGGCCCACTAGTGGGTTATAGCAGAACTGGGATGGTCCTACGGCCTGTGCTTTCAGTCACTGTAGAGTGCAGCTACCAGATGTCCAAGATTTGTGTTAAATTTTGGAGATACCAAGACGAATAAGGCAGAGTCCAATGTAACTATTTGGGGCATGGCAAGAAAGAGATGGCCCAAGTATACTTATTAGCTATGTAGACTTTAATGAAGGGACCATTTTCAAAAGTATAAGCAGTAGCATGGGATCATACAGTACTCGGGTTCTAGCAACAATGGGGAGGTGTTACCTCCCCCAGAGAGAGAAGTCAGTGATCACTGGATCCTAGAAACTGCAGGTATAACTCAGAGCTGTGACCTCTAATAGAATGTACAAACAACCAATGAGCAACCTGGTTAGGAGAAGTGGAGGAGAAATACCCCAATATCACTCTCCTCCTCTGTCAGATTCCTCACCATTGTCTCCCATTGGCTGGAACCACCTGGACAGCGTAGTCAAGAGACCTTACAGATGCAACACATACACAGTCCTGGACAGAGAGATCCAGGTGGAAATGTGTGGACAGTAGATCTGCAGGTATAATTGGAAAATACCCTGCACCCTTCCACTCCCCACATACCCTTAGTATCATACAGAGAAATATGTAGATATGTAATTGCAACCCAGGGGATGAATATCATCATAAATAGAGAGAAGTTTAGTGGAGGAGATAAGAAACCATCAACTAGGAGAAACACTTGCATCTTTTTCTTGAAAGATGAGTAGATTATTATTTGGGCAAGAGAAGGACGGATATGCATGAAGAAATTTTTGTTTTCCTTTCTTGGGGGCAGGGGGTTGGAACCAGCAAAGACATTCAGGTCAGAAACAGTACAGAAAATTGTATTTAGTTCACCAGGCTTAATGTAGACTCTCCAGGGGGAAACAGCTAGTGATGAGGTTGTGAAGTTAGTCTGGAGCCAGACCATGGAGAGACTTTCAAGTTTCTGATTAAAAAATGAGAATTTTGTTCCCCCTAAGACAATGGGGAGACATTTAATAGTTTTATGATGAGATTTAAATTTAAGAAAGCTACCTTTAATAGTTTGAGAAAGGAATAGAGAAATATGGTTCAGTGGTCAAAGATCTGTTAAGTTTATTAACCTATTGCAGTGGTTTAGGTGAGAAGTAAGGAAGGTGTAGTGCAGGGAAACTGTCTGGTGGGACCCCTTGGATGCAGAGGAAGAAAGTGTAAAGTACATGCAGATTACTGGCCTGAAGTGGAGCCAGGAACACACAGGAGGCTGATGGCACAATGAAAAGGAAGGTCACTGCTAACAGCTTGCGGTGATCAACAGTACTTAGGTAATAGGCATTTGAAAGGGCAAACATTTTTCCAGCAACATCACACATCTCTTAAAGAGAGATTCTTATTAAATGGGTGTTGTATCTGGCATCTGAACTCTAAATGGCCACAGATTTCTAAAATTGTAAGAAAAGCGGAAAAAGGAAAAGTGATTAGATGATGAACCAATAAATAAAGAGGAAGAGTTAACTGCAGTAGACAAGCTTTGAAGTTGTGTGGAAAACTTTTGTATTTCTAAGAATGAACTCTTGAGTAGTTACAATTTAAAGATGAAAAACTATCTTTAGTGGCCTGATAAGCATTATAAGGAAGGAAACATCCAAATCGACCCAGTTTTGGATTTATTTTTTATCTAGCATTCAATATATACAAGGCATCATATATTATATCATATATCCTATCATATCATCTTATCTCTTTTGATCATCATAAAACCTTATTACCCTTATTACTATACCTATTAATATAATTATTATCTTTGTAGTATAAAAGGATTTTGTTTCCATTTCTATACCTATCCAGGTATGGATAGGTATATCCATATATTTATATTGTTGATATCCAGGCCAGGTGGACATGAACAGTGATGCAGTTTGGCACTACCCAATATGCCTGTCTCAGGAAATGAATCAAGGCCAAAATCCCCCACCACACTGTGAGATCTGGCTTAGGATGACATTCACTTAAAGAAAGAAACACATTTTGCTTTTCACCCACCCAGGAAATCTGTCTTTTTCCTAATTTACACAAAAGCTGGAAGCTGACCCAAATTCAAAGTCCCATTAAGACGTGAGTGCTGGCCAGGATTCTGTCCAGGTAATGATCTACATAACCTGTCTAACCCTTTCTTTTCAGTCAGGACCCTCCATTCTAGAGTTTCAGGGATGGGATCTAGTCCCCTGACTCCTGGTTGAACTTCTGCTCTGAATTGATCATCCCAAATCACAAACCTATCCAGGTTCATATTGTCTCTATTACCTTCTCAGAGCATTTATGCCACATTAGGAGATTCCATCATGTCTTCACTGCAGGGTCTGCTAAGCAGTGTGTCACATACACTTGAAGTCGTCCCCTGGGTCAAGGAGACCAGATATGGGTAAAAGAATGGAACTTTCTGCCAGAAACCAATAACCTGAGGTCATTTGGAGGGCGGGGGAGTAGGGTGCCAGACATGTAAATCCACCAGCTATCGCCTTACTTTGCCCCTTATTCCTGAGTTTGGAAACCCAAAGCAGAGCCTTTCTGGACTCCTATCTCCAGAAAAGTAAGAGCCAGAGCCTAATTCTTCATAGAACCTGAAGAACCATCCTCACAATCTACTACCACCTCCCACCTCAGCCTCAAACCATAGTTCTGTAGTCCCATCCAGGAGATACAAACCCTTCCTAGCTAATCCCAAATATCAGGAAATGTGTCCCTGATAAAAGAGACTTACTCTCCGGTGTTGGTTCTAGATATCTTTTCTCAGAAAAATAAGTAATATCAAAATATTAATCTTAGTTGCATTAAGAAAAGAAAGAAAGAGGGGCACCTGGATGCCTCAGTGGGTTAAGCCTCTGCCTTCAGCTCAGGTCATGATCTCAGGGTCCTGGGATGGAGCCCTGCATCAGGCTCTCTGCTCAGCAGGGAGCCTGCTTCCTCCTCTCTGCCTGCCTCTCTGCCTACTTGTGATCGCTGTCAAATGAATAAATAAAACTTAAAAAAAATGGAAAGAAAGAAAAAGGAATACAATGCAAACAACACAGGCTGGGGTCAGATAGAAGTGAGTTCAGTGCTAGAGTCGTCAGTCACTTCCTAGCTGTGTGTCCTCAAACCAGTTATTTCACATCTCTGAAACTGTCTCAGTTCCAAAATATGTAACACTGAAGGCACCAATGATTGCTAACAGGGTTGTTGTGAAGTTAAAAATGGGATCCCCTAAAAGAGTGCCTACTGTAGTTGTTGACCAATAACAGCACTTAATAGGACACTTGGAAGGCATCAGAGGCACTGTCCCTGCCGGTATCCAGAAAGGGCTTTCTCTCAGGTAGCAGGACAGGTGACACTAGAGAGAACCCACTGGTGACTTTCTACCCTGATCTCTCCCATCGGACACTAAGCCATAAAGGATGAACATTTATTATTGCATATGAAAAGTACCACTTGGCCATCCATATCAACATAAAGAACCTCTTGAATTCTAAATTCAAATTACCCATCCATTCAGAGTGGAGAAGAGCCCCACTGGCCTTGGAAAGAGGTGCACTAGAATTAAAGTCTGGCTATTCCTCAGACAGGCTCAAGCAGGCATGGGACCTTGAGCCAATCAGGTCCCCTCTTTGAGCCTCAGTTTCTCCTCTTTAAAATGGAGCTGATAATCACAAATTTTCAGAGCAAACAAATTTTTGCCAGAAACAAGAGATTCTTGATATGGGATGCTGTATATAGTAGGGGCTCAGTACATGGGAATTCTCTGCCCTCCCCGCAAGAGACCAGATTAGCACAAGTGAGATGACACCAACTGTACCCTTCACAGTTATTTCTAATCCTTTACTCTCCAGTATGTTCTGGAAAATGATTTGTTGATATTTGGACAAGTTAACAACATGGTTTTGTTTTATGAGCTGCCAGTACTAAACGCTGTCTCTGTGCACTTTCATCGTGTTTTTATTTGAGCTTCTACATAAACTTCTCTTCTGTGTTGATTTGACCTTTTCAAACCTTGGTTCTCTGAGCGTTGGAGACAAGATGAGGATATGTAGAGTGACAAAGCTGAAGTCACGCCTTTGTAGGCTGAGAGGAAATTGAGTCCAGGCAAATGGCTCCTATGCCAGAAAAGCCTTTAAAATATTAAATGAGGAGTTAGTGACAGGCATAACTACCCTCTTGTGGAAAACCTCCAAATCTTAACTTAGTAAAGTTGGTTTTGGCTATAACAAACCAGCTGTCACAAGCAGTGGGAGACCATTAATTATATATGAGAACACTGATAAATTAATGCCTAATGGCTAGAAAAATTAGGAGCTCTTATTTGTTTAGTGCACCCTCTTCCCACTTTTATAAGAGCCCCATAGGAAAATGATATTGAATTAAATTTGTAGAGGTGTGGAAGTTGAATAAAGTGAACAGTCACAAATGCATAAATGTAGATCTCATGATTAAAAGCTGGATGACAATCTTAATAGGCAACTCTTGTGATGGAGTGCCTACCCTGGCATTTTAACTGCTGTCCTGGGAGACCACCCTTAATGGGCCAGGTGGGCTTATCTTAAGGCCCCTTTTGTACTTTAGTAACCAAGGAACTTTGGATCTGTTCCAAAATATAGCACCTTATTCTGAGTATCTGCACTATAATGATAATAGCTACCATTTATTGAGCACTTATGAAGTGACAGGCATTTGCAAAACCTTAGACTATCCTACTAATTAAAGTATGATGTTAATAAGACATAAGGAATAAAATAATACACTAAAGCAGGACAACCTATGACCTATACTTGAAGGACAGAGGGGAGAAGAGGATTTGGGGTATTTCGGTCTTGTGTCCGGTGCCCCAAAGGGTCAGTTGAATTTGGACCAACTGTGGCTAATGCAAAGCCCCTTGAACTTTCAATTAGCAATACAGGAGAATAGTTCCTGCTGCTTCATTCCCAACTTATTACTAGGGATGAGAGCCATCTGATGTGGGTGGACTGGAAAATAGGCTGGTTAGAGTTTGATTGGATAATAATAATGTGGAGCCCATGATAGACCAACTGTAACAATGGTCCCCTTTCTTATATCTCAATGTACCCATTCCCTTTGCCATGTGACTTTACAGTTCTTCTCACTGGAGAAGTGAGGTCTATTTCTCCACACACTTAATATGATTGGCTTTGTGATTTACAAAGGCCAACAGAAAGCAAAAGTGACCATACTATAGTTCTGAGCTTGACTTTAAGAGGCTTTGGCCCTTTCTGCTTGTTCTTGTACTTATGAACTTCAATGAGAATATGCCTGGCTTAGCTACCTAGAGGAGAAGGCACACCAACCAAAGCAGATGCCTCCATCATCCCAGATGAGGCTGTCAAGGTTTAAGCAATAGCCAACCAACAATCAGACTTGCAGGGGGCCCAGCCCACATTAGCAGAGCCACCTAGATGACCTGCAATTGTTGGCAGACACATGAGCACACCCAGCCAAGATCAGCACACCCCAGGCCAGGTCAGCTGAACCCTGAAGACTCACAAACCAAATACATACTTTTTTGTTATTTGACACAGAGGATTTGTGGTTGTTCATCATGCAATATTATTGTACCCATGGATAAATTACATAGAGCCTTAAAGAAGCTACTGCTTCACTCTACATTTCTAAGCACAAATTCATGTATGGTACCACCATTTATAGTTCGTGTTATAGGGTTCATGGTAGAGAGTCAAGAGAAGGAACATTAATGCTCATCCAGACTGCTTATTCAATCTTCAGTAGAAATTCTAGTACATTCAATTTCATTCAAGTGGCAAAGATTTTTTCTCACCAAACTTAAGGTCTTCTGTGTCCTCTCCTCAAGTAGACCTGACCCTGGGCTTCTAGCATCCTCCTTGCAGAGTCCAGCTTAAGCAAGAATCCTGCTAAGTCAGCTAGGAGAAAATCTCCACCCTCAATATCTGATCAATATCCTCATCCCCTCAACTTATACCCCAGGTCATATCTGATCACCATGGCCTACCTTCAGCAAGAATCCCCTTGAGCTGGTTTAGCAAGTATCTCCTTATCCCTGACATTTCCTCTTAGTAATTTTCCATCCATTGTTCTCCCGGACCCCCACCCTACTCTTTGGCTATAAATCCCCTCCCTCCTTTCCTTACTGTATTTGAAGTTGAACCCAAAATCTCCCTTACTGCAAAGCCCCACTGAAGTATTTCCTATACTCATCACGATAATCCTGCATAAAGTCTGCCTTGTTGTTGTAACAAGTGTCAGAATAATTGTTTCTTTAACACAAGGCACATATATGGAATATCTATTATACATAGTACAAATTTCTAAGCACAATTTTATTATTTGGAGGAGTAATTCTCAATCCTTAATACACTGGGGAGATAGTGCAGAGCCATGCTGTGGAGCTCCCCTCCTTCCTCTACACTGAGATGCTGTGGCCATGTTCCCCTCATCACTTCTAGAAAGAGCCTCTGTTGCTAATGACCAAAAATTGTATCATTTAGGTGTGTTGGGTGGGAAAAATTGAGAACCATCAACCTAAATTAAGTCAGAGCTAAGTTTCTATTGTCAAACATAACCATTATTGTTGGAAATGGAGGACTCCTGTGTTTTACTATAGCCCGGCCTGCCAGTCAGTAAGGAAAAGAATGACACTGCTCACAAGTAATCATGATTTGCAAGTCTTTTTTAGTAACAGACTCCCTCAATCAATGTTTTCACACCATGAAAATTCCCAGATAGACACAAAGTCTTTCCTGAGCCAACAGATGATTACTCATTCCAAAAAAACTACAAGTGAGTTTCTCAATAATGAATTTGTTTTTGATTTCTTAATACAAACATAGCATCAAATGTTCATTTATTAAATGCCATGCTTGAAACCAAGCCTCGTGATAAGATTCTTAACCAAGGTGAGGATTAACAGGTGGCTAGGTGTGGATCCTGGGTCTGTACAAGCATGTAAATAATTAACAAGTAGGAAAAGTGGCTAAAATACTCCCTAAAATTTCTAGCCTGCATTGCTAAAATCTACAAAATCCCTTTAACTGTTAGGAAGAGCCTTAGTGATAGGCAAAATATTCCTGCAATGGTTAGTTTTCTGTCTCTATATGACCAGGCTACAGTACCCCAAAATTTAATGAAACACTGATATAGCCATCTGCCATGAAGGTACTTTTAGATGTAGTTATTGTTTATAAGTAGTTAAACTTAACTAAAGGAGATACCCTTGATAATGTGGGTAGGCCTAATCCAATCAATTGAAGGTCATAAGAACAAACACTAAGGTTTTCCAGAGAGGAAGAAATTCTGCCTCGATATAACATCAGCTTCTGCCTATGTTTCTAGCCTACCAGCCTGCCCTATAAATTTTCCGCTTACTAGCCCCAACAATCATGCGATCCAGTCCAGTTATTTAAAATAAATCCATATATATACAGCCATTGAATATATCATATATATATACACACACATATACATGTAGATACATATGTAATATATAGGTACATATGCAATGTATGTACGTATATTTATATGTAATACATATTACCTGTATGTATCTGTAGCCTTGAACTATTTGCAACCATTTTGTACCCAATATCCAAACTTGCTTCTGATACATTTTTATGGTTTTCCGATTTGGATTTGTAGCTGAATTCTGTATTCTTTGCCATGATTTTTGCAGGAGGCACTATTAGCTTTCTGCCCAGACCCACTTGGATTCTTTGATCTTTACTGTATGTCCTTCCCCGAGTTTGTGTGATTTTACTTCTGAAGATCCACATCTGTGACTCTCTTTGGAGGTCTTCCTATGAGCCTCTTTCTCCATGAGCTCTGAGGCCCTCTCTGCAGCCATTAGCCCACGGCTGGCTGGTGTAGGACTATGAGAGCCCAGCTCCCTCCCCTTAAGTTTGGGCAAAGTCTGAAAAATAATTTATACTCCAGAGGTCCCCCTCTAGGATCAGACTGAGGCTGGGGCTTTGTCTGAAACAGTGTCCTTGCTTGATTTCACGCCGTTTCCTGTCCTGCTTCCCCACTGCCTTCCCAGTATCTCCTCCAAATGCTTCTGTATCTCAGCACTTGCTTCTGGCAAACTGCAGCCTAGGACGTCTTTTATGTGCTCTTTTGTCTGTGATCCAGATTCTTATCCTAGTTCTATTAGCTTGGGAGAGCCTAAAGAGATAACCTGCCTCTAATTCAGCAGGCACTCCTATTAGGAGTGAAATTGTTAGCGCATTCCCGCCCCCTGAGTATGATCCAGAGAGATCTGACAAAATACTAAATACAGAATGCAAAAGCAAAGGTAGAATTTTAGCATGACACATTCATAGCATTTCAGAGTTGGAAGAAACCTAAAAGTATTTCATCCAAATTTCTGCCTATTCATGAATTCTTTCTTCAGTATCTCTAGAAAGTGGCCCTCATATTCTAGATGAATGTTCTCTTCTTTTTAAAGCACAGTGCCCCATTGTTGAGCAGTCTGTTAGAAAGTTTAATCTTGTACTGGGTCCATCTATCCTGCTACAAACTCTACCCATTTAAAACAAGAAGTCTGTGCTGTTTACGAGAACTACACTGCAGGAGAAAGAAGCCTGAGCCCATCACAACACAATTCTTTAACATAAAATTTCAGTATTTTTCTTTTATACCTGAGTTTAATCAAGAGCTCTTCTGCATTGTCCTGTTTTCCACAGGGGAGGAGGGGTCTCGAGTCACACAGATAGAAAAGGTAAGATGTTTCAGTGTTCAGCAAGGAAGAGATGTGGGACCTTGTTAGCAAACTTCAAAGAGGCACCTTGTAAGGGGGCTGATAGCATATTTCAGGAGGTCACAATCCCCATCGAATAAAGCACGTAGGATCTATAAAAGGCTAGAGAATATTTGTGCAGCTGAGTAAGATCTTCAAGATTCGTGTAGTTACTGTGCTTATTCAGAGGAGGTGACCATGGAGGATCTCTTTACTAGTTGAAAATTTAACTTCTAGAAAACATGACATGAACCTTTTGTTTCTATGGGGGGCTGATTTCCAGGTGAATACACAAGGTGCATCTAACACCTGCTTCTTACAGCCAGTCTGCAAACATCTGAGTCCTGGCCTCAGGGGCTCTCTGCCTGACTAGTCTTTGGGTGCTTCAGTCATTCTTTGAAGGACACAGTGGGGCTCAGGGCTCTCGGACCAGCCTCCCACTCCCATATCCTCTTTCTGTATCCCTTTCCTATTCCTTTCTGGGCCCTGGTCTCTCCTCATCTCTGCATCTGGCTTTCGATCAACCTCTCTTCCTTGTGAAGGGCCAAAACTGGAGTGTAAATAACTATTCAATTCCATGTCCTTAATCTGGTCCAAAGGGCAAACATGATTTGCCCCTGCAACATTCTGCCCCAGGTCCCTCTTCAGACTCCAGGTGTTCCCCATTCCAACCCCGATGGTCTCCTTACTGCTCTTCAGACAGCTTGGCAAGGCATGCTTCAGGGCTTTTGAGTTTGCATGTTCTTCAGTCTGGAAAGACCTCCCCTCTCAGATTTTCTTGGCTCCCTTACCTCCGGAGGCTTTTGTTGACATACTGCCTTATTAGACAGACCTTCTCTGACCACGCTGTGGATATCCTATGTCCCAACCCTGACAACTTGAACTGTGTCTAGCATAGCAAGTAACTACTCAATAAATATGTTTAATGACAAAGTAAATCAACATGTGACCAATGTTCATATCTTAGGTTATTTCTTTTTTGTAATATCTTTTTGCAAATGCTTTTTAAGAGTATCTCTGCATCTCTGCCCCCAGTCATATAGTTTTCCTTCCCAAATGCAAGCAATGACTTTTTTAAATGTATCATGCCAGGGATAATTTTTGTATATATAGGAAAATATATGTGACTATATTCTTTTTTATAGTTTTACTCAAATGGTGATGTACTATCCATACTGTTTTGCTAACTGAACAATAGAGCATGGAATTATTCCGTATCAGTATAAGAGAAAAGGCTTCACTAAAAAAATTTGCTTCCACCTTCATTTAAAAAAATATTTACATCCACTGAAAAGATATATCATAGTTGGTTTAAGCCATTCCTCACTGATGGAGAGGTAGGTTGTTTCTTTGTACATTCATTATTTTAATCATTTTCAAGTACTGATTGGGACCATATACAAGTGAAGACAGTGAACCATTTTTTACCTACCTGCACAGCAGCTTTACTTGGTTTAACCTAATTTTCATTAAAAGAATAAATTTCTAAAAGTGGAATTTATGGATTAAAGGAGATGGGCATTTGTAAATTGAATTGATATTGCCAAATTGCCCTCCAAGGAGGGTGTGCCAAGTACATTCTCAGTGTGTGAGTTTCTATTTCCCATACACCCTGCCAGCAAAGAATTTTATTAGATGTTCTTAACTTCATCAATTTGATAAGTAGAAAACGGTCCCTCCATTGTGATTTTAATTTGCATTTATTTTATTATTAGGCTGAACATTTTTTTTACATATATAAGAACCATTTGTACTTCTGATTTTGTGAAAATCGGAATCTATTGAAATCCTCTGCCTATTTTTCTTTTAGATTTTTGTCTTCTTCTTACTGATTTGTAGAAGCTCTCTATACAAGATAGAATCTCTATATTTGCAATGTGAGTTGCAAATATTTGCTCCTACTTTGTGGTTTGTCTTTTGGCTTTATGTTTATTTTTTTTTTCTTTGCAGAATTCTATTTTTACATTTATGTGGTTAAATTTATAAGTTTTTCATGTCAGTTTTTTGTTATGGTAAGAAATAATTTCCTCTCTCCAAGACTATTTTAAAAGAATTCTTCCATATTTTCTTCCAGTATTTTATGGCTTCAATTTGTACTGAATCTTTTAAAAATATGGAGCTTATTTCTTTGTGTGAGGTGATGTTGGGAGCCAGCTCATTTTTTTTTCAGATGGCTTCCCAATTTTCCCAACTCCATTTTGAACAATTTATTTTATTCCTTTTTCACATTTTAAGTTCTCATTCATATTTGGGTTTATATTCTGGGGTTCCGAATAGAGTTCACTAATCTGTCTATTCATGTAGCAATGCCACACAGTTTTAAAAACTGTAGATATATATTATGACCTAATACCTGGGAAACCTAGATTCCCCTTGTTTCTCCTCCATCATTTTCTTGACTCTATTTGTTTGTTTAATTTCTATATTTATTTTATGCTTAATTTATCTAGAAACTTCCCCAAGTCCTGTTGAGCCTGAATTTAATGAGAATTATTCTGTCTTCATTAAGCATGATGTTGATCTTGAGGGTAAAGTATTTTTAAAATATATAGTCACATAGCTGTACATCATGTAAAGAAATATTTATGTACTCATTTTTTAAGTTTTTGTTAAGATGAGCTACTAAATTTTATCCAATATCTTTTTTGCATCTTTAGAGATAATCATATAATTTTCTTCTTTTGATGCATTTCGATGATGAATTACATGGATGGCGGGTCCCAACCTTCCAACATCCTGGAATTCAGTCCCACTAATTCAGTCCACTGCATTACTCTTTTAATGTGCTTCTGGGTTCTGTTCTTTGTTGCCTTCGTTGGCTTGGGCTGTTATAACAAAATACCAAAGACTGGGTGACTTACACAGCAGACACTTACTTCTCACAGTTCTGGAGGCTGGAAAGTCCAATATCAATATGCCAGCTGATTCAGTTCCTGGGTAGGGCCCTCTTTCTGCAGACAGTTGCCCTCTGTCAGAATCATCACTCAGTAGAGAAAGAGAAAGAAAAGAGAGAGCTGTCTGGCATCTCTTATAAAGACACTGATCCTTTATGAAGGCCCCACCCTCATGACCCCATCTAAACCTGATTTCCTTCCAAAGGCCCCACCTCCAAATATGCCTGCACAGGGGACAAGGGCTTCCACCTCTGAATTTTGGGGACATGCAATTCAATCCATAGTGGTTAATGTATGCAAATTATTCTGGTCTGCTATTAACTTTTTCTCCTCTTTTCTCTAGGGTTTAGGTTTGGGTATTTATGCTAACCTCATAAGAAGAGAACTTCAATCACTGCTTTATACTTCTCTGTTCTGGAACAGTGTAAGTTGCACTAGATTAACCTCTTCCTTATAGGTTTGGTGGAATTGCTTTGTGAAATCATCTGGGGTGGTTGCTTTTGGGGGATGTAACACTTTGATTATACTCACAGGTTTAATGTACGCTAATGAAACTTAAGTCCCAGGACCCCTTGTATGGGATCCTAATAAGGCCCTGGAAGGGCCCTAGCAATGTGTTCACTTGGTCATATCTTTTTTTGTGAAATCTGCAAAGAAATTTGTACTCCCAAGTAGCTAAGACCACTGTCTCTTCCCATGCAAATTTCTATGTACTACTTCTCTCTTTTTTCAGCTGATGTTAGAGTGGCTGCGAACATTTTTGGGGATCTGGCTAAGAGAAACATGGTAGCCTTGGAGATGTACCACCCAAGCCCCCTTCACGAAAGGACTTGCATCTCAACCATGGGGAATGTAGTTAGGAGATGTTCTCTAACCATAAGCTCCCTTGGAGTCTACTTTAGATGTAAGGAAACACCCTGTATGAAGTCACACCATTCCCAGGGCAGCCTTCTCCTCCAGTGACTCGGTGAGGAGAGATATGAAGACCCAGGCACTTCATCCCAGTGCCTGAATATACTCTGACAAGTGCTATTATTTCTAGGGCTCTCTTATCACAGGCTCTGCACTGGCCTGCTTCCTCACCTTCCTTAGTCTTGATCCCTAATGAGTATCTTGTACTCCAGACTGCTTCCAAACTTCTGCTTCTAGATAATCTAACCTACAATAGGAAAGTCAAATTCAGCATGTATTTAGTTTGGTTTTAATGGGATATAACACACACACACATACACACACACACACACACACATGCATTGGTGCTCAGTCATTTCCGTGTATTATTTTGTTATTGTTTGCTACTGTGGTATATAGGAATGTCTTCCAGAGTACTCCTGCTTCCCACTACACTTACATACTGGCATCAGGACGTGAAAGTGCAGCAGAGGCTATACTGAGATATGAACTTGTCCTGTGGTACCCAGTTCTAGATGTATCTGGTATTGAGGAGAAACAAAGATTGAAGTGTATGTAATCAGAAGCTAATCTGTGGAAAAGTCTTCCAGTTGCCACGCATATAACTATCACCTCAATACCTAGTCAAGATGGAAGATTTCTCCTGGGAGGATAATACCAATAATACAGCATATACATTTATAAAAGTACTACACTTAAAAAAATCGAACTGTACAAAATAGAACGTACTAGAATTCCCATGTGAAGAGCACAAAATGGTACCAGTACCCAAAACAACAAGTACACTGGTGTGTGAAGTCATATATTTTGCTTTCGGTTTTGGTTCTGGTGTGCCTAGTTCCAGACAAATGGCATGCCAAATTACCACCCAAACAAAAAGATCATGAATAAACAAGTATTGCAGAGGCAAAACCACACATATGTATCAATATGTCAATGCATGTATCTTATGAGTAATTTGATAACACAATTACACAGCTCAATACAACATAACAGCAATTTTAAAATGAATTTTAATTGCTCTAGGTAATGAGTAGCATCACTTCAAATAGTATTTAAGATTAAACACTGCACAGGAAAACAAAATACAAAAAAATACATCTCTCATAGGTGAAAGAAAGTACTGGTTTCCCCAAATTTTCCAACAACCCTAAAGTGTTTTTTATATTATCAGGAATGAGATGTAAAGTGGAAAGAGACAATAAGGAAAAACAAATTGTGATTAATATTGCTAGGGGAAAGACCAGATTGCCTTTTGCCTTTCTGTAAAAAACAATGTTTAAAAATCATTGTCCTATAAAGAGGTCACAAAGTATGTAACCTAGAACTGTAGAAAAAAAATGTATCATAGATGAATTAATTAAAATTTTGTATTATTTACCTGAGGTTTTTTTTTTTTAAGATTTTATTTATTTATTTGACACAGAGAGAGAGGGAACACAAGCAGGAGGAGTGGGAGAAGAAGTAGTGGGCCTCCTGCCAAGCAGGGAGCTGAATGTAGGGCTGGATCCCAGGACCCTGGGATCATGACCTCAGCCGAAGGCAGATGTTCAATGACTGAGCCACCCAGGTGTCCTATCTGAGTTTTATAATATTTGCATTCTGGTTTAGTATTTGTTTCTTTTCCTTTTTTTTTCTTTTTTCATTCCAAATACACATTTAGTTTGCTAATTTTATTCTTTCAAGAACTTGTATCTTTTTTATAAAGAGAGTGACAGAATTGTTTAAGCATTGAGACTCTAAAGATCAGAGTCCACTCCTGCTACTATGAGTTTTGTGTATGTAAGCACACATATCTGCATCTCATGTTATTTGGTCTTTTCAAATTTCTGTTTCTTCTCAGGTCACTTCTAGTGATCCCTGTTTTCCTAGTGATAATTCATTACATTCATTATATTCTCCTTTTCCAATTTATTTGCATATTGTTAAAAAAAAAGTAGTGTCATTCTTTCAACTTTTCTGTCCATAATTATTTATTTCTTTTGGTTTAATTTGCTTATTATTTGTGTTTTCTCTGATTGAGTGATCCAATGGAGTTTATCTATTTATTCCCTCTCCCCCCAGAAACTTCTGCTTTTGTTTATTAATTCAACAACTGTTTCCTTTTTTTTTTTTTAAGATTTTATTTCTTTATTTGACAGACAGAGATCACAAGTAGGCAAAGAGGTAGGCGGAGAGAGAGGAAGGGAAGTAGGTTCCCTGCTGAGCAGAGAGCCAGACACAGGGCTAGATTCCAAGACGCTGGGATCATGACTTGAGCCAAAGGCAGAGGCTTTAACCCACTGAGCCACCCGGACACCCCAACTGTTTCCTTTTTTAAAAAAATATTGTATTTACTTATTTGAGGGAGAGAGAGAGAGAGAGAGAGAGAGAGTGCATGAGTGGGGGGAGGGGCAGAGGGAGAGGGAAAAGCAGGTTCCCCACTGAACGGGGAACCCTGAGATCATGACCTGAGCATAAGGCAGATGCTTAACTGGCTGAGCCACCCAGATGCCCCTCAATGATTGTTTTCAACTAATTACTCTTACTTTTATTTACTCTTTTTTGCCTGATATGCTTTTTCTCATTCTTTTAGTTTCAACTATTCTTTGTGTTAAATGTTTCTCTTTTCTTGTCATATAATGGGGTTTTGCTCTGTAATCCAATTGTATTTTTTAAATTATGGTATTTAGCCCATTTACAATTACTGAAATATCAGATATGTTTTATCTTAATGTTGGCCTCATAGTATGTTTTCTGTTTGTAAGGATTCTCTTTACATTTTAAAATTGTTTCACCATATAGTCTGTATTGTATTTCTTTTGATCATTTGGAAAGTTTACATATTTCTTTTAGATAATTTCTTCATAATCACAACAACATAACACATTTAAGCCTGTATTTCTTTAGACAGCCATTTGAAATTTTAGAGCAGTGACAAAATTAATACATGTCCACATTGCCCTTTGGGCCTTCCTCCAATTTTAGACGATTATATTATTCCCTATGAATTATCATCTTTAAATGACATGCTTTAAATATTTATTTATTTTAGAGAGGGAGAGGGAGGGAACATGTTAATGGGGGAAGGTCAGGGGAGCGAGAGAGAATCTTTTTTTTTTAAGATTTTATTTATTTATCAGAGAGAGAGAGCGCGTGCGCACGCGCGCACACACACACACACACACACACACACACACACACACAAGCACGCACGCAAGCGCACAAGCAGGCAGAGTGGCAGGCAGAGGCGGAGAGAGAAGCAGGCTCCCTGCTGAGCAAGGAGCCCGATGCGGGACTCGATCCTACGATCCCGGAATCATGACCTGATCCGAAGACAGTGGCTAAACCAACTGAGCCACCCAGGCGTCCCTCAAGAGAGAGTCTTAAGCAGGCTGCACACCCAGTGTAGAACCCTCCCAGTGTATAGCCTGATGCAGGGCTTGATCTTATATCCCTGAGATCATGACCTGACCCAAAATCAAGAGTTTGTACACTTAATCAACTGAGCTTCCCAGGCACTCCTAAATGGCCTCTTTTTAGCCTTGGTCACAAAGGAAAAAGACATAAGCATCCTTACACTTCCTTTTTAATTTTTAATTTTACACTTCCTTCCCTACTTACACTTTATTTTCTTTCACCCTTCTCTTCCAGTTATTATAATTTGCAATAGTTTCTACTTCATTCATATTAATTACATTTATATTTTATTCTTGTAGCTAAATTTCTCATCTTTGTTTCATCTTTATTCTACTTCTAAGTGTAAAACTATCAGTTTCTTTTTGTGGATTTCTTTGATATGGATTAACCTCTCTTTGTTGGCTAAAAATCTACACGAGTAGTTTCTTCAAGAAGGGTCCATAAGAACACTTTCGAAAGTGTTTTTCTGATTTTTTTTTAATCTCAGCTAAGTATAAAATTAATGGATCTTATTTTGTTTCCTTGAATTTTGATACTGTAGTGTGGTTTTTTTGTTTTGTTTTGTTTTTTTGGTTATATACAGAAAATGTGTTTGGGGCAGTGGAATTCCCAGAGTCTCAGAAATTAAAGCTGCCAAAATGGTCCCTATCTCTAGGTAGGTTAAACCAGATGTGAGCTTTGGACACTCTCCTACTGATATTTCATAATTTGGGTCCAAGCCAAAAGTACCACTTTCTAATAGTATCAAGTGATTTGACTTAACAAATTTATATACTCAATAACAGTTTGGTATTTTTTTAATTGTTTATTTCTTAACTCAGTATTTTCTAATCAAAATATATAACACCTGATTTATGTTTATTCATTGATGACTAAATGAATGAACAACTCTTGTTCATCTGCTTTGGTTATAAACCTCATCAAATCTATTTCAGTAAGGACTGTCCTATTTTTTAAGGCCTTCACTTTCTGTATTAAAGTTTATAATTCATCTTTCCTCAACATAACCTCTCTGACCCAACCAGCTATAAGTCTTTACTAATACAGTCTGCATTCTCTCCCCAACCCATTCCCAACTTGCTCCATGAAACCAGACACTCCAGATTTAGTCTGGTAGCATTGCCTTTCCCCTGACTCCACTTAGCCTGCAACCAAAAAGACCTGTGTGTACAACTGCATGCTTTATTAAGGTAGAGCCTGGCAGGAGTCTTGCATTCTTTTCCTCTGATGTGTCTGTATTTTGACATCTGTGTGTTACTCTTTAGGGCTTCTCCAACTGGCTCATTGGCTTTCATTTTCCTCCACATTTCATATGGTTTCTTTGAATAGTTAAACTGCTGCTTTCCTTTCTTCCTTGGAAGAGGGCAGCTGATTTGTTTCATAATGAAATGCATTTTCTTCTGTAAAAGTGGTTAATTTCTCAACTACATGTAGGAAATAGAAAAACAGATATCCCTGGCAGTTACTACTGAGTGGCCATATTTCCTAAGTCCCATTCTGCCTTAAGAAAAAAACACACTTAAATTGGAGAAAGATGATCTGGGATTGATCCTGGCTTCATGACTTGCTCATTATGTTTCCCTGGGAATGTGTACCTTCTGAGACCTGATTACATCATTGGAACTAATGATTCCTGCCTGTGTGCTTCACAAGGTTATCATGGGACCTAGCAAATTAATGATGGTAAGAGCCATTTTAAAACACTGATGGATTGTAAAACAATAATTCTTATCATATAGGAAAATTCAAATCCAATTTGTAACTCCTACCTGGTCTTTTCCTTTCATCAATAGTTATTATTTTTTGAATATACAATATAAGTACTATCCTTCCAGCAACAAAATCAATGAGGGCTACTATTTACATTTTTTAATGAATGATGAACGTAGTGTACTATAATTTTTGCTAAACTAGTTTTCAACACACCCTCTCCCAGTGCCATGAAGTGTGATTTAAGAGCTGTGATCAGCCTCATAAATTTCCATATTACATTTCTGAGTAGTGGGAAAGAAACGATAACCCTACTGCTATCCATTTTCCTCTTCAAGTGTGGATTTAGTAATGAGCTTCCTCACCATGGCCTACATTAAGCTGTGTGTCATGGCCCTGGATTAAGTTCTACTCAGCCTTATGGCCAGTGAGGCCTAAGCAGTGGGTATGGTTTACTTGATGCTGGTTTTCATCATAAAGCCCAATATTGAACTCTGGTTTTCTCTGATTTAGTAATGGTAATTCTAATTAATGATGTTATTTTTAAAGTTTTTCTGGAGCTATACATTTTAAGAAATTAAAGCAATTTACATGTTCTAGATTTGAAATGAATGGCTCACCTCCCCACTACATAAAACTTTAGATGTCATTTCCCTTTGTGAATGTTAGAATCACCTTATTTTTGGTATAGAACACATTCTTTTTCTTTTTTTCAGGTAAGATTTTTAAATTGTCTGAAATTTCAATAATTTCTGTATTGATTTCCAAAAAGTAATTATGCATTTTATAATATTAAAATACAAAAACATAAAATATTTAATAATATTTATAATCTTATTTTTTGTAATAAATACTAAAAATTTTGTATATGTTTTTCCAAATAAACACACACATGAAAAACACTGTTATCTATTTATCTTATTTATTTATTTTTTGCAAATACTTTTTTAAAAAGATTTTATTTATTTGAGAGAGAGAGTGGGGGAGGAGAAAAGGGAGAGGGTTTCAAGCATACTCCACACTGAATGCAGAGCCCCACTAGGGGTTCTGTCTCACCACCTTCAGATCATGACCGGAGCCAAAATCAAGAGTCAGTGCTTAACTGACTGAGCCACCCAAGAGTCCTACAAGCACATTTTTAAATTATTTTTAAAAGTATTTTATTTAATTTATTTAAAGAGGGAGAGAGCATGTGAGCAGTGGGAGGGGCAGAGGGAGATGGAGAAAGAGAATCCTAAGCAGACTCTCCCCTAAGTGTGGGATTGTTGAATCACTGTATTACACACCTGAAACTATAATACAGCACTGTATGTTAACACTGGAATTAAATTTTTTAAAAAATCAATATAAAACAACTATATCATAAGAAATTAGAAGTATGACTGGAAATGAAATAGAAGCAGAAATACAACTGGCTAAAAATAATACAAGAGAAACTCAACCTCTGTAGTAATTGGGAAAATGAAAATCAATATAAAAATATCATTTTACACCCAGCTGATGACAAATGATGAATTTTTTGGACAAATTTGTAATGGACCAAAAAATGTGAAGTTTGAACAATGCCAAATTCTGGATATATAGATAAAGTGAACACTTACACATAGCTATTAAGAATAAAAATTGGTATAACAAGTTTACAAAGTAATTTGGTATTCTCTGTTAAACATTTGAGTATCTAATCAACCAGCAATTTCCCTTCTTGACATATACCAAGAGAAACTATTTCACATGCATACCATGGGATGTGTACAAGAATCTTTTTAGTAATGCTACTCAAAATAGCAAACAAATTGGAAATGGTCCAAATGTTCATTGCCAAGAAAATGGAAAGGCTGTGCTATCATCACAGAATACACTTTTATACAGCAGTGAAAATTAATGAACTACATCAATATATTCTTTAAGTACCCAAGTATTAAACTGTACTTGTGAGGCATGAAGCAGGGTGGGCAAAAGGAAGCTGAACCAATAACGTAGAAAAGGATGGTCCTGGGATGTAAACCAAGGATTATAATCAATCTACTCTCACGCGCAGTGGGAACATATTTTCAAGAGAAATTACCTTACCATATTTTTTGATGAGGAAAGAAAATTTAACTTTGCTTCACAGGTGGCAATTCAAGATTATTTACTGAATCTATAATCCAGTCATCCCCTGCTCCTTGTTCTGGATTTTTATGCCTTAAATCTACTTGCACACAGGTGCCTATAATTTCCCCTAAGTACTTTCTCCCACTAAATGTCTATTTTCTTCTCTTACCTCTTTCTCTGTCAAAGGTCTTCTTATGCTGGAAGGCACAACTCAACATGTTCATTAGAACTTATCCAATCAAAGTCTTCCTTTCTTAGAACAGGCGTATACATGCAATAGAATAAGAGACACAGAGTATTACTAGAAAGACACAGGAATCAAATAAACAAACATGAGACTTGATTGACACACTTGCACACAGTTTTACTCAAAATTTTAGTCCTTCCTTCCTCATTTCTGACTTCTTTTGCATTTTCACAAAACAATTGCTATTAAACATTCTTTTTTAAAAATGTGTCTGAAAAAAAAAATGTGTCTGAGCTATGTCTTTTAAGTTCGCCAATATTTTCCAAATTGAAAGTACCTAGAAGACAAGGACTGTTCTTACAGCAGACACTATAGGTGCCTCATCAGATCCCATGGGGTCCCTTTTACAGATTGGATGTGCCCATCCCCTGGCTGCTGCCAGCACTGCTGTGCACAGCTCACACCGACAGTCTTCTCTGGAGGGTTGCCCTGGGACAATTGTAACTGCCCTGGCGTGTGTTTCTCCCCTGGAGCAGCCAGTAGCTGACTGACTGATGCATGGGTACAAAATGCCCTTGCTTTAAAGCTGGACAAGTTCTATGGTACAAATTATACTTCTGAGCTCCCCCCAGGACAAGACTGAGGCTAGACTTACCTTGTTTGGCATCTTCTTCCACTCTCTTCTTCTTTCCTCGCTTCCTCATAGCGGTCTTCTGAGAGCACACCCTCACTAAGTCACTGACACATGAATTCTCCTCTCCAGCTCTGATTCTAGGAGACCTGACCTAACACAGTTATTGGCAAAAATTTGTCTCATCCAAAATGTTGAGCACAATGACCGGAACATAATAGAAACTGATACCGTTTCATTGAAATTCACTGTGTTAAAGTTTGCTGGGATGATACTGCTATTTGTGCAGGAGGAAGGATTTGCTCTTCCTCATGTAGATATGTATTCAAGGGCACTTGACTATTAAAGACCGAACCCATTCCAGAATAGCTTACGCACAAAAGATAATCAGTCCACAAACCGAAAACAAGAGTAGCTGAAGGCACCTTGAGTTAGTCATAGTTTCAGGCACAGTGGAATCCAGGGGCTCAGATGGTGTCATATTTCCATTTATTCCCCTTCTTTGATGGTTTCTGTTTCCCTTTGCATATTGGTCTTGTTTTCTTCTTTTGTAGGTGGTTTCCTTTATTGGGCAGAGAAAGGTGGTTATAGCAGCTTCAAAGTACTCCTCACAAAGTAATCCTCACTTCTTATGAGCCCAGTGGGAACATTCTTTCTTGGAGTAGCCATATATAAAATTCCCCCAAAATATTGTGACTAAATGCCCATCTCTAAATGAATTACTACCACGTATGGAAAGTGATGTAAGAGAGCTCAGGAATGCACTTACTTCTGTGGCTCAGGGCCCAGGTCAGGGTGGTCCCTTCTGGAATATGCAGAATCGAACCCTCTTAAGAGGATTTGTGTCTGCTTGAAGAAAGCAGCATGAAGTACTCGATATAGGAAAACAATATCTTTCTGTCACTGTACTCTATTAGCCTGATTGTTGGTAAATCCATTCCAGATGCTTCTTTTATGTTGCCTGCCACTATTACCACACTTAGACCCTATTACAGGGTTTTTTACTCCAAGTGTCTTGCTTCAGGACCTGTTCACTTTGGAGGGCTTCCTCGAAATTTACTAAGTCTCCCCCAGTTCCTATTCCTTGCTTCTCCCCTCCAGGGCATACTCTGATCCACTATTCAGCCCCCAGGCTTGACTAGATACCCTGAGGAGGACTGGAACACCTATCACTGGGTTCCTGTAGCTGGTCCCAGGTTCTAGGCCAGTTCCTGGCAAGTGATTGCTCCTGCCTGCTGGGGCTTCTTCTGCTGCCTCCTTCCCCAGAATGGTATGACTGGTTCGTATGATTCTCACATTCTGGTTGGACAACAAACAAATACATAAAGATGTCTTCTCTATCTATTAGTCTAAATATTTATATCAATATATCACCATACTTCCATGAGCCCAATTTTAAACAAATTGTTTATATAAATGGAGGCCCCACCAGAAAAAATTATTTTCCCAGAGTCCTGCATGCTCTGTCAGAAGCCCTAGCTGCCATACTCTTTGAATCCTTCTAAGGAAAATTTCCTCAACCACATTTCTTGCTAAGGGAGGCAAATTTTTTTTAAACATTTTTTGTCTTTTCTTTCATACAAAGAGCCATATTTAGTACCACACAACCACTCCTCAGCCATAATGGTTTGGCCAGAAATGGTTACCTGACCATAGGGTGATGCTTTGGATATTTTGGTAGAAAAATATGGCAGCAAATTTTGTATCACCCTCCCATAAAGGGGAGAGGCTCACAGATTCTCCCTCTGACTGATTGTTTAACCAAAAGAATATGGTGAAAGTGGTAAGGTACCTAGGCCTTACAAGGTCTTCTCATCTTTTGTAATACTCATTGTGATGCTGTGGAGAAGTCTAAGGAGCCGTGCGAAAATACCTGTGTAGAAGAAAAAGAGGCCCTGTCTGGCAGCCTCAGCTGAGCTCCCAACTAATAGCCAGCCCCAAATTTCTAGGTATGTGGGTGAACCATCATGGAAGAGGATCTTCCAGCCCCATCTGAGCCACCTCTGCTGATGGCAGATGAAGCAGGAATGAGCCAAACCCACTGAGCTCAGCACAAATTGCAGATCTGTTATGCAGCAATAGATTACCAGAACTCCCACTCTTCCAGTCTCTGCTTCTCAGACATTATAATGTGAGTTGGCACAAAAACTCTTTAGAAACAGGGAGCTCTTGGTCCCATTAAATTCTTGATGTTAGAGACTAAAATTGGGAAAGATAGAGAAGTAAGTGTCAGTAGCAAAAAAGTTAGAAGTCCATGAGTTTGGGAAAGAGACCATGATGGGGAGAAGCGATAAGGCAGGGCGAGTCATGAAGAAACTGATGGAGTCCAGTTCAATCCCACTCCACTAGCCCCTTGTTGTCACATGTATATTTATATTAATCTTCCCCTACTTAGGCAAGGCATGGGTTGAACTGGTAGTCAACACATCAGAACTCAACTAAAATAACCTTGAGCACCACCAAATTAGAAAGGAAAACAACTTGCCATTTCATTCATTAGTGGTTTATGAATATCTTTGTAATTAGCAAAAAATGTTTGAAATTTTTTAAAATCAAGACAAAGAAACTGAGACTTTGATAGGCATATTAGTTTTTTATTGCTGTGTGATATATTACCACAAACTCTGTGGCTTAAACACCACAAGTGTGTTATCTCACAGTTTCAGTGGGTCAAGAGTTAGGCACGGGTCACCTGGGTTGCCTGAGTAGGGTCTCACAAGGTGTTGGTAAGGTCATATTTTTATCCAAGACTCAGGTCCCATTCAAACTCATTGATTGTGGGATGAATTCAATCCCTTGTGACTGCATAAATGAGATCACTATTTCTTCCTAGCAGTCACCTGAAGACTGCTGCCTCATCCTTGTCACATGGCCGGTGAATAAGCCCTCTCCACAACAACATGGCAGTCAACATCTTGCAGACCAGGAGAAGAATCTCTCACACTCCAAATCTTTTCATTCAGGAACGAACAGTCTTTTTTAAGGCCTAACCTAATTAAGTCGCACACACCCAGAACAATCTCCTTTTTGATTAACTCAATGTCAACCCATTTGGGACCTTCAATACATTTACAGAATCCTTTTACTCCTGTGATAAACCTAATCACAGGAATGCATACTCAAGGGGAGAGCAACAAGCACCAGGAGTGTGGAAATCTTGAGGGCCATCTTAGAGTTCTTCCTATTACAGTAGGATAATCAGATATAATACAGGACATCAAGTTAAATATGAATGTCAGATGAACAACAAATAGTTTTTAATATGGTTTATCTTCAACCTTGGTCTTCAGAATGTTCCAGTGTCTAAAACAGGGTCACAAGATCAAATGTTCACAGGGGCCAGATGGGTGATGTGAGTAGAACAGACCAGGTAGGAACTCTGGCAGACTGCGGTGCTCATGCCCCAGGTAAGGGGACCATGGCTCTACAACTCCAGCTGGCTGTTGAAAGGAAGGGACAAGCCATGTAGCCAGAACTTCTGATTTGTTTTTCAAGAGACAGCGCTTTTACTTGAATTTCCACTTAAATTTTCCCACTGACAGCAGTCCTCCATATTAAAAAAAAAAAAAAAATTCACAAGCTATACAAAATATTCTTATGGACTGTATTTCAGCCCTTGGTAGCCAGTTTGTGACCCATAATCTGGTCTATAACCACCAAAAGTGGAAACTCAAAAACCTTCATCCTCCCGGCATGCAGAGAGGGCTTTCACTGGCCCTGCTCATGGCACTCTTCCATCTAAAGCTCACAGTATTTATGTCCCTTTATATCCCCACTTCATTTAGCCACTGAGCTTCATCTCTAAAACAAAATTGATTTGCCACATCAGAACACTGATTTACAAGTCCTACCAGACAGCCATAATGTCAACAAATCAAGAGCCAAATTTACAAATCCTCCAAAATGCACAATAAATGCCAAATAAAAACTTCCAATTTACCAATCTTTATTTGTAGGAAGCATAAATCAGAGATGAGCATGGAATGGTACTGGCATTATTATGATAAAAATTTGAAATTCTGATTCTCTTTTAGTTTATATTTCCTTTCAAGTTTGATCTTCTCTTCATAAGTGGACTTCTGATTTTAATCACCACAGAAATAATAGCCTTAGTTGCAGCTTATGAAAGGAGCTCAGCTGATGAAGGCTGAGGTTAGGTATTAAAGCCCATATTTTAAAATTTGGAGACTCAGTAAGATCTGTTGGGTATCATTTCTGGCCAGGTTTCCAGACACTGAAAGGACAGCCTAGATACAAGCCTTTACTAGCTGGGCAGGACCCTAAACATCCCAACCCAGAGCCGTCAGCCTTGCTTGGTTTGTCTTCTTGTGGCATTTAATACCTGTTATGGGGCTTGACTTTAAGATGCATTTTCTTTGGAGACCATTCCCAATCTTTGGCTAGAAGCTGTTAAGGACCTAACTTTTGCTCAGGATAAGGTGAAAACATGAGAGATGACAGGTGCTCTGGGGCAATTTACAGCTCTGGGATAGTGACGGGAGATAAGCGTGTGCTTATTTCTAGGATTCCCCTGGACATCAATGAGCTTCTTCCCCAGCTCTCTCACTACCATTAAAAATGGCTAATGTGCCAGAATGTTGGCAACTGCCAGAACCTTGGGGCAGCCCATGATATCAGTACATATTATTAAGGGGAAGTAAAGTGGCAGATAGAAGTGAGAAGCTCCAAGTAGGTCCCTTTCATGTCAGGTACCTCCCAGTTAAAACCACATAATCTCATGGCAAAAGGAAGACAAAGATCATCTAACCTGCCTTTTGTGCTTGCTTTGGTACCTCAGTCCCTTCCCTTCTTCCATTGTTACCATCAACTATGTGGTAAAGAGACTGAGGCTGAGAGAAATAAAGGGGTAATAGAAGCATCAAGGTTCTTGGGGTGAGGGAGGGGCCAGAAAGAGAAAGAAAAGAAACAGCAGGCAAAGAAGGAGATGTGTTTAGAACAGTGAGTCCCAAACTTAACAGGATGAAGATCCTTCCCTTTTATAAGGAAGGAAACCTTTCTATGCTGAAAGGAAAAAAGATTCTTGGGGCATCTGGGTGTTTCAGTTGGTTAGGTATCTGACTCTTGATTTTGGCTCAGGTCCCTATCTCAGGGCTGTGAGATCAAGCCCCGCATCAGGTTCCCACTGGGCATGCAATCTGCTTAAGATTTTCTCTCTCCCTCTGCCCCTAACTCTTCCCCTTCTTAAAACAACTTCTGTTCATTAAAGACATGAAAACAAATTAAAGAGAAGGCCATAAAACATACCCATATTTTTTATTTTATTTTTTATTTTTATACCCATATTGTCCCACTCCAAGATAATAGCTGCATGGACCCCTTATTAAGGGGATCATATATACTAAAGATATATAATATCATATATAATATTATCATGTCATACTCCCTCATAGAAGAAAAGTTATTTTGTTGCTGTTTATTGATTATGAAAACTCAGTCACAGCTACTGTAAATTTAGCATTACCATGATTGAAATGTCCCAGTGGCATGTATAAATGACTCATTCAGACTATAGATATTTTGTGCACGTGTTTTCTTACCTCGCAGTATCTCTTCTCCACCTGCACACCCATACACAGTTAGTTACTCCAATCACAATCACAATAAAATACATGGGTGTGGTAGTTTATTAAAAATATTTACCATGCATCTACTACTGTGCCCAAGGACTGGTATGTACTTGTGAAACAAAGAAAAGAAAAAAAAAAGAGAGATTTCTTAGAGAATACTATTTCACGTGTGATTTTTACTAAAACCTAAATATAAAAATTTTCAAATGATTCTCTTTTTAAATAATGAATTAGAGTAGATTCAACTTTATTGCTATTGTAATATCACTCTCACTGCCACTTAAAAACTTTTATCTTGGGTGAGAGAGAATGGGATAGAGTTACAATTAGAATTTAGGAAACTGTGGATAACAATCTTGTGTTTTTCCAATGTACAAGACAGTATGTTTGAACACTTTCTATCATAACTTACTGTTATAAGTGACCAGAAAAAAGGGCAAGAAGCACTGTTTTGTAGAATTCATGTAGTAGGTAGTTCTGTGGCAGGCATAGTACCCATGAAATATGCTGTGGACCTTCTACAAATACCTGCTATTGCAGGTCTTGAAAGTAAGATGATCCCCATTGCTACTGGAAAGGAGGAATGGAACAGATGCAATTGAATGTGATGGTAGCAAGGAAAGCAAACTTTCGCTGAGGGACTGAGAGGCTCCATGTGCTGGGCACTGGGATACAGACAGAAATCAAATTGCCCCATTCTTGGTGGGAGCGTGTGGATAGGGAAAGGCAGAAAGTCAGTGAACCAATCCAACATGTAGACTGTTGGATTAGACCCAACATACATCCATCTTACAGTTAGAGCAACCATTCAAAGGAATAATAATAATCCCTCCCAGTTTCATCATGGGAGTAAGTACTGTAAGGTAAAAATGATTGGTCCAGGAGAAGGAAGCTGGAAGGATGGTCATTCCAGGCAGATGAACAACATGTGCAAAGCCACATGTGAATTTGCAAAGAATTCAGGGACTCTGGAGAACCAACTGGAGTGGATCAATGCCAGAAAGATAAACTGGGACCAGATTAAGAAACGGATACCACTTTTTGTTTGGAATTAATCCTGAGGGCTAATGTTCCCAAGGAAGAGCATACATACCTTTGCTGGTACACCAGGTCAATTTATTTATTTATTTGTTTGTTTATTTTTAAAGACTTTATTTATTTACTTGACATGGGGGGTGGGGGAGAGCAAGCACAAACAGGGGAAGCAATAGGCAGGGGAGATGCAGGATCTCCACTGAACAAGGAGCCTGATGCGGGACTCAATCCCAGGACCTCGGGGTCATGACCTGAGTCAAAGGCAACCACTTAACTGACTGAGCCATGCAGGAACCCCAGACCAGGTCAATTAAGGAACATTTTTCAAAGCATTATTTAGTTATTTTAATTTCCCTTCATGTTTAATAATAATAATAAACCCTAGCATATGGAAATAGAAATTTAGTGAAGATTATTGCTTAGGACAAGGGTAAGTGTTAAAACCGAGTAAGTGAACTTAAAGAAATTATTAAGGACAACATTATGGAAATGATGCAGAAATACAGCAAAAAAAAAAAAAAAAAAATCACAGAGTTGGGAGGCAAATGAGGAAAACCTATAGTAGAATACTGTCATAGAATCTGAGGTGGGAGCCCCGGAAGTGATGTGAGGCAGGTTTCAGGACAGTGTTTTTGGGCTGTGTTCCCCTTGCCAGGAGAAGGCCCACACAGCAGCATGTAGGACAAGCCTAGGCAAGGGGCAGATGTCGGGGGGGGATCCTGATTTGGGGGACCAATACTGGTCCAAGAAAGAGATTGTGATGTTTGACACGAGGCAGTGACAGTCAGTGTTGATAGAGATGAGGGACACGCTCCAATATGCCTACCTTTCTTCCTGTCAAAACAGAGCACAGCTTGGCTAACAGGCAGGAAATGAGAAGGAGAGGATGGCTTTTTCCAGATAATTATCATTTATGCATCCCTTCCCACTTATTGGTATTAGGATCATAATGTCGCATGATGGTGATGTTTTCTCCTGGTGCCCGGAAGCTGGGATTCTAAGTGCTCATAAATATCTTTGGGGATGGACGAACCAGAGAGTATGAAAATGGACTTTCTGAGTTCATCATGAGAGCATTTGGCTGAACTGCCAGCCACTTAGGACTGGCCACACAAAAAGAAATGCCACTTTGAAGTTCATTAGTTGCCATCAAATATAAAAGAGGAGGCAATCTCTACCAGGTGGATTGATCATTCCTTTCTGATGGTCTGAATAACTCAAGATTTAATAGTTCCAGCAAACACAGGCAATGGTGTGGAAGGGAGAAAAGGGACATGGTAAGCACAATTTCAGTTTTTCCTGCTTGGTATCCATCTTCATTTCCTTTCCTATCAGCATCCAAAAAGCCACTCTTCTCATTAATCCTTGGTTATGGCTGGGTCTAACCTCATCCCATACAAGTCTCAGTTTTGGCTGATTAGAGTGTTCCATCCCCATGGTCAGAATGATTCGTTCATAGTCACACAGTGCCAGCCCAGTCAAGGAGACTCAGTCCCAGCATGTTTCTGGAACTAGTAGATAGATATGATTTTTCACAACCATGTAACCCCAAAGTGCCAGAGGGCCACCATGGAGAGGAGAGGGACCCCATCCAGAGAGAGATGGACCTGCAGGAGACCAGGTGCTTTTTGTCTTGATGTTGTCGTGTGGTCCTTTGGATAGTTTCTCTCCCTGGACCTTACAGTTTTGTGAGAACATGTCCTACCAGCTCCCTCCCTATTTTTTCCTCCTCAGGGCAATTTCAGTTGAATCTCTGATACCTACAACCAAAATTCATTATGCAGCCTCTCTGTTTTTGATGCCCTGGAAAGCCCAGCTCAGTAAATGCAACTGGATGGGATGGGGGAAGGGAGGGAAGGGAGGGAAGAGAAGGGAGGGAAGCCGTGGAAGGGAGGCAAGTGTTGTAGGGAAAAGATAAAAAGGTATGAGCTCACACTTTATTTCAATTCTGCAAGCATTTATTGAGGGCTTGCTTCATGAAAAGTAGTGTGTTGGCTAAGATCGGGCAGAGGAGTCGAGTTCTAAAGACTAAAGAAAATGGTCTTTGTCCTTAAAATGATAAGACTCCAGAAACCATTCAGGACAGAACAGGGTGATGTGAGCTCTGGCCTTTGGCTCCACCAAAGCCCATTGCAAAGCCAACTTCTCTCAAGACAGGTTGCCATCTCCCATCCCAATGGGGAAATTGACACCAGCAACTGAAAACTCCTGCAATGTCCTTGTCTGGACAATACCAGCCCTGTAAGCATGTGTGAGAAACAAAACTACAACCTAAAAGGAATGCATATTGGATGATGATCTGGAAAGAGCTTCCCCACTGCCTTTCCTCCTCTCTGTTGTGTTTGTTCCTCCGGTGATTGCATTTTACCTCCATCCAAAAAATTGAGCATTGCCTGAAAACTTTGGAAGGAAAGGTGAAAGGTAGGAGGGAGGGAGGGAGGGAGGGAGGAAGAAAAGGAAGCAGGAAGGCAGAAATATTGGCTGCCTCTTGGAGTTTGTTGACATGGAAACATGATCTGTCTCCCTCTGAACAAAGATTCCAGTACAGTTGCAATACTATTGTGTATCAATCCAACGATAATAACTGGGTAGGGATCACAAAGCACTACCAAAGAAATAAAAGCTGAAAGGGAATCTAGATAAAAAGTTGGAGACAGATTCCCTCGAAAGTCAAAGAGAAATATCCAGTTTGGAAGGTAAAGTCACAAATCTGGGAAACCCTGCTGCTGCTTTTCTCTCTGCGTGATTAGCCAGCAGAAATCAGGTCGTTTGCAGGTCCTGTCTGCCCTTCTATCCTGGAATAAGAGATGTACAGCCACTTGTTATCTGCGTGTGCTAAGGATTCCTCTCCCTATCACCTCCTACATGGAACCATTGGGTCTATAAGCAGCAAGAATTTGGTATGCAAAACACCAACAGCCTGGATCCCTCTGGATTTAGCTGTGTGCCTCCTTCTTCTCGCTTTGGAAAACCTTTTCTCTAGCCTCCCTTGCCTGGCTGCCGAATTCCTAGCATGGCCTTTCAAGCCGAAGGACACACATTTACGGCTTTCCCTCTGAAATTGAAATCCAGGGTACATAAAACATAGGGGGAAATGAGGAGTCCTTAAGTCAGCAAGCAGGCCAGTTTGTGGGAAATAGTCAGAAATGTCTGTGAAAAACAAAAGCCAGAAAATAAAATAACAATGCTTGCAATGCTCATTAAGATTTTAACTACCACAGAAACCCGGCCCAAGTAGTCCCACATTTGTAGCTGGAAATGGCGATGTGTGTCTACGTGAGTTTTGATGGACAAAATTATGCAGTTGTCACCTCGAATTTTTTTTTAGAAGTAGAAACATATATATTGTAAGTTAGTAGGAAACTCAGATTCACACCCGCCTTTATAAAGACTCGTCAGCAAACAAAAAAAAAAGCCCAGATAAAGACATCAGGTCACTACAGACTGGCAAGCCCTGGGAATGGAGCACACTGTCTATAAGGGATGTGTCAAAGGACAGCTACAAAGTCTGCAGGGACTGGGATGGGGGGTCATTCAGGAGGGAAACAAAAGCATGGGGTGGAAAAGCACAGGGACTATTTGGGAAATGGTGGTTAATCCAGGGACCGCGCTAAGAGTCTGAGATACGAAGAATGGCAAAGAAACCCAAAGCAGTAGTCTGCGGCCAGGTAATACTATTTAAGGAAACTTGAATTTTACTGATAGGCAGTGGGGTGCCACAGATGATCTTAGAACAGAGTGTGCTATAATCAGATCTATGCCTTTTGAAAAGTCACTTTTGAGACAATCAGCATGAAATGCAAAGCAAGCATGTCAGGAAATTAACTTTTTAAGATGATCTGTTCTCAGATTTTATGGGAAATTGGCTATTCTGGGTATGGCAGATGCACCAAGGCACCTTCAGAGAGAGGAATCCCTTTCTCCCATTCTCCCAGCTGTTGTTACTGCACTGCCCCGGGAGAGGGGAAGGTCTTCTGTTGCACACCTTCGGAAGCAACTACAGACATGGCCTGTAGTCCACCCAGTCTCCTTGCCTGGGGAGAGCTGTCAGCTCAACAAACCAGAAGCCCAGATAGCCATTTCTGGAGAAATCATAGCTTCCTCCCTATCACAGCCCAGACAAGAGGGCTGGTCAATCGATAATTGCATGAAAATTTTTAATTAAAGGCAAAAAGAAAAAAAAGAAAAACCAGCTACTGTTTGGTGCTTGTAGCATAACAACATGACACAGAATTGCTTAGGAACAAATTTTGGTTCTTGCAACTTCCCTCACTCTCAGACTCAGGACCCTGGTTCTTAGTCTGTTCAGGCTATAACAAAACACCACAGATTGTGTGGCTTCCACAACAAGCATTTATTTCTCACAGTTCTGGAAACTGGGAAGTCCAAAATCAAGGCAATGGTAGATTCATGCCTGGTGAAGGCTCCCTTCATGGCTCATAGATGGCTGTCTTCTCTGTCTGTGTCCTCACATGGGGGAAGGAGCAAGGAGCTCTCTGAGGTCTCTTTTACAAGGGTATCAACCCCATTCATGAGAACTCCACTCACATGACCTAATCACCTCCCAAAGGCCTCATCTCCAAATGCCATCACATTGCGGGTTAAGTTTCAACATTTGAATGGGGGTAGGATACAAATACTCAGTCTATAGCACTGGTCAAATCTTAACCTCCTAGCTCCTTGATCTCCTCACAATGATCAACTCCATCTTACCTCACTGAAGGCACCTCCATCATGGCCTCCCTTTAGCTCCCAAACACAATGCTTCTGTCGTCCACTCTCTAGCTGATGTTCTCTGCCCCATTTCAGAAGCTCCCTCACCCTCATCCACTCTGTTAACTTTTGTCTACCCTTCACTACCTCATCTATCTTTGACTGTCCTCATCAACCCTCCTTTACCCCCACTAGCCTTGTCTTCTCTCCACTAACCCCATCTAATTTCATCTATCCCCTTGACTAATCTTCCCTCCTCTTGCAATTCATTAATATTTCTTGCCACTTTCATATCTGCCACAAAATAGTCACCACAACAGCAATAATGACGCTCACCCTCTCTGACAATGACATATGCTCTGCTAAAAAGTACCTTTGGAATGAACAATTGATATAGGACTCATGATCCTTTATTTTTACTAGCAACTTAGAGCTTCAAAGTCTCTTTACATCATTGTTAGTGTAAATAACATCATTGTAATCCTCCAAAGAATGCGAGATTTTCCCCAGATGAATTTCATGGCTTGTGAAGGTGCAAAAATAAGGAACATATTACTGTTTCTGTTCACAATAATAAATATTATTTAGTGTCACACCGAGGGGTTCAATCACCTGGGAGGTACTTCATATCATCCTCTCTAGTTCCAGACAGAAGGCATCTTACACACGAAGAATCTGAAAGTCAGAGAGACCCAGTGACCCACCCGAAGCCACTCGGCCAGCAAATGGAAGCAAGACCTTCTAACTCTGAGTTTTTCTTTGTACCAAAAATAAACTCGTTCATGCTCTGTTGTCATGTGCATGTCTTCTTTGTGGACATTTGCATTTTAAAAGAAGAAAGTTCATGTGCAAGATAAAAAAAAATGTTTTCTACTGGAAGAACTGTCTGAAAATTGTACCAGCATGATTAAAGTTTCCATGGTCCCTCAAGTTATAATTTGTACTTCTAAAGTCATACCTGTTTCTAACACCAAAAAAAGAAAATAGGTCAGATACTGAAGTTATCTTCCTTCTACTATATTCCCTTCTGCTTTATGCTTCTATCTACTGCAGAACATATTTAGCTCCCTTGCGTTGAAGCACAAGAAATGTGAGCTACTCTGTTATGCAAATCACAGGAGGAAAGAGTGAGCAGGAAAAAAGGCAGAATCTGCTGTGGTGGAAGTTCTGGAATCACTGGGCTCTAAGGTAAACAGAAGGATTAAGCAGTGACCTAGTTTGATCTCCGCAAATGGAAGCACTCTTAATGTGTTTTGAAGAAAAACTGGGAAGGAAAAGAGAACTGGTATTGATTGAAAGAATGGTACAATGGTTAGGGCACGTTTCTGACCCCAGACTGCCACATCCAATTCCCAGCCTACTTCCTAACTGTGTGACCATCCCTACTATGTCTTGGTTTCCTCCTATATAAAAAGGGAATGATTATAAAAATAGTACCTACCTCAACTGGGAAAGAAGGAGTCAAGTTATTAATGTGTGCAGTATGTATGGAATAGGGCTGACGCACAGACTAAGAGCAACATGAGTAACAGAGACCCATTCATTGGTGGGCTCCATTCTTGGGCCACTTCTTGGGTGGGTGAATTAAGCTGCTTTGACTGTTAAGGTACAGAGCTTCATTTCAGTTCCAGCAAGAAAGAGGAGTTTCCCATCAAATGCACAGGAAATGAAGAAGAACATGGGATGGGTTGTTCAGCCAGATCACACGGAGACGGCAATACTCTTCAGCACTTGGGAGGCACTATCCTGGGCCATCTGGCAGCAGTCATGACTGAATGCACATTCCACTGATCCCAGTTGCGCATTCCACTGTTGGGACAATGATTTGACTCCCTCTATAGTTTGGTGCCTTCAATCACCAAAGGGATTTTGAAAGAGGATTTTTGGTTCAGTGGGTCAAAATGAGTCTTGACAGTTAAAGAACTTACTTAGACAGTGACCATGCAGGCTCTTGCCAGCTCATTAATCAGCTGCCAGTGGAGCCAGTGCCCATCCTGTCCAATACACCGAGGTCTGGAGGGGGAGGTCCCAGAGTCGGCTTTCCTAAGTAGGGACAAGGGTGAGGCAGGTATGTAGAATATGACAGACGACTATCCAATACAAACAATTATTTCATTTTATCTTAGCCCTGTGTATTATTAAGTCCCATGTTTCAAAACACATCCCTTATAGGTATGGTTTTTTCCAAGGAAAACAGTTGGTCATAGACTCTGATGATCAGGTCCATGGCCAGACATCCTGTTGACCTTAGAGCATCACAATTCTCTAAGGGCCTCTAATTCTGGTGTGTTTTCATTTCACTAATCCTTAAGCACACCAAGTAATAGAAACTCTGCAGAAATGTTTATGCTATTTTGATTTTTACTATGTGTTCTTGATTTTATTATCAACTTTCCTGGCAAAAGATAAATACTTGTTCACTTAAGAAAGAAAGACAAGGTTCAGGAAAAAAAGGAAGGAATGGAAAAGCATTTTACATCTGAGGTTCCCCAAATTAATTGCACTTCAAAATCACCTGAGAAGTCTGTTTATAAAACCACTTTATTGAGGCATGATTTACATTCACTAAAATTCACTCATTTTAAGTGTACAATTCAATAATTTTTTGTGAATTTATACAGTTGTGTACCTACCACCACAATCCAGTTGTGATATTTCTGTCACCCCAACATATTCCCTCATGCCTGGGAACTTTTTATTTTTATTTTAAATCCCTTTATTCTCAAGTTACAGGGGAAAAAAACTCTATTTACAGTATGATGTATATTTTCCATACTTCTATCAATGTATTTCTGCACTAACATATATAAGTAAATAACAGCCACTCATGTCAGATTTTTTCTTTCAAATGGATGGGATCATAGCATGCTTCTCTGCTCCCATGACCTGCCTTTTTCAGTTAAAATGGGTCTCAGAGATCTTTCCATGTCAATTCACTTCCCTCATTGCCTTGTAATGTCTCCCTAGTATTCCAGAGTCTAAATACAGCACTGCTCATTTGGCCACCAATCCCCCTCTTGATGCAAATGTAAGTTGTTTCTAATTTTTTTTCTTTTTATCTTAAAGTGTCAAGAGCATCTATATGCCACATCTATGTGCATCTGTGCATAATTCCTGGAGGACAGACTCCTAGAGATACAACTTCAAGTGGGATTTTTTAAAGCCAGTCATCCTAATACCCTCCCTTTCCTTTCTAACTCAGCTTGCCAAGACATCTGACTTAGTGGGTCTGGGTGGCCCCCAGGAACCTGTATTTTTACCCAGGCACCTGCCAAGGAGATTCGGATAGAGCCAGCTTGGCACCACCTGCAGACTGTCACTGTGGCATCATTATTTTGAGGTAAACATCAGTGGCTTTTTAGTCAGAGAAATGTAAGTTCAGATCTCAGCTCTGTCACTGCATGTGGTATAACCCTGGACACATTCATTCTGCCTGGCCACTCATTCATTCGTTCTGCATTCAGAAAGCAAGCATTGAACACCACTTATGTACCAAGCATAATTTTTAGTCAGACACACAAACAAATGCATAAATACAAATAAGTATCTTGGATTTTATAAAGGGAGAGGCTAACCCATTGTATCTTCAGAGGAGGAACACTTAGGGTGAGCCCTAAAATAAGGGGAGGTTCTTGCCAAGTGACCAAAGCCAGTCCAGGCAGAGGAAATGTCATGAGCAAAGGCCTGGAGTTGTCGTGTGTCAGGATTTTGTATGATGCCAGGTAGGGGATGAGGCAAACAAGGAGGCTGCAGAGAAAGACAGGATTATGGTTGTATGAGAGTCCTCTTGAGGGGCTCAGCAGGTTTTCTGTAGCAGACTCATCTTTTAGCCCAACCTTCCCAGCAGGGTGTAGAAGGAGGAGTAAAGGGACTTGGTCAGGAAGACCCAGGTCATACAATTTCATTTCTTCTAGAATCAGTTCTCTTTCTGAAATTCAAGACTTACCAGTTGGTGTGGACCTTCCTTGTCACCACCCAGGCCAATCCGCACCAGACACCAGGGTGAGAACACTTTTGAAAGCTGGATAGGGGTATTTGACTACTGCTGAATTTCCCAGTGGTTGGGCTGGTTGTTATTAGCCCTTCTTTAACCCCACCAAGCCTAGTATTGGATGTTCTTTCAGCAACTGAGCTGTGACAACTACAAATTCTGGGTTGGAAGCCAGGTGGGATGGTTAATTTTATGCGTCAACTTGGCTGGGCCATGGTACCCAGATATTTGGCCAAACATTCTGGATGTTTCTGTGAGGGTGTTTTTGAATGAGATTAACATTTAAATTAATGGGTTATGTGTAACATAGATTGCCTTCTCTAATATGGGTAGGCCTCTAATATGGGTAGGCCTGAAGGCCTGAATAGAAAAAATAAAGACTGACTTTCTCCATGCAAGAGGAAAATCAACCAACAGACAGCCTTCAGACTTGCACTGTAACATCAGCCCTCTCCTGGGTCTCTAGCTCCAAGACCACCCTAGAGATTTTATACTTTGCTAGCCTCCCTAATGGCATGGACCAGTGTTTTGAAATAAATCCCCCACCTGTGTGTATGTGTGTGTGTGTGTGTGTGTTAGTGTGTGTGAAAGTATGTGCACGTGCACTCATGCACCCACAACTCCTCAGCGGTTCTGGGGCTAGAAGCAGACTCAAGACACAATGGGAATGCCCCTCATCACAGGGAGAACATCCAAAGCAAGGCTTTTCCTTTCATGCTCCAGGGAACCCTCAGGTTCTCCTGGCAGCTACTTTAGAGAAGTAATAGAGGGAAGCTGCCTATCAGATTCCAGCCAAGCCTAAGCATTCCAGTGTTGTAGGTGATGGATAAATGCTGTAGGGACATAATCTGTGTCTGCAAATAAATGTCTCCTTACATAAGTTGTTTATAGATGTTTTTCTGAATTCTTCCTTCTCACTGTCTTGCTCCAACACCTGATAGAGGCCTTTCTCTGTACAGAATGCTGCTTTGCCTGTTTTGTTTTCTGTATGTTTTCTTTTTGTTTTATTTCTTTCTTCAGTTGTTTATAAAGTCACTCAAATCTCAGAAGTTTGGGTCCACAGATTGAAATTTTTTCATGTTCTCCCCCTAAAGCCAAAGTAATACTGAAACTTGCTTTTTAATCATACTTCACAGCTTGTGAGACAATGCTAGGTCTAATTGACCGCCGAGCATCAGTTATGAAATCTGTAAATTGAGAACAGTGCTGTAATCATAGCACTATACATAGGAACACATACATTATTACAAAAATTAAGTGAGTCTATGCATGTGAAGTGCTTATCAGAGTCCTTGGCATTACATCACATATTAGACCTTTTCCCTACAGTATCTCATATGATTATTTTAATGCACCTCTGAAGTTGGCAGAATGAGATCAATTCACCCTGTTTCATAAATGAGGAAGATGAAGCTCAGAGGTAAAGAACTTTACTCAGAGTCACATGGCTAAGGAGTAGGAAAGCCAGAACCTGAATAGACATTCTAACTTCCATGCTCTTATGACTACGCACACTCAGCTTATAAGGCTTGCCATTGACACTGAGAAAGTACACACATAAAAGTCTCTGTAGATCAATGAAAAAAAATTGTGTATGCAGCAGTTTCTAGATCATTCCAGATGAATAATAAGTGTCAAGTGATTCGAGTAAAGGGAGGTTCAAGTATTCAAGAAAGGGAAAACCTCAATCAACAGTTCTGGGTCTCACTAAATTTCTCTGTAAAATCGTGTGCAGATCAGCGATTCCTCAATCCCCTAACAGTTTGAAGGTTCCTATGTGGTTCCCTCCAGCAGTCAGGATTGCTGCAGAAAGCATGGATCTGCAGACTTTCCTTTTATGAAATTCTTAGTTGGTTTCCTGCTGTCCCTGACTCTAGCGCCTTACCATGAGTCCTCTCTCTGTCCTTCTTCTTCATTTCCTTTAGAATCAATTATCTTAAAAAAAAAAAAAAAGAATCAATTATCTTTCTGAAACTCCAGTCTTATAACAATATTCACCTGCTCATCAACAAACTAAGCCTCCTCTCAGTACTCCTGAGCTGAAGTCCAACTCCTCTTATCAGGCCATAGGCTATTCTTCATCTGTTCAATCAAAAACCCCTACTGAGCCCCCACCCCCCACCCCACCCTCCACCATGTGCTGTACAGAGCTCTATGCACTGGTGGGTAAATCAATGTCACCTCCCTCATGGGTTCCAGTAGGGAGGATGGATCACAAGCAAATAAGTGTAAATATTTTCATTTAGTATTTCATAGTCCAGTCTTATGCTAAGTATTTTTATAGTCCAGTCTTATGCTAACTTTCCCTTCTACCGCTTCTACCCTATTTGCACTTTACCTGGACCCCATTTCTCCACATTTCCATGTACATCATGGTTTTTCCCTACCTTTGTGTCTACACCCTTATTTATTCCTCTGTCTGGAATGGCTGTGACTCACCTCTACTTTACAAAATATATATCTCTTTTAAAGCACAAATTTCTATTTGAAATTTACTTCTTGATTTAATGGAGTTATGTCCTTCTATATGTCCCATTATATTTTAAATTTCTGTTATGGTCATGTTTTTATTTGTCCTTTTTCTTTTCTTTTCTTTTCTTTTTTTTTTTAAGTAGAGAGTGACTAGAAAGGAAGTGCTACGGGGTGATTACAAAAAATACTCCATTTTTCCCCTGCCCTTCCTTCCCACCCTCTGCCCCATCCATATTTTTCAAGATAGCTTAGTAGTGCCCCCTCCCCTCAAGAGATAAGGGTCTATTTCTTGCACTCTAAATCTGGACTAGCCTTGAACTTGCTTTGGTTGGTAGAATGTAGCTAAAGAAATGGGATTCTTGCTCACATCTGCTCTCTTGGGGCCCTGCATCTGCCATGACAATAAGCATGGGCCAACTAGCTGGCAGACCAGAGACCTCGGGGACTAGAGCCCTGTCAGCCTAGCAGTCCCAGTCAAGGCCCAGGGCAGAATCAGCAGAATCAGCCACATCACTCTGCTAATCCATGAAGTCATGAGCAGAACTAGACTTACTTGTTTATCCATTTTTCGTGCAGGTTTGTTTACTATGTACCAGACACTATGCCAGATATATAGGCTTAAAGACTAATACAACATGATATATTTTCTGCCCTATCAATCAACATCAATGAGACAGCTAACACGTCTCTTTTCTCCTTGAACATCTGTAATGCTAGAACTTTCTGAACTGCTCCATATAGCCAATTCGTATGTTCAACTTCTCAACGCATTAAGAAGTTCTTCTTTTTGTCCAGCCGCAATCTTTCCAGCTTTTATCTGAGTTTCTGTCTTCTAACTCAGCTGCCCGTGAACCTGGGGAATAAAGCGCAGCATCTTCTCATAAAAACTCTTCATAAGCTTAAATTCAGTCATTAAGTCAAGGAAACAGTTAAGCTACTTTACATGTGCTGAAGATTTTATTTTGGGATATCTCTGTGGGAAGGGATGTTTGGGATTAATTGAGCTTTCTGGATATCTGCACATGAGCACCGGAGTTTTATATATAGAACAAGAACACCTGATCGCAGCACCTGCAAAGAGAAATTACTCATTTAACCTCCCGAACCCCAATCAGAGAGAAAGGAGTGTTGAGGCTCCAGTGGAGGGCCCTGTGGCTGGGAGATCAGGTCCCTGAGTTAGGGTGTAGGAAGGGATCTTCAAAGAGTCTGTCTTGCTACTTTTCCTTCCCGACCAGCCCTCCTCTTCCTCCCTGTAGTCCCTCAGGCTCTGCTTAAGACTCATACTCAGGCCAGGTAACCAGACACTCCCTAATGCCCAGACCCCTGCTCCAATTGCTCTTGCCATTATCTTCTGCAGAATTTTAAGAAGTTGGTTTTCCAGAATTTTTTAAACACTAGAAAGGAAAATCTACTTATCTTTTTTAATTTTTCTGCCATCATGGAGTTTAGAATATCATCACCCCCGCAGAGGTCTAATAAATATTCCCTCTCCTCTTCCCACAATTTAAAAAATACAATTAATTCTATTCAGGTCCCTGTTTTAAACTTGCATTACCATCAAGGTCGTCCCTGACCAGCCTCTGTAAATGTCCATGCATGCTCCCTCATTCCTGACCCTCTCTTGCTCATCTGTTCTTCACACTCTTTAGCATTAAGTGATTTGTATCTTCTTGTATATTTTTTTAAAATCCACAAAGGAGCTAGGAATCTGTTCGGCTGGGTTTTTTTGGGGGGGGAAGGGGTTGCCCAAATTATTTCATTTTTTACTAAAGTGTAACTTACATACAATAAAATTTATCCTTTTTAGTACAGAAGTGTACAAGTTTTAACAAATACATAGTCATGAAACCACTACCACAATCAAAATATAAAACAGTTCCATCACCGCCCCTCCCCCGCAGAAAAATCCCTGGGCTCTTTTATGGCCAGCCCCTCCTCCCATCCCAATCCCTGGCAACCACTGATCTGTTTTCTACATCTCTAGTTTTACCTTTCCCAGAATACATAAAAATGTAATCACATAGTCTGTAGCCTTTATGGCTCCTTTCACTTAACATAATACATATGAGATTCATTCATGTTGGTGCATGTATAAGTAATTTGTTCCTTTTTTAATGCTAAGAAGTATGACATTGTGTGGATTATACCACAGTCTGTTTATTCATTCATCAGTTTAAGGACATTTGGGTTGTTTTCAGTTTTTGGCTCTGACAAAAAAAGCTGTTATGAACACTTGCGTATATATTGTTTTGTAAACATAAGCTTTCATTTTTCTTAGGTAAATACCCAGGAGTGGGGCTGCTAAATCACATATTAAGCGTAAGTTTAATCATAGAAGAAACTGTGAAATTGTTTTCCAGAGCGCTGGACTATTTTGCCCTCTCTATGGCAGTGAATGAGAGTTCCAGTTGTTCCATATTCTTGCCCGCACTTGGTAATATCAGTTGTCAATTGTCAGTGTTTGCCATTTCAATAGGCAAGTGGTTGTATCTTGTGGTGGTTCTAATTTCCTTTTCCCTAATGAGCACTTATGCTAAGCACCTTTTAATGAGCATATTTGCCACCCATTTATGTTCTAAGGTGAGATGCCTGTTTAAATTCTTTGCCTATTTTTTTTTATCAGTGTGTTTATTTCCTTATTATTATGAGTTTTAAGAGTTCTTTATATATTCTGGACACAGTCTTTGATCAGATATATGATTTACAAATGCTTTCTCCCAGTCTGTGGTTTGTCTTATATTCTCTTAATGGTAACTGTCAAAGAGCAGAAATTCTTAATTTTGATAAAGTCCAATTTATTCATTTTTTAATGGGTTGCTTTGATATTGTATCTAATCTAACCTAAGGTTCACAAGATTTTCTACCACATTTCCTTTTAAAAGTTTATAGATTAAGAATATAATTTTAGGGGCGCCTGGGTGGCTCAGTGGGTTAAAGCCTCTACCTTCGGCTCAGGTCATGATCCCAGGGTCCTGGGATCGAGCTCCACATCGGGCTCTCTGCTCAGCGGGGAGCCTGCTTCCCTTCCTCTCTCTCTGCCTGCCTCTCTGCCTACCTGTGATCTCTGTCAAATAAATAAATAAAATCTTAAAAAAAAAAGAATTTAATTTTAAAAATATAATCTATTTGGGGTAATCTATTGTGTATGGTACAAGTTATGGATTGGGGTCCATTGTATGGATGTCCCATTGTTCCAGCACCAATTGTAAACAGGAATTTATTTCTATTTATTGCAGTATCCTACTGCTTAGAATTGTGTCTGGCATATAGCAGACATCCAATAAATAGTCAACAAATAAATGAATTTTATTTTATTTTTATATATACATAACTCTTTAATTGATCTAGAATGGATTTTGGTTGCTGTGAGAACTATGAGTTTAAATGGATTTATTTGCCAAATAATTTCTGTTCTGCCAGCATTGTGTATTAATTTAGATCAAATATTCTTCCTTGAAACAAATTATTTAATCTAATTCTTTCATTCACTATATATTTCAGTCACTAAACCTTGAACAAGGCACTGAGTTAGACACTAAGACAGGAATTCTTTTGTCAATTTGGTGAAGTCTGTGGACTCCTTTCTTAGAATAATGTATTTAAATGCATAAAACAAAAATATAGGATTACAGAGGAAACCAATTATATTGAAATACAGTTTTCAAAATACTTTTAAAAACTGTGACACAGTAATATATGTGTTTCTTTATTTAAACATCATAACACAATCTAGCAGCAGGTCTAATAGCTACCACAGTTTCAGAGCAGTGATGAGCCCAAGATATTTTGAGATGCCTGCAATAACCTATAATGTGCTATAAAAACATCTGGGATTTCTACCAGTGGCCAAGAGATAGGTACTATGATTCTATCATGGCTGTTGCCTACATTCATGATTGAAGGACATGCTGAATTTCTGTTAGCGGTTAGTGAAAATAAAGATGTATTTCTGTTTCTATTTAAATTCTCAGCCCCATGAATTTCTTAAGAACTCTGAGCTGGAGAGATACACAGATGAATAAAATGTGGTCCCTTCCTCCAAAGAAATTATTCCAGGGAGAAGCAGAAGATATGTGAACAAGAGCTTCTATGTTGCACCAAACTGCATTGAACTGGGTGAGAGAATATGGCAAAGGTTTACAGAGATGGAAATAACCCAAGTCAGCTCTAGAGAGAGTTCTATGGCCCTGTGAGGATGAATAACTAAGTCTGTGTGGTAGAGAGTAAAGGGAAAGGAGGTAAAAGGTAAAGGTCACAACCTCATCTTTAAGAGACAGTATAATCTTTCCCTCCACCTCTGCCACTAAATGATTAGAGGTAGCTCATTTATAAAAGCTTGGCCATTGCCGCAAATGAAAACATTGGAAAAGAAGGTACTGTTGTCTGGTGTCAGAAGTGGACATGCCCAATAAGATTTTTTCCAGGCCGCTGCAAAGTCTTTTCTTCCTACGGGATGAAATGAATCCCTGGAGTTGTGGGCAGACCTGCTCCCCTGTGCCACTCATGGGACTTACTTTGGCTGTTGAGAAAGGACACATCATGTCATGGGAAAAAAAGGACTTTGCGTCAGACACCTGAGCCCGAGATGGTGATTTACTTGTATGTTTGTGTAGGTGAGGTCATCTGAGTCTTTGCTAAGAAGGATGATTTTTATGCCACTGCATTAATTTCCATGGACAGTGCTGGGGTAAGGATAGTATTGAGTGAAGATGTCAACATTTGAGAAAATCCACCAAAGGAAGACTGACAGCCCATCAGTGGCATCCTCAATAGGAAACCTAGGCAGGTGTAGTTCTGTTCTTTTGCAGCTCCTTCTTCCTCTTTGGAATAAGGGATAAACCTGCCTGTACATATACATTCTCCTTCCTCTGTGTGGTAAGCTATCTGGAGTAGACCCTGACCCTGGTATTGGGGGAATGAAGGGAGGAAGTCTGCAGTTGTTTATTTGCTCTGCCTGGTGTGTATGTGTGCGTGTGAGTGAGTATCAGTCAAAGTGCATTTGGGGGACAGAAATCACACCAGTTATTTGAAAAGAGGGAATTTAATATAAAGAATTGTTTAACTGGGTATAAAGTTGTTACCTAGGAAACTGAAAGGATAAAAGAAAACCCAAAGAGTCACAGAGATAGTAACTGACAGAAGCAGCTACCACCCATAGAGCTGGGGGAATAGGAGGAAGAGACCGCGGTTAGGAAACAAAGCTCAGAGGAGCACCCATGGAACCAGACCTCTGGGGAGGGGAACCACTGGTGTGGAGGGCACTGGAAGGCAGAGGGAGTGTGATGAGGCTGGTTCTGTTGAAAAAGCAGCAAACCAGTTTCAGCTGCTGCTTTAAGGAAGGACCCACCTCTGTGGAGATATACCCCCCACAGAAAAAGGAAGATGGGCAGCCTATTAGATGCCTCCTTTTCCTTCTGGCCTCCTACACCCTCTCTCTCTAGTGCCCCCTATTGGCAGATCCTAACAAGGAGCAGCTGACAAAGCAGAAATGCCCCAGCCCCAGTGCCAGCATCATAGAGCTGAGCATCAAAGGGCAGATTTCTAGCCAAGATACAACAGGGTAATAACTGGCACAAGGGGCGTGCATGTTGAGTGTGTGTCCATCCCTGTGCAGTGTGTGACATAAGCAGAGGGAGGTAGGACGGTCACCTCTGCTTCCGGTCTGATTCTACCATTATTAGGACATTTGATTCTTAGGTGACTTTTGTGTTTATTTCTCAATTGGTTGGAAACTCGAAAGGAAGAATAATCGGATTCGTTACTCCCATCACAAACCCCAAGAGATTCCTTACCTGAAAATTGTTGCGAGACTAAAACTAAGAAACATAAGTAAAACACCTACTATAATTACTCGTACATAGTAAGAAATCAACAAATGCAAATCCTCTTTTTCTTCTCATCTCTCCTCTCTGTAAAATTGATATACTGGATACACAGGGAAAGTTCCACTAACAAAATAATGAGTTGCATTAATAAAAATTAAACAATTGATAGAGAACTAATGTTTACAAAAGGTTTTCACATTTATTCCGTTTAATCCTCATAACCATCTTGCAGGCAGATTACTTATTTCCATTTTAGAGACAAGAAATCCACACTTCAGAGAAGTGGATAAACAGGGCCAGGGCAAGACTAAGCTGGACTGTATACTTAACTCTATTACCAGTGCTTCCGAAGTGTGGTCCTTTGCTTGACTCAGAAACATACCCAGCATTTGTTGAAATACATATTTCTGAATCTCATCCTAAATCTATAGATTCAAAATTTGGGGGATCACCCAGGACTTTATATTTTTCCCAGTCCCCCCAGATAATTGGAAGGCACAATGAAGTATAAGACTCTTTGTCCTATACCATATGTGTCTCCACGTGGTAATAAAAATGTATCCTGGCAAAGGCCTTTTAGCTGATTCCCTGATGGTTAAGATTCTACTCCTGACATGATTCTTTGTGATTCCGATGTCCTTGTAGATCAGTAATTCCCAGAGTGTGGTCCTGGAACAGCAGTATCAGGGTCCCACAGAAGCATGTTTAGAGTGCAAATTCTTGGACCATAACAGTGTGGGGAGAATGCAAGGTATGGGGGAGCCTTCCAGGTGATAGTGGAGCATGCTGAAATTTGGGAGCTACACTTACAAGTGAGTGTTTTAATTTGCTGGCCTCTAAATTCCTTGACCTACTCTCTTTGGAAGTTCAGTCTTCCCACCCGAATGCCTCACACCAGTGGTTATAACCTCCTGGAGCACGTCCTTACCAAAAACTACCCCCTCTCCGCAATCACCATGTCTCTATCCCATTTTCCAACCACCACATTCTAACTTTCCAGATCATTCTCTCTAGTACTCCAACCCAAAATACTCTTCAACCCCCTGGGAGCCTCCAAATCACTGAACCTATTTTCTTTCTAGTCTCCTTCACCTTCACGCAGTGGTTCTCCAAGCTACATACCAGGCTCCATGGCTAGATTCTTCCCCTTGCATATTCCCTCAATTCCCCTACCCCTTCTCTTTTCATTGCCTTAAGGCTGGCAAACCCCAGTGCTGGTTATGTCCAAAGCCCTGCCTACTCTCAGCTGGCCCCTGCATAGTCAAATATGCCCAGACAAAAATATAACTATGTTGACAGCTCTCATATTGCATTCACAGCCCTAAACCTCAAGCAGAGCTGCAAATGCAGCCTGCAAATTCCCAGCTCTACTGGCTGTGATGGGTCATGGACAGGAAAGTAGGGGGCAGGAAGGCAGCATGCCTTAAGGGAATGTTGGGCCAAAACGAAAGTAAAGGCACTGCCCGGCAGCATGATGGAATCTCAGTTCAGCAACCACTACTTCAAGAAAATACTTAATTTCTCTGAAAGTCAGTTTTTCATCTATGAAAAAGAATGAGAGTATCTTGTTTAAGAGTTGTGAGGTTTCATGAAGGAATGCACATACGAGCCCTAGTATAGGAATCAGCACATGGTGGGGGCTCAAGAATCAGTAACTACAATCATAATTAGAAACTCAACATAGAAGCCAGGAATTGCAGAGCTGGCAATGATTTTAACACTCCCATGCTTTTCCGTTTAGGAGAAAGAAAAGCAGAGAATCAGGTAGTACCTAATTCCTCACACCCCTCTTTCTACCTCACTCCAGTTTATAGAACCAGTCCTAAACTTTGTAAGCAAAGATTTAAGAAACTTTATCCAGGGGTCTAGGATCCTGATACCTCACTATAATGGGAGGTCCCAGCCCTACCAGATTCAACCGAGTGCACTTAGCATTTTCATCTCATGAGATGTGACATAGACATGATTTTCCTGAGATTACACAGCTTGACTTTATGAAAATACATTACTCTTTGCACATATTGGCCACTAGCATGAAAGAGGGTGGAAGTTTGGGCAAGCTAACCAAGTGATATCAGCTGAATAGGTATTATGTGAGATTTCCAATCTTATCTTATTTGTGTTCCATAAAAGAAGCCAAGCCATGAGCTGGTACAGCAATAATACTCAGTTCTGATGTGTGTTAGGATCACCTAGAAAACTTTTTTAAAATACCCACATCTGATTCCATCCTAAATCAACTGAAATAAAATATTTGGGAGGCAGGGTTCACACATTGCTAATTTTCAAAGTTTCCCAGATGATTTTAGTGTGCAGCCAGAATGAGAACCATGCAGTAGACCAGTTGTCTCAAAGTGTGGGTTCCTGACAAGTAACATCAGTATTTCCTGGGAATATTAGACATGCAAATTGCCAAGCTCCACCCCCAACCTACTGAGAGTGAGGCTCAGCAGTCGGTGCTTCAACAAGCCTTCCAGGTGATTCTGAAACACACTCAAGTTTGAGACTCCTTAGCTGCAGAGGTGATATGATGAGAGAAAAAGAGAAAGTGAGAGATAGAGAAAGTAAAGGGGTATCCAGAGACTCTAAACTCCTGTGTCCCCTCAAAACACCATACTCTGCCACTTCATTGGGCTTTTATGTGCTTCTGTTCCTTACACTATTCACCTAGAAAAGTTTAGGCATTTGTAGAGATGCAGCTACCTACTTTCTGGAGAGGGAAATCAAGAAAAATCCTCTGTGCCCCAGTGCCACATTAGGTGGAGCCCATCACTCCCTTTTTACATACCTATGTCTCCCAATGATCCTGCTTTATCCAACCTTCTGCTTATGGGTCTTTCTTAGGCCACTAGACCCGGACACTCTCAAGAGCAGAAGATAATGCTTTCAACATCTTTGGTGCTCTGGCACCCAGAAAGGACCTGGCAATAAAACAAAAGTGGGTAAATAACTGAAAGTGAGTGAGGAAATAAGTGAAGTATGAGTAAAGTCCTCCAAATATAAACCATGTGTTGTAACCATAATTGTTTATTCCATGAAGGACACTTCGATTCTGATAACCTTACATATATGACCTATTCAAACTGTCCAGTGACACTGAAGTATTATTGTCCCATTTTTCAAAGGAAAAGAAGACTCAGACAAATAACCAAAAGCTATACGGTTAGTAAGTGACAGAGCTGGGGGTTTCAAGTCAAGGGTCTCTATAGCCCTATAACTACTGCTATGGTATTAGGAGAATCAAATTCTAGTCCTGGCTAAGCAATCACTCTCTTAGTGACCTTGGACTGAAGGTTTTTTCTCTAGGGGGTCTCAGTTTTGCCATTTGCTTAATGAATTTGATTAAACCAAAGGCCATAACCATAGGCTGCAAATTCCTGAAAACTAAGGAATTACTCTAGGAAATCAATAAATCCATCTGTATACCAAGCAAGCATTGTCTGGGTATTTACACCTTTTTTTTTTTTTAAATGTCTATAGAGAATGTTGTGAGTCATTTATTCCTCCACAAATATTTACTGAGCACCTACTGCAGCTCATACCCTCTGCTGAGTCTGTGCTCGGTGCACAGAGGAGAGCAGCCCAGTCACCAGCCCTTTCTTCAATGACTTACCATGAAGAGCAAGGGATAAATGTGAACACATAAGTAAATGTATAAATAAAACGTCCTACAGGTACTGTGAAGAAAGCCATCTCTGAGTCAGACTAAGGTATGAGGAGGCTGTTTCGTTAGATCAGTGGTCAGGGAAGAGTTCTCTGAGATAGTGATTTTTTTTTTTAACATCTTATTTATTTATTTGACACAGAGAGAGAGAACGCACAAGCATGGAGAGCAGCAGAGAAAGAGAGAGAAGCAGGGTCTCCACTGAGCAGGGAGCCCAACATGGGGCTTGATACAAGGACCCTGGGATCATGACTTGAGCCAAAGGCAGCCATTTAACTGACTGAGCCATCCAGGTGCCCCTGAGGTAGTGATTAAACCAAGACCTGAGAGAAGAAAAGGAGCCAGCCTGCTGCATGGGAGAAATGTTCCTAGCAGGGAAAGCAAGTTTAAAAAAAAAAAAAAAAAACCTCGAGGCTATTGAATTTAAACATGTTTATTCCCAAACACTAAAAATAAAATTACTATTATTTGAGAGCCAGGGATAATTTTTTAAGATTAAAAAAAAAAGCCCATACATATGTTTTCAAGGTACATAATTCTAGTTCCTGTAGTAAATAAGCCCCATCTCAGTGGCTTACCACTGAGTTAGTTTACTCCTGACCTCTTTCACAGTCCATCATGAGTGGACTGGGACCTCTGCTCTAAGCAGCGATTTGGGGACCCCTTCTAACATGGGCCTCCCTAGTATTCCAGAGCACATCCACTCACAACTGCCTCATCCTGAAAATGATACGTATTTCTACCACTCATCTTCAGTTGGCAGATACCTGGCCCCACTCAGAAACAAAAGACCCAGAAAATGCAGTCTAACATATTATTAGAAATGTCTGCTTCAACATGTGACCTGACACTTTGCAGGAGACATACAAATGGTCAATAAGTACATGAGAAAGTCAACCAAAATTATAAATCAGGGAAATGTGTGTTAAGATAAAAGTAACATAAATTTTCTCATTTGTCAAATGAACCAATTTTTTAAACGTTAGAAACAGTGAATATATGGAAGCTAAATGTCCATTAAATTAGACATTTAGTTTTAAAATATTGTGGCACACCCATTCCATAGACTATGTAATAGTTCAAAAGATTCATCTATATATACTATTATGGAAAGATGTTTGAAATACCACGTTAGGTGAAAAAAATGGAAACAAGAAATAAGAGTGTATATATAGTCCAATTTGTTTTATGGTCAAATGTGTGCAATGTAAATGCATAAAAACGTTCTGGAACCACACCCACCAACTTTTAACGGAGGTTCCTTTTGGTAAAGAAATAGGATGGGGGTGGGTGCTGTCAAAGAAGAAATGCAGAGCACAGAAGGGAACCTGGTTCTTTTTGCTCTCTGTAAATCTGTACTTATAGGGCTGTTTTGTTTGTTTTTAATATGAGCATGTATTGTTTTGGGAATGCAAGGGGAGAGAAAGAGAACAACCCAGTGCTGTGAACAGTGTGGGGAAATTGTCATTGGCACGTCCCACTGGAGGAAATATAAATTGGCACAAATCTCCTGGAGGGAAATCTGGAAATACATGTATCAAAAGCCTTAAAAACATTCAAACCACCTCTAGGAATTTAATCTGAGGAAATGCTATGCATACACACACAAGTTTATCCCCAAGGAATAAGGAATAGTTTTAAAAGATTACATAGCACATCTATTCTGTAGACTACTATGTAACTGTCCAAAAGAATTATCTGCACACACTATGATGATAAGGTGCTTGAAATATATTGTTGAGGGCAAAAAGGAAAGCAAGCAATACAGTATATTGTTAGTAATGGCAGAACATTGGAAATAACTGCAATATCCTGCAGTAACTTATCAGTGAACTCACATACTACTTGGATATTTAAAGTAATGCTATAACAGAATTTCTGGCGATGTTTGGTTCCCATTAGTTGAGAATAGTTTTAAATTAAAATCTAATTTTTGCTTAAATATAGCTGTATAAAATATACATGTAAGGTACATTTAATACATCTGATGGAATATGTATATATATGTGTGTGTGTGTGCATGTACACTATGCTTTATATGGCATGAGCAAATCCATGTCAAAAAGACTGGACAGACAGAGACCAAATATAAAGACTGGTTACTTATGGGTAATAGACTTGGTAACAGCCACTTCACCTAAAACCAATTTTCCTAAAGACTAGTTTTTTTAAAATATCTACAAGTAGTTTGCTCAAATTATGCCTCTTTTGAATGCTTATTATTTATAAAACATTGCAATTTTGATCAATCCCAATTAAATATAAAAAAATAAGTCAGAATCGATCTTAAGTTAAAAGTGCCTTTTGTTAAAAATGCTGAAATGCTAAAAAGATGGTAGGACAAAGAGTAAGATCCAAAAAGGAGAAACAGATATTGAATTTTAGACAAATATGTGAATTGGCAAATGGCTCCCAGACAAACTTATTTCAGCCATACCAGAGTTAGGCAAAAGGATCTATTTTTTTTCCTTGTCTTTTTCTTTTTCACTCTATTTTTATTTCTCTCTTTGTTTCTTTCATTTCCTTCTTTCTTCCTTCTTTTCTTCTTGTTTATCTATATCTTCTAATTTTTCTTCAGAGAAAATGATTTTTATAATAAAGTAAAAAAAAAGAGTTTTTTTAAAATAATAAAAAGATTCTCATTCTCATTAAAGATGGGCAAATCTGAACTCTAAGATCCATTCCAACTCTGATCTTTACAAATTCTATGAGAATGCTCCATCTAGTACCTACTGTGTGCTAACGTTGGGCCCAGTGGCATCCCAGCTCATTATCATGAGCCTAGAACGAACACGACAGTATGGCAAAGCCCCTGCCCCATTGCTGCCTAAGTCTTAGATTGGTGGCAGGCCCTGGGGAGTGCTAAGTCTGCCCAGAGCATCCATTTGGTTGACAGCATGCTAACTTCTAAAGCTTCTACCAGGAAACTGAGAGTCATTATACACCCCTCATTAGCATTGAAAAACCATCTGGTGGTCATTAGAAAGCAAACATTACATATAATACATTAGGCCCTAGAAACAATTTAATTAACATCAAGGTCTAGTCAAAATCCTCCAAATAAGGGGGGGTTCCCAGAAAAGGGGTAACATTGCTTTTCCCTTTATCCCTTGAACAGATGAGGTGTTATGTCAAGCTACATACAGTCCTGCTAGCTCCAGGCAATGCCTCCCGCAGATTCAATCAGCTCAATTTAGAGGTCATTGGCTAAAGGTCCATTCATTTAGGATTCCATGAAGATGAATTACTTAAACTTTTGATAGTTCTGTTTGTGAGTAGAACTACACCATTTCCCAATTCCCTGAAAATGCCACAATGGGGACACATAATGGCTTTTTACTCTGGGATTCAGTGTGTTGCAGTTGAAAGAGCTCTAAATTCGGCATCGGTAAACTGTACCCAGCTGGCTGCAGCTAATTCTCTGTGTGATCTTAGGTAGGTTGCTTGACTCCTCTGAGCCTTTCTCCTCTGCCAAACAGAGCCTCATGGGGGCTCTCAGGATTCTGCCTTACACAAATCATCAAGCCAATATTAATGGGCCACTTTGGAATTACAGAGTCAAAATAGCTCCATTTTCCTTGCACAGAGCAGCATCTTGGTGTGCGTATGAAGACTAGTCTTGAGAAAACAGTTTGCACCCCTGGTTTTCAATGACACAGTTCAGGGACATTTCCCAGCATCCATTTTTCCTGAGGATTCCAATAAAGTTAACTCACTCCATCTCAGACCAGCATACTCCCTCTATCCTCCAGACACTGTTCATGCTTGCCAGTGATCTCTTTTAGGGTTAACAGAGTCCCCATGTCTAACTGACCTTTGGGTTCCTTCCTGGACCCACACCAAGGCCTTCAGTTCACTGGATTCATACTGATCCTTACTGGTCCTCAGGCATGAATCCTGGGCTCATCTTGAGGAATTTTACTCTCTTCTCTACCTATCTTAATCTTGTGAGCACCTACTTCGTGCTGGGTACCCTCCCAGTACAGGGAATACAGAGGCTCAGGGCACGATTCTTTTCCTTGGGAGATTCACAGGTTAGCGAGGGAAACAACAAAAAGAAAATCACAAACCCTTGTGACAGTTGCTGAGGAAGTGAAAGCGAAGGGTGCCTCTGTCCCTCACCACTCAAAGTGTGGTCCTGGCAACAGCAGAACTAGCAGCAGCAGCATCGCCGGAACCGGTTAGAAATGCATAGTCCCAGGCCCCACCAAACCTGCTGAATCAGAGTCTGCATTTTAACAGGATCCCAGGTGACTCACATCCACATTCAAGTTCCAGGGGCACTGCGACAGAAGACATACTGCCTTATCTGAAAGTAAGGGCTTTCCTGGGACATGGGCAGCCTCAGGAATACCAGGTATAAGCTCACCCCTAGAGGTATAGCTTAGCAATGATGATACTTCAGTGGCTCTGTGGGAGTTGGGTGAGAGGGACCAAATGATATAACTCAAAACCTTCCACTGACACCTCAGTGAAGGTACCATATTTTTAGAATTAATTTGTATATTGGAAGCTCCATTAAATGCTCATGTATACACACCCCAAAGTATTAAGTTCCTGAAAACTATATAGCTTGAAAACTTTTGGTACCATGAGAAAAGTAAGGCTTTAGAGCCAGGAAATTAGGTTTAAATCCTGGATCTTTAGTCTACTAGTTGTGTGACCATGAGCAGGTCACATAAAATGCTCTGAATTTTAGTTTCCTCATCTATAATGTGGGTTAATGTCAGAGGTCCCAAGGCCACCCTCAGGTTTTATGATTCTCTAGAAGGATTCACAGAGCACAGAAAATATTTTACACTCATGGTTATGGTTTATTACCATAAAAAGGATACAGATTAAAATCACCAAAGGGGGACGCCTGGGTGGCTCAGTTGGTTAAGCGGCTGCCTTCGGCTTGGGTCATGATCCCAGCATCCTGGGATCGAGTCCCACATCGGGCTCCTTGCTCGGCAGGGAGCCTGCTTCTCCCTCTGCCTCTGCCTGCCACTGTCTGCCTGTGCTCGCTTGCTCGCTCTCCCTTTCTCTCTGACAAATAAATAAATTTAAAAAAATAAATAAATAAAAATAAAATAAAATAAAATCACCAAAGGAACAAGGTACTCAGAGTAGAGTCCAGGAGAAACAAATGCAAAGTTCCAGTTGCCCTTTCCCCATGGACTCATATATTTAATACTTAGATCTCTTAACAATGATGTGTGACAACACATATGTATTGCCAACCAGAGAAGCTTACCCAAGCCTGGGTATCCAGAGATTTTATTGGGGGTCAGTCATGTATACTCAAGTTGGCCATAGAGGGCTTATGTGACTGACCTTCGCAAGTTGGGCTTCAGGCCCCCAGATGTTGAACTGATATAGGATAGGCCCCAGGAGAACAAAGAGAGGTATTCACCATAAATCATACTAGCATATGCTATGTAAACTATGCTATGGGCCAAGACACAGGTATACAAAGATACTTTTACTAGGCAGGATATTCCAAGGAGTCAGAGTGTGTCTCCCAGGGGACAGTAAAGGGGACAGTTAAGACAGTCCTTTCTTTGTAATGTGAAGAGTTTGAACGCCCTGGGTCTGCTGAGTTAACCCCTCACTTCACATGGGGATAAAAACCTTTACTTTACAAGAGAGAGATACTTGTAGTCTGACATATAACAGACAATGAATATAAGGAAGTTGTTATATCCCATGAATAAAAAATATCTGTACCCAGGCCTTTCCTATATGATTCCATAGCTTCATTCTCCATTTCTCCTTTCCTTGGCCCATTCAGCTCTTTCCCATCAGTAAATTCTCTGTTTAAAGACCCTCCTCCATGAAGCCTTCCCCATTGACTAATCCCAGGATCTCCTTTCTCAATCATTCTGGCAGACACTTGCAAACAACCTCTCATGGTTACTTTATTTTAAGGAAATATAATCTTTCTATAAAAATAATACATAATTGTTGTGATCAGCAATACAGAAAATACCCCCCCAAATTAAAGTATTGCCTCAAATTATCTCACCTAAAATTAATCATCAATATTTTAAGTGAATATTATTCCACATGTTTTTCTATGTATAGAGATAGATGTAAAATTGATAGATGTTTCTTTAAAAATAGGATCATGTTATAAGCACTATTTTTCATTAAAAGTGCTTAATTTTATTTCAATTTACCAAAACAAAGAAATTAAAGTGAAATGGAAGGAATGAATCTTTGCTATAATAGAAATTTTAAAATACTCTGATGTTAAGAAATAAAATTATGAAGATCACAATTAGAGGCATTAGTTTTTAATCTACCATTAGTTTTTAATCTATGCATTTCCATTTTAGGCAGCATTGATTGACTCCATTAGCTCCCTCATGCTTCCTCCCACTCTCTCGCCCACCACCTCCTGATTTTTGCTAGTTGGAGCATCATTTTTTTTACACTGTCAAGGTTTGTAGTATTTGCATTCTGCTTTGTAAGAATAATCCCCACCATTATTTAGTATCAGGTCTATATAAATTGACTCAATGCTCACTTTTACCACATCCTCCATTCCTGAGTTCAACACTTTGATTCATCTCTTAAGTGACTTGATTTCATTTTCAAGTAATTTTTTTTTCCGGTAAAGGCTCAGGGGTGCAATATTTCCTGAATTATGTGAGTTATTTAAGAATATCTGCCTGTTGCCCTGTTCTTGAACAACATCTTGGTTATATCTAATATTCCTGAATCACATTTTCCTCCAGAAAATGTAGACATTGGTCTATTACCTTCAACTACAGAATAATGCTGTGGTCAGCCCTCTGTCTCCTTTTTCTGTGACTTACATATTCTTCCTGGATGTCTGAAAAGCTAATTCTTTATCCTTGAACTCCAGCGACTGACCCAGGATTTATCTGCATTGCATGCTCTTTCTGCTTAGGTGCTCTGCATTGAATTTTCCTGAAGCAGAGCAAGTACTCTTAATCTGTAGAATCATGGATGTCTTATTTAATTATATCCCTGAATAATTTTTCTGTTCTATTTGTTTTGTGCTCCACCTCAAGGACTTCAACTATGCACTGATAACCACACATTTGTATTGTTAAGCAGACCTCTCCTTGGTTAACTGACTCTTCCAGAATTAGACATACAACTGTCTCCTTGGATTTCTTGAGTTAAGAGTCAAATTTAACACATCTAAATCCAAACTCTGGTTCCCACTGCAAATCTGCTTCTACCGCAGCCTTCCCAATCCCATAAAGGTGAACTTGAGCCTTCCAGTGGTCTAGGCCAAAAATCTTCAAGTTATCCATGACTGCTTTCTTGCTTCCATACCCCCTATCTTATTTTTCTGCAAATCCTATTAAGTTTTCCTTTAAAATATCCAGAATTTGACCATTTCTTACTTACCTTCCCTTTTACCCTGGGCTGATCCACCATTGTCTCTTGCCTCATTCTGCAAGTAGCCTTTGAAGTGTCCTCCATGCTTCTCCACACACACTCCACAACAATCAGTTTCCAACAAATTAGCCAGAATGGGCCTGACCCTCCTCTGCTCAAACCAGTCTGTGGAATACATGCCCAAATCCCCACAGTGGCCCATACGGTGATGCAAATATGGCTCCTGCCACTTCTCTGGCCTCATTCCTGGTACCCTCCCCATTGATGCCTCTATTCTAGTTACCACAGTCCCCCACCAGCCAGGCCTCCACCAGCCCCTTTGCTGCTCCCCAGACATAACAGACATGTTCCCACCCCAAGGCTTTTACATTTGTGCATGCTTGCCCTGGGGTTCTGGACTGACTCCCTCTCTTTATTCAGTCCCACCTCCAGGGTTACCCTGTCCAAGAGGCCTTCTCTGACCATCCTGTATTAAGTAGCAACAGCTCCACCCTCTTACCTTGCTTTATATTTTTCCTTAGCACATGTCATCATCTGACATATTGACTTGTTTGCAGTCTTTAATTAAGCCCATTGAAGGCACAGACTGTCCACACATATGTGCTTCATAATATTTATTAAGCAAATGTGAGGGGCACCTGGGTGGCTCAGTCGTTGGGCATCTGCCTTCGGCTTAGGTTGTGATCCCAGCATCCTGGGATAGAGCCCCACATCAGAATCCCTGCTCCGCAGGAAGACTGCTTCTCCCTCTCCTTCTTCCCCTGCTTGTATTTCCTCTCTCGCTGTCTCTCTCTGTCAAATAAATTTTTAAAATCTTTTTAAAAAATGTGAATGAATGTTGGATTTTTCTTTTTCTGCCCTCCCTCTCTATTAGGGTCTGATTACTTTCCTTGCTCTTTTTAATCTGTCTTCACTGTGTTATTTTCAAGTCTTTTCACATTTTCAGTAATTGAATTTTTAGCCATGTCTGTTCCCCTCCTCACTTTTCTAATTTTATTTTTTTAGTTCTATAATGAAAGTATTTTATTTGACTATTTTTCTTCCTTAAGATTGCAATGTCCCTTTTCATCATATTCTATTGCTTTATCATCTCATGTCTGAACACTTGTTTTTATTTATTCACACTCATATTAGGTCCTCAATAACTAGAAACACTGGTGGGAATTGCCTTCTGTTTTTCGGATTATGTTTTCTTCTAGGTTGGGTTCTCTGTATTTTGAATGCATTTTTCTTTCTCTTCGTTTTTTTCTGAAGTTGCCATACTTTAAATTTTCTTTGGTCTTGCTCTTGCTGACTAAGTCTGAACAAAACTTCTCCTTGCCCTTTTTACTAGTGATATTTAAGGCCAGTTAATTTTCTTCCTCAAATGAATTCTTTGAGAATACCTATTGAGTTCTTTTTGGTGCATCTTCTCGGGAGTCAAAGGTCTTGGATGGTGATGGGCAGAGAGAAAGGGAACAGGTTGGAGAGGAAAGGTTCTCAGCTGACTGATGGCAAACTTCTATTAAACTTAGCACTGTTAAAATTCCCAGGAACTGCTCTCACTTTTGAGATTGTGTTAAGAGCCCTTTTCTGATGTTGATTTATGGGAGGGTAGGAAATAGTAAGCTATTCAACGGAGGAAGGGACATACCTTTGGCTTCCTGCCTTTAATTCAGCAGGGATCCCTGGCGTCTTCTTCATCAGAGGCCATTGCTCTTCCTCTTCTGATTCCTTTACTTCCTGTGTCTCAACAGCCCCACCCTTTAAGCTGTTTCCCTGGATTCCCAGTCAGGAGAGGAAAAGGATAAGATTAAGTTTACTTCCCCCCAGATTTGGATGCTCCATATAAGAACTCATCTAAGAACTCGTTCTGTTACTTGCTAGAGCTGCCTTAACAAAATACCACAGCCTGGGGGGCTTAAACAACGAATATTTATTTTTTCACCATTCTGGAGGCTGGGAGTCCAAGAGCAAGGTGCCAGCTGAGTTGGGGTCTTGTGAGACCTCTCTCCTTGACCTGCAAAAGGTTGCCTTCCTACTGTGTCTTCACTAGGCCTTTTCTCTTTGCGGGAGTATCCCTGGTGGCTCTCCCTCTTTTTATAAGGACACCAGTCAGATTGGATTAGGACCCCACCCTACTGGCTTCCTTTTAACAGAATCTACTCTTTAAAGATCTTGTTTCCAAATAAAGCCATATTCTGAGGTACTGGGGTTTGGACATCAACATATGTATTTGTGGGGAAGGCCATAATTCAGCCCAGAACATTTCTTAAGATTTAGCTGGCTTTCCGTTGACAGCTCTTGGGGTGAGATCCCAGTTAGGAACTCATTATGGTGCTCCCTCTACATGGCTGCTCTCCTGAGCTTCTGTTTCTTTCCTAGGCTCTTGTCATTTGTCTGTGGTTTAACTGTTCGAACTACTTTAACTGTTCACTTTGTTAGGAACTCATGGTGTGTGCAAAGGGTGATTGGGAATCATGAGTTTTGATTCAACAGAGATTCATTGCCTGCTCCAACTCTGTACTGAGCACCTACCAAGGACCAGACACTGAGTAGTTATGCTAAGTTCTGGATCATAGCACGAAGAAGGCCAACACAACCTGACTCCTACCACCTGTGTTTTCTGCCCTGCCATCTTCTCTCTTCAACCTCACCATGACCTACTGGGGGAAATTTCCACATCTTCCTCTTATTTACCTTCACACTTGGCCCATTCTTTGTCTGAAGTTGTACTTGTTCAGCCAACATTATTTAGAAAAAGAAATGCATGTAAAACCTTTAAATGATACTGTCACAATGCTATTTGTTCTTAGTCCCAAAGAAAGAAATAAAAAACCTGCCCAATTTTTTCTGATTTCAAAGGAGGGGTGAAGAAAAGACTCACATCTGGCCAAGTTTTAGCTCTGAACACTTTGCATAATTAGTTAGAAACCCTTTGTTAGAAGGCCAGATGGCTGCTGCACCCCAAAAGGAAATTAAATATGTAGGCAGTGGCAGTTGAAGGGAGGAATTAGAAATTCCTTTCTAAAGAGAAAGGACTTCATCTGGAGCTGCCCTGTAGGTGTGGTTAATAGCGGCCATTGGTTTCCTAGCAACCAAGCCCTTTCCCTTTCAGAAGTATTTCTGCACCCTGCCTTCAAATGTTCTCCATAGGCATGGAAGGATGCATTCAGCACCCATAATGCCTTTCGGAAGAACTGGAAAAACTGGACCCCTATCAGCCCAGTTTATCTAGTGCCACTGATGCCCCCTCCTATGGGACCAGCCCGGACACATTTTGTCATGCAGTCCTGGCCTGGAAAGGCTACAGAGTCCAAGATTCAGAACCCTGGAATTAGTTCCTGCACAGTTTCTAAAGCAAATCCAGATTGTTTTCCACAACTCTGCCTCAGGACATGTTTTTTCCTTTTGTGGATTACACCTTAGCCTCACCCCTACAACTGTTCAACCCCTCTTTGTCCCTTAAGATTTACTTCACATGAAGTCTATTCTGGGACCTTCCCTAACTCTCTTTCTGTCCCTAAAGCTGCTTCATATGCTCCCCCTCTCTATAAGTTCTTATAAGACTCTAGGTTTACATCTGTTTTAGCACTAAAGAAAATATCCTCTAATTGTTGATTTCTTCATATGTGCTCCCAACCAGATGAGAATTCTTCAAGGACAAGGAGCAGTGTTTTGCTTTTCCCCATATTTTACACACCCAGTGCAGGGTCTAGAATTGTGCAGTGAATGAATGATTACATAGTAAAGCAGGTAGTGTGACCTGACACCTGCCTCAACTTACCCATATCCATTTCCAGCTCCTTTCTAGACTAGAGTTTTGCTTTTATAAGATGCCAGCAGAGCAGCATGCAAAGTATATATATATAGTGGTTAAAAGCTGTAGGCATAAACACACAAAACTTCATTCGACCTTCCCTGGGTCTGTGGTCTAGAAGAGTATGCATCGTCAGGAAAATAATAAAAAAATTTCTAGACTCTGGGATTGTTCAAGAAATTTAAGATATCATCTGAAACAATTTCTTGTTTCATACATGATCACAAAGGTGTGTTTGAATGCCTTCCTTATCTGGAGGATAGGACTCATTGAGGAAATTCATTCCATTACTGAACATGCCTAATTAGAGTCTGATCCAAATAATTTACATCCTTATTATAAAATTCAGTTCATTCATGTGCATTACTTGCAGCTTCTTGCAGTTAAGAGCATATCTCCTTACTCATTTCAATATGTTCAATCTGTTCAATATGTCTTCCTTATATTGGTTTGGACTGTGTCCTCTGTAGCAACCAGGGCAAAGAGCAGCCTTTCTTCTATATTACTCTTCACAGAGCAGAAGACCATGGTCTTCCCTGGCCTTTTGTTCTCTGTGCTGAACTCTTTGGGTCCCTTCAACTGTTCTTCACAAGATGTAGTTTTCATTATCCTGGTCACCAATCTTTGTATGTATTATCAGATAGATCCTGTCAAATCAACAAGAATGTACCCAAGGCCAACCATCAAGACTATAAAGGTGTGAGATTTTACACTCTTTGCAAGTAAACATGCTAAACTGCCACAGTTTCATGGATGCAAGCAAAAGACATGAGATTCTGGGTCAGAGACAGGGACAGCAATAGCACCAGCCAAAGTACCAGCATTTTAGTATGCCAGTTCCCCAAGCCCCAGTTCCCATGGAGAGATATGAAGAGAGCCAGGTAACATCTCAAATCACAGTGGGTGGCATTTTAGATTAGGAAACTCCATCTTTCATAAAGATGTGTAAGCAGACCTGCCTAACTTTGCTTCAAAGGGAGGGATTATCTTTATTTTCCATGGCCCCCTGCTATATAAATTCGCTCAGAAAGATAGTTCAGAACAAAAGACTGTCAATGCTTTTTCTTGTAATATGTGCAGAAATGAGAGAGCTCCCTAAAAACCTGTCTTCCAACACCCACTTTAGCCATTAGCACTCAGGAGCTAAGTAAGTTCTGTGGCTATCAGTGAACCATACAAGAGACAAGTTGCAAACAGCTCTGGTCTCTGGAAACAACACTATGAGGTGTTTAGGTAGGTAGAGCAGAAGGATCTCCACCTCAGAAAAGCCATGGCCTTGAATTATGGAGGTCAGCAGCCAGTGGACACACATCCGCTCATTCATTATTTATGAGCACTTCCCTTCCTCCATATAAGTGTGTATTTAGTGAAACAGGGGTCAGAACTCATGGAATCCCCTTATGAGTAAATTCTGGGTCCCGTGTGATTTGTGGCATTTTTATTTATTGCTTTAATTATGTCTATTGTAACCAGCCCACAAAATCAAGCAAAGGGCATGTGTCCATGAAAAATGGATTTATTATGGAAATTGCTAGTGATGTTTTGTGAACATAACAGTATTGAGCCAGCTTAATCCTAAGAACAGTAATGAATTTATGACATGTTTTGCCAGAATTTCCAGGTCTGTTCAGTCAGTTTACATGTTTCTGAGCTTGAGAAGAACTTGGGTTTTATTCATTTATTTATTCAACAGTTTTGAACAGTATCAGCCACCATTAGAAGTTCTGAAGATAAAGCAATGAAAGATACAAAGCTCCTGCCAACCCTCATGGTGCTTACATCCCAGTGAGAAAGATGGAAAACAAATAGGTAACTACGTGCATGTATAGTACCAGTCAGCAGTAAGTGCAATGGAAAAAAAAAAAAAAATGAAGCAGAACAAGAGGATAGAGAGCTAGGGAGAAGAGTGTGATGATTAAGGTGAGGCCTTGCTGACAGATTATTTGAGTAAGTGAGGAGTGCTTCCCCTCATAAATCCGAAGGAAGAATATTCTAGCCAGTAGGACTAGCAAGTGCAATGAGCTTGGCTCACTTGAGAAAAACCAAGGTGAAAGGAGCTAGAGTCGAAGGAGCAAAATACAGAGTGGCTGAAGATGGAGATTTCCCTTTCTTTGGAGTAATATACTTTATACAACATGGGAAATCTGAGCTCTTTCTCCATGTTAGGAGGAAAGACTTTTTTCCTTCGTCACTTATTCATCTTTATGAAGAAACTTGAAACAGGAAAAACTATCACACTACAGCTTGAGACAGTTTCATAAAACTCTATGGTATCACCATGCTTAGGACTTCCTTTGATTTCCCATTAATTACCATGTAAATACAAACACATTGGCATCTCATGCAAATCTATTTGGCCAATTCTCTATCCTCACCTTCCATGCAACACCACTCATACAATCATAGGATCAAGCCTTACAGAAGACCTATGATGAGCCACATTGCAGGTTTGTCCTCCTGATGATACTGCTTCCTGGAGCGTCTTGCCTTCTCTTCTCCTCATTATCTCCCATGCTTCACTCAAGACTGGGCTTGGATGTCACAACTCTCAGAAAATCCTCCTAAATACCAGATCTGATCAGGGATCTCTCTTCTGTTTCTGCTTCTGTCTTACATCTTTCTATTCTCAACTGTAATCACTTACTTATTGTTTATCACATTTGATGTTGAGCTCCCCGAGAGGAGGAAATCTTAGATTTCATCTCTTTATTTCCAGTTCTTGACAGAGTATGCTCCTCATGGTGGGTGCCCAATAATATATTTGGCAGAACAGGTAAATGAATAAGTGCATGAATATATTACATTTGAAGACTTTCTCTATTAGCAGGAAGCATTTGAATACATTCTTCTGGACTGTTCCAAGCATACTGAACACATTTACTTTTAGACTGCTCAGAATATAATTTAGTAAATTGTTTTAAATCTATAATGCATTAACCAACCACATTTCAAAAAGTTCACACTGCTACTGTTCTCTAATAATCTCAGTGTCATTGGAAATCATCTTTGTGGCTTCCTTTTTCTCCCAAGAATTAAACCCACTATTGTTATCCCAGGAATGATTGTGTATTTCATAGCCTGAGAAACCCACATAAGAGGGGTGAGCAGACCCTGAAATTCCTAGAGAAATAGAACCCTTTCTTAAGTAGTTTTGTTTTGGGGTTACTTTACAGAGAACTTAAATCTTTGATGTCTCACTTATATACAGAACTTTAAAAATTTTTTTAAAGCTGAACTCATAGTAACAGAGAGTAGAACAGGGTTACCAGAGGCTGGGACATAACAGAAAAAGGAAGATTTTTTTTTTTTTTTTAAGTAGAATGCCAGTTGCCAGAAGTTGGGAGGAAGAGGTTATTTTTTAATAGGCACAAAGGAAAAAAGAGTTCTGGAGATAGATGGTAGTGAAGGTTGAACAATAATATGAATGTACTTTATACCACTGAACTGTACACTTAAAAGGGTTAGGACAGGACATTTCATGTTATGTCTATTCTATCACCAAAATATGGGGGGGGGGGTGAAATTTAAAGTTCTTGGCCAGTATAGCTCACAGTAGAGTGTGTTAAATGATTAAATGCAATGCACCTGAGTTACTGTCGCTCAAACAATGTGTAATGCTTGTTCTAAATTTGGTCAATTCAGAAGCAGACCCTGAGACAAGGGTTTGAGTGAGATGTTTATTCAGAATGTGCTGGGAATCCCAGTAGGGGATCAGGAGAAATAATACACGGAAGAGAAGGCAGTCCATAGATACTATGCTATTAAGCCAGCTTCCTTGGTTGGTGACTGGAATTTCATCCCTGAGGAAACTCTGGGAAATAATGCAAAACATGCTCCTCACAAATATCCTGTTCAAGAACCGAGGGAGCAGGGGTGTTTATACAACCATACTCCGGAGTCATTGATGGAGGGTTACTTGGGGTTGTTAATTTCTGAACGCTTTAGGCTTGCCTTTCACTCTGACAATTGAACCCGGGAGGAGAGATATGGTTCCAGGGACAGAGATGCAGATCCTGGCAGGTGGGTAGAGGGAGAAGGTATATAGGAAGGGCCATGACAGTATCTACTATGTAATATTGTTCAGGAAGTGGCTTTCCTGGCTCTGAGAAATATGGGAATTCATTCTAAGCTCACCTCTCAAAGACCTCTCTTACCCAACAAGCTCCACATGACAGTAAACTCAGGTGGGACCCAGCACTCAGGCTATCGAAAAGGCTACAACACAAGCAAACAAACAACAGCCTTCCCCAGAGGTAGAAAAAGAAAATGCAGCTGCCCAGAATTTTACAGTGCTTGTCAAAGGCAAGCAAAATTTCAATAAAAATAAATTGATGAAGACTTTGCTTAAAGTGAACAATGATTAATCACAGAAGTAATGGCTGAGAATGAAATCAGTGGGACAAGATGGTACAAGGCACACACCTGCAGATCAGCTGGAGGAGAGGGAGAAACAGAGAAAGGAATCTAGGCCAAGCCTGGATAAGAAATGCTTTTTCTTGTCGACTGGATTAGGGCTACCCCTAGCTCCTTATAGAGGAGGACCTGCCCATTGATATTAGAACATCACTGTGCTCATGGCTATTGTCAGTACTTCTTTCAAATCACCTACATTTGGTTTTCTTTCCATAATAAAGGACTAATCTTGCTCAACTAATTATTTTATTGCCTTTATCAAATCCTGAAGTTAGGAACCTGTCCAGTTATTGCTATGTTCCTATGTAGAGCCTGGGAGGACCCTACATGATTTTGCTAGGTCAAGAGCCTAGCACCCAATAGGGGTAAACCATGAAAGCACCCCATGTGCAAGTACACACACACATACATAGATTTCTCCTGGGTATGCTGGCTGCACATCACAAAATGTCTTCTGAACAGCAGGAATTTTAATTAAATCAGGAGCAATCTAATTTGGCCTAAATTGGCTTGCAACACAAGGTGTTAAGAGGAACAGAAATTGTTCTGCAATATGGATGTTTGTGAAAAGGACGGACTCAACCTATTGCCAACTATAATGAAAAGTGATGTTAAAAATATGAAGCCTTACTGAGGAAGGTTGAAAGACTGAAAATGCTAATCTGTGATATTCTGATTAAACAAAGAAATTATGACAAACATTTACTCCTGAAACTGATTATATCAGAAGGGACGACAAATAATGAAGCCTAGTCACTTATAAACCTGGAAAGAGGGAAAGGAGGAAGATGAAGAAAGACAAGTGTAAACCACTATTGTATAACTGGAAAGGGAGATGGACACATATCCCGGTTTGGACAGAGAGAGTGATAAGTATCATCCTCCTTTTTTCTTTCAAGCAGTAGAATTTACTAGATTCAGAAGGAATGAAAGGATGGCCAAGCAGAACTACAAAGGTCTAGCAAAAGGTTAAGAGTGTGAGAAATCTAAGGACGCCAACAACAGAGCTGCAATTGTGCGCCCTGGGATCTAGACCAGGCAAGAAAGAAAGCAAAGGAGTGGAAAGAGGGGGGGATGGGCCATGTAGAAAAGGAAAATGTGGGAGTATTGTGGTGTTGATGTGGTGAAGAATCAGGAACATTGAAAAGAAGGGAGTAAACTGAATGGAAGGGGATTTAGGTCATTGTGGGATACAGAAGTTTACATTCTTACCAGGGCAGGATTCCAGGCAATAACCATGGGTGTAGGTGGTTGAAGGGGAGTAAAGGTCATGGGGTGTCACAGAGAAAAAGGAGCTTCAGAGATCTGGTTATTGGGTGGTTCATCTACATAGATGTTGCCCATGACAATTGAAGGAATTAGGGTGGAGAGTAAAATAGCTTTGCAATTGCCAAAGCCTTCAGTGAAGAAGGGAAGAGGACAGAAGTTAAGCAAATAAAGGCAATGAGAAGTAGTAAAAAGTGGTATGGATGAATGTCATTAGCCTCAAAGGAAGAGGCTTTTATTTCCATGAGGATTAAAGAGCAATGGTCTGGAATCAGCTAGGAGAACTTCCCCCAAGCCTCCATCCCCCAGAGACTGTGAAGTGTGGGAGAAAACTCAGGCTCCGGCCAAAGGAGAAATGGGTGCCCTCTCAGGTCCAGCTGCTTTCTAGGTGAAATGGTGTCCTCAGTGTGGCTGCACAGCAGTAGCTCCCCCAGATGTTAGAGATGCACAACCAGATGGCAAAAAATAATAGGTTCCACAACCAGATACATCTGAGCTATACTGCATGATATACCCTCTTCTAGGAGAATCATGTTAGTAAATGAAAAAAAATTCAGGAAATTCTGCGGAGTGGTAATGTGGCTTATCCTAATGTTTTTATATTTATTTGACTACTGAATCATTGTCTTGGGGGGTATTCAGTCACACCTCAGCAATGAAGTGCCTTATGGCAAGTGAGGAGAAGTGAGGAGGAAGAAAGAGGCTTCAGTGAAAAAGTAAAGAGGTTGAATAAATAGAGGTATAGTGTGGGATCCCAAATGAGCCTTCCTGGTTTTGGATCCCAGCCGAGCACTTCCCAGCTCTCCAACCCTAGGTAAGGACTTGTTTTGTATGCCTCGTTTTATTTGTCTATAGAAGAATAACATGGGGGTGGAAGAAAAGGAGCCCCACAGCACACGGTGGTTGGTGACAACTAAATCAACCCAGAAATGCTTAGAAAAATGCCTGCTGCAGGACAAGTGTCCCCCCAAAGACCAGCTATTCCTACCACAGAGCTGATTTGCAATGGAAGGAGAGTTCCAAGTGAGAACACTTTCCAAACAGGGGATGTTGGATGAGGAGAGTATTCCTAGCTCCAAAGGATGACGGTAGGAAAGGTGAATCTCAGATGAATCTGAACTGGGTGGAAAAGTGGATCTCAGGGGCACTTCCCCAGAAACTTTTTATTAAATATCTTACCTGCCTGCATGGTTCAGGGTTGCAGTTTGACCATTTCACACCCACTGCCCTGTGGACTACAGGAGACAGAAGAAAGCTTTCTAGCATGTTTGTTGTTTACATTTCCTCTAGGGTGAATTTCATTCATTTCCTCTGGCCACTTATATATCATGGTCTTCAATAGTTTATTATCCAAATGCAAATGCAGGTAATCCTCCCCAATCTCCCTCTCTATATCTTCCCCTTTGCTTGACTCAGAGGAAAATCAGGAGCCACTTCCATTCAGATCACTTATGCCAGTGACCTTCTCATTAAGAATATTAAGAGGTATAATCGATTCACTTTTTAATAAGGATAATGGGTAAGAAATACAGAGGCCTTTCTGATCAGAGAATGTTTCTCGAGGCCTTACAACTATTTTCTTCCCTTTTCACTCAATATCTTTTCAAATTACTAACCCATGACTTCAGTACTCTCTTTTTAGCTGACAGTTCTGAAACAGGAATATTGTACCGTGTCCACGTCTCTGAAATCTAATAAGATAGAACATGCTTTTCCTCTCTGTGAGAGTGGAGGAAAACAAGTAGAAGAGAATGCTCTAGGCCACCATCAAGGAGCCCTGCCCTGTAGGAGATGACAGGGATATTAGCTTATTATTCAGGGCCCAGCCCAAGAAAGAATGGAGAACCCAATGGGACTGGAAAAGCCAATTCGGACTTTGAAAAGATTCCCTGCTGTCACCTTACACCCATGCAAGACTTTACTCTTTACAGAATTCTGTCATCTTCCCAGTGATTGCTCACAACCACCCCTACAGGCAGCTTCACATCATTTCTATATATGTGGGGCCACAACTTCTTGGGCTGCTTAACCTCTAGTGTGAAGCAAACAATCAATTAGGATACTTAGGGGAGTACTGGGAGAAAAAGGAGCAGCCTTCCTAGGCATGCAAAGTTAGGGAACACTTTCCTAAGAATGTCTGTCTACATGAAAATTTAAATCTGAGGAAGAGTCAGCTAAGTGAAGATGCAGGGGAAGATGGGCTTTTCCAGGCCAAGGAAAGAATATGTGTGAATGCTGGGAGGTGGGCAGACCATGGTTCTGGAAGTACTGACAAATGTTCAGGATGACTGGAGTGCAGGATAGATGAGGAAGGACGAGGGGAAGAGAATAAAGATTCTTTCTTAGAAGGATAGCCCACACACATCCACCCCAAACAACAGGCAAAGTAAAGGGAGGTCTGTTACTTATTCTTTCCTGACCAGCTCTTTAGCTCACAGAGGTTGCTTGGGGACACACATGCTAAATAGGGAACTAAGTCCCTAGCACTTTTTCCTTTGATGAGCCTACATTTAGGAAGGTAAACCTCTAGCCTCTAAACCCCAAGGAAAATGTAATTTGATGAAGACTTTGGGGCACAATGTTAGGTTACTCCCACACCTTCCAGAATTGGGCAATAATGGCTGGAATGTGATTCATAAGGAAAGCGCTTAGGGATTGGGAAAGTGATAACAGCAACCAGCTTTCATGGGGCGTGTGCTTGGTGGCAGCACTTCCTTCAAGGTGTTTGACTCGTATTATCTCATTTGTACCTTCTTGATGGCTCTATAAGCAAATGCTATTGCCAGTATGTTTTTGGAGTAGTGTTGTTGGGGTCCAGAGTCAGCTGCCAAGAAAGAATACTTTAGACACCTTTGGTGCAAAAAAATGTGATTTTATTAAAGTATGGGGACAGGACCCATGGACAAAAAGAGCTACTGCCCCGATTGTGAGGAGCAACTGATTATATACTTTGGGGTTGGGGAAAGTAAAGATACAGAAAGTTCCAAAAGGATTTTCATATGCTAAAGAAGACTCACAGGATACCTGAGGCATCGCTATTGTCAAGCTAAGGTTGTTTTTCCCTTTAGCAAGGCATTAACGTTAAGACAGTTGGGAGCTTCCTGGAGGAATGTTACAACTCTCTGCCTGCCTCAAGTATTTATCAATGGGCTGCAGGTTATAAAGACATTTAATTTTATCTACATTTCCTTCTGCCTTTGTTTCCCACATTTCTGCCATTTCTATTTTACAGAAAAGGAAACAAAGCTTTTGGAGTGAATAAGCAACTTTCTTATCCCCTCCATTCTTTTAACTGTGAATGGTTGAGACTTCAATTTGTACCCAAACTCACCTGAATCCAAAGCCCATTCTCTTAAATACTTTGTAGAATAAAAATTGAGGGGAGCAAAGGACACACATCTGAAGAGTGTCACAGTGGCCGTCTTCCTCAAAGCAGTTCTTTGGTTAAGGGTCTTAGAGATGGGAAGCAGTCCTTTGGTGGCTAAGAGTGATTTGGAAGATCCAGTGTTGAATAGACAACAAAGGCAGTGGTCAGCACTCATCAGTGGCCTGAACTAGGAACCAGATCAAAGAGGACATAAAGCAAGACTCAGGTCCAGTCTGGAAGTGAGTTAGAAGCAGTGTTCATAGTAAATTAGTCAGGATAGACTGGTTTTAGTACAGTAGCAATCCCAAAATCCCAGTGGCTTAGCAAACAAAGCTGCATTTCTCACTTTTGCAAATTCAGCTACTGGCCCTTTATCTCTTCAGGGCAACCATTCTCCACTGGGTGACCTCAAACTCCAGGTTGCTGGAAATGTCACCATTCTGTGCAGCCTCCTTGGGTAATTCAGGGAAGAACAAGTCTGGATGATGACATATGGTCCTTTTAGGGCCCCCCACCCAGAAGTCATATCTTGCACTTCCGTCTACACAAAAGTAATCCCATGGCCTCTATTGCAAGGGAGCTGAGGAATGCAGTGCTCTGTGCACTGGGAATGGGAAAACAATTGGATGTTGATGGACACACGGATACACTTACCATAGGTGCCTCGAGAGAGTTCTCAATAACATGCCTCACCGTATAATTTACTAGAAATCCACAATTACCCCTCGCTGAAAATTGCCTCACAACGTCCACTGGGGAGGTATTACCTGATACAGTTGTATTCATTACACTGTCCCAAGGCTGTCACTTACTGGACCTGGGGTCCTAAGTCCCCTGAGACAAGAGACATCGTTCTGATAGTCTGTCCCAGAATTGGAACACAGATTTTAGGTGTCTCTGTTTGCATCTTTAAAGTAAATCCTCTGCACTTAAGTGAGCTTAAGTGTATTGCTGGCACTTCATGGCCTCCATATGGATAAATGTAAATATTTGGCTCAGACTGACAGACTGGCAGGCATAGACATCGCTGGGGTAAATTAAAGGGAGGGTCTAATTATTTTATTTACTTATTTTTTTAATTTAAATGTAGTTGACATATATTATTATATTAGTTTTAGGTGTGTAACACAGTGATTTGCCACTTACACAGGTTACAAAATGCCCACCACAATAAGTGTAGTTATCATCTGTCACTGAACAGAATTATTACAGTATTATCCAATATTGTTGACTGTATTTCCTATGCTGTACTTTACATTCCTGTGACTTACTTATTTTATAACTGGAATTTTGTACCTTTTAATCCTCTTCACCTATTTTGCCCACTCCTTTGGCAGCTACCAGTTTGTTCTCTGTATTTATGAGTCTATTTCTGTTTTATTCTATTTATTCAATTGGTGCTTTTTTTGCTTTTTTTTTTAGATTCCACGTATAAGTAAAATCATACGGTATTTGTCTTTCTCTGACTTACTTCACTTAGCATAATTTCCTCTAGGTCCACCCATGTTGTGACAAATGACAAGATTTTATTCCTTTTAAATCCTAAGTAATGTTCCATTGCATATATATATGTAATATATATATTACATATTACATTATTATATATTATATTAAATATTATACAATGTTACATTATTATATATTATTTATATATATATAATCTCACATCCTATATTTATCCATTCATCTATAGACTGACAATTGGGGTTCTTCTGTATCTTGACTATTATAAATAATACTGCAATAAACATAGGGGTACAGATAGCTTTACAAGTTAGTGTTTTCATTTCATACCCTACAGTAAAATTGTTAAATAGTGTAGTATTTATCTTTTTATTTTTTTGAGGAAACTCTATTTTGTTTCCCACAATGGCGGCACCAATTTACATTCCCACCAACAGTGCAAGAGGATCCTTTTTCACCACATCCTCACCAATACTTGTTACTTCTTGCCTTTTTGATATTAGCCATTCTGACAGGTGTGAAGTGGTATCTCATTGTGGTTTTGACTTGCATTTCCCTGATGCTGAGTGATTTCGAACATCTTTCCATATATCTGTTGGTCATTTGTATGTTTTTCTTGGGGGTCCCTTTATTTTAACGATTCAGAAATGAGTTAAAGTCAGGATTTACAGTAAATACACTGGCCACATTCTCCAGGATTGACTGAAATGCAAGCTTAAGGACCATAAAGCCCTTCTTCTGGATCCCCTAATTTGAGAGTCAGGATTTCATCAGAATGTGTGGAAATCCAAATACATCCCCCTGAAGAATCACTACACACACATGAGCAGTCCTGGGTGTAGGCTGGTCTGGATGAATACCAGAGACCCTATCGTCTAGGGCAGATTCAACCCATTAATCTCAATAGTACACAATAGACACCAAGCTCACAGAGTGCAGAGCAGTTCTGTAAACTCAGGGAGATGGCCAGCAACCTCTGAAGGGACCTCACTCAGCCGGAGGTATAGACTCATGGATGCCTATGTCAAGCAGGACTTTTGCCCTCACCAACACATGCTTGAATTCCAAGGGGCAAGAATGAAGTAGGAAGCAGGGTTACATTTCAAACTTCAAAATTCTTTGCTAGGCAAAATGGGGTTGGGTGCTAATAATCAAAATGCATGAAGTTCTTTTTTCCTTTTTTTTTTCTTTAAAAACACTTGTGGCTGAGAATAAAAGAGAAAAGGTTATATCTTAAATCTTTTTAGTGACAATTGCTCACTTGCTATCAGAATACACTTAACTTCATCTGTCCTTTCACCATGTCTTCTCAAGAGGAGTAATGCTGTCATAATCATAATTCAATCACACCAGTTGAGAACCATCTCATTGGAATGCCACCAAATTAAAGACAATCATCTCAAACAAAAGTTTAACAATTTCTTCTGCTTAAGGACCTGAGAAAAGTAATACAAAAAGAGATAGGGATAATAAAAAATGGCACAGGGTAAAATTTAAAGAACTTTACTTTCTTAAAAGACACATAAAATTTGGGCTTCAAAGAGTTATAGACATATTATATCCATTTATAGAGGAAAATGTGTAACAAGTTTCTTTATTACTGTTTTTTTATGTTCTATTTGATTTCTTTTTTTTTTTTTAATAAACATATAATGTATTTTTAGCCCAAGGGGCACAGGTCTGTGAATCACCAGGTTTACACACTTCACAGCACTCACCACAACACACATCCCCCGCAATGTCCATAACCCCACCACTCTCTCCCAACACCCCTCTATTTGATTTCTTATAATAACATTTACTCATTTTAGAAATTTTAGAAAATAAAGGAAGGAAAAAAGGAGAAAATTGAAATCAACCATAGTGCTTTCACTCTGAGACATTCTCTGTTGATTCTACATATGCATATGTGTATCTGTCTATATCTATCTACACACACACACACACAAACACACAATGTTTATAAATTATATTGTCATTTTATACTCTTAACAATGTATCTTTGTGGTAAGCAATACTACTATTTATCCATATCCAGTTCTCCTCTACTTTCATGTTCATAAGGTAATTTACTTCCTTATCCTCTGAGGTTGGATATAGCCATTGACTTTGGCAATTAAGATGTAAGCTGAAGTGACCTATGCCTCTTTGGGGTAGAAGTATTTAATTTCCCACAGAGACTGGCTGACCAGCCAGTGACAGGAAGTTGCTATAAGATGGAAATAGCCTGAAATCCTAAGTCAACACATGGAGGAGAACTGCCCTTGAGAGTCACCAGCTCTCTGGGAAGTTTGTGTATTCTGATTATTGCAGTCTTTAGCATTGTTTGGTCATTAAGCATTCTAAAAAATCATTAAAAGACTGAATTATAGGGGCCACCAGATGGCTCAGTGGGTTAAGCCTCTGCCTTCAGCTCAGGTCATTATCTCAGGGTCCTGGGATCTAATCCCATATCAGGCTCTCTGCTCAGCAAGGAGTCTGCTTCCCTCCCTCTCTCTCTGCCTGCTGCTCTGCCTACTTGTGATCTCTCTTTCTTTGTCAAATAAATAAAGAAAATCTTAAAAAACCAAGATAAATAAATAAAATAAATAAAAATCTTTTAAAAAAGACTGAATTACATTTCATCATAATTTATTCAGTCTCTTATTATTAAATATTTAAATTACTTCTAATTTATAAGCAATATTATAAGGAACATATCATCAGTTAAATTTTTGCTCATATCCATGGTTATTTCCTTAAGATGCAATCATAGAAAGAAAAGTCAGTTCAAAAGCTATATAATGATATATAAAACCTAAGTTTTTTTAAACATTAATAAACTAAATTTAAGAAAATATATACATATATATATAAAACATGTAATCATCCTACAAAAGGATTGTTGACAGAATAATCAATGCATAGAGAATAGATGATTTTTCTCTTTAATGTAAGTATTCTATTGTATCCTTTAAAGGTGAAAATGGCACACTATGGTTTTAGTTTGGGGTTTTTTTTTTAAAGATTTATTTATTTATTTGAGAGACAGAGAGAGAAAGAGAGTGGGCAGAAGGGCAGAGAGAATCTTAAAGCAGACTCCTTGCTGAGCAGGGAGCCCTACATGGGGCTCATCTCGTTACCCATGAGATCAGGACCTGAGCAGAAACCAAGCGTTGAACACTCAATCCACTGAGCCACTCAGATGCCCCAACGCCCCATGGTTTTTAATTACATTTCTATGAATTAAATGTTTTTTTCATAATTGTCTAGGTTATTTGTATATCCTCTTTTTTGTCTTTTCATAATTTTCTGATTTCTTAAGATCCCTCCATTTGCTAAGTATGTAATTATTGATAATATTAAAACAAGGATACATTCATTAAAAATCAACCTTTGTCATATGCACTGTGCATCCTTTTTCCAGCTACTAACTTGGTTGAAACGTTCCACAGCTATTTATATTTTTTAATGCACAGATGTGTTGAGAGTTTTGTTTCTCAGGTTATCAAATCTATTAATATTGTCCTTTATGGTTTTTGCCTCAAACAACATGTCATAACTATCTTCTTTATCCCCCACATAGAAATACATATTTTTCTAGTACTTTATGATTTTGTTTTTATACTTAAATCTTTGATCCATATGGTATATAAGTTGTATATGGCATAAAATTCAGATCTATTTTTTCCCCCAGATGGCTGGTCTTCCTAACAATGCTTACTGAATAATTCTTCCTTTCCCTACAAATTTTAAATGCCATGTGTATCCATATACCGAGTTCTCAAAAATACTTGAGGCTGGACCTGTATTCCCATCCTACTGACCAATCTGTCTACATCCAAATCGGTACCAGGGTGCCTTTTTTTTTTTCCAGAATTTTCGAGTTTCCTTTAATGTGTATTTTATATTAGAATGGGAACTCATAGTTTAGAACTGATTTTAGCATTTTCTCCAGGCTGCTTTAATTATTGTATCTTTATACTCTTCAATATCTCATATCATATATTGCTATTACGTTTTGGCATTTTCTTGCCTATTTTTAAATTTTTATTTTTTAAGGTGAACTTTTAAAAATTCCAATGGGACTTTCATCTTTTCCAGGAACTTTGAGTTTTAATATCTGTTTCCTTTACTAATTCACTCAACAAATACTTATTTGTCACTTATACTATAATCATTCTAGGGATAGGAGTAGCAACAGAGGAAAAACAGAATTGGGAAGCTTAGACTCAAATGACAGAAGAGAAAAACAGTGAACAAGATAAATAAATACAACTGAGCTTGTTAAATAATAAGAGATAAATAGAAAAAACAAAGGAGAGAAGGGGATGTGAAATACATTGTTGGTGGTTTTCAATCAAGTTCTCCTTGAAGCAGGTGCCAAGGGAATCGGATGGGTAAGAGATTCATCAGGAAAGAAGGCTGTGAAGGATAAGGATCAGAATAAGGCAGAAGCACCTTCAGACACGAATGGAAGTGTGACGTCAACAAAAAGAGAAAGGAGAAATGGAGGTGGATAAAAAGGACCTCGAGAGAGACTGCTGTCCAGCTCTGAGAGAGTCTCAGCTGGGATGATGGAGAGCCTCGGTTCTTTGTCTCGGTGTGAAACAAAGAACTTGTCTGCAGAAATAGTCTTGCTGTATAATAGTACCCCACCATGCTCACACACTGGTTGAGAGCAGCCAGGGGCGTGGCCTTTCTGAGGTGAATTGTATTAGAGCCAAAGGTGTGGCAGATGCATGCATTAGGTTTTAAAAGAGTTGAGAAAGAGGTGTCTGTCGACCCTGGACCCTCTGTCCTCACCACATTGGAGAAAGTGGTAATAATTTTAATGGGCCGGTTTTTCTTTTTAAAGATTTTATTTATTTATTTAAGAAAGAGCATGAGCATGGGGGGTAAGGGCGGAGGAAGAAGCAGGTTCCCTGTTGAGCAGGGAGCCCAAGGAGGGGATTGATACCAGGACCCTGGGATCATGACCTGAGCCACCCTCTGCCCCTGCTGGGCCGGTCTTAAAGTTTAATGCATACATGTCGTACATTTTTTATTGATCCATAACTATTCTATAATTTTGGTTGAGATTATGGATGAGGTGGGGTTCTTTTTCAAGTCACTTGAAAATTAATTGTTGCCAGTCTGTAGGAAACCTAAATTTTGGCTATTTTATAACCTCCCCACCAACCAAATTCTTAATTTAGTTCTTAGGCTGAGGGGTGCCTGAGTGGCTCAGTTGGTTAAGCGGCTGCCTTCAGCTGGGGTCATTATCTCAGGGTCCAGAGATGGAGCCCACATCCTGCTCCCTGCTCAGAAGGGAAGCCTGCTTCTCCCCTGCTCTCTGCTGCTTCCCTGCTTGTGCTCTCTTGCTCACTCACTCTCTCTTTCAAATAAATAAGACCTTAAAAAAAAAACTTAGTTCTTAAGCTGAGGTTCTATATTGTTAAGAACATCATCATAGGGGCAGTGGCTCAGTGGGTTGGGGCTTCTGCCTTTGGCTCGGGTCATGGTCCCGTGGTCCTGGGATGGAGCCCCGCATCGGGCTCTCTGCTCCATTGGGAGCCTGCTTCCTCCTCTCTCTCTCTGCCTGCGTCTCTGCCTACTTGTGATCTCTGTCTGTCAAATAAATAAATAAATGAATCTTAAAAAAAAAAAGAAAGAACATCATCATAAATAGTCTTGACTCTGCAGAAAATTATGCTTCATTTCTTTTCCTTATCTTATTACCAAATCAAGGTTGAAATATAGTGGTGATAGTGGATACATTCACGTTCAGGAAAATCCCTCCCCTTAAGTTTTACAGTTAAAAATTATGCTGGATGTCCTATGCCAAGACATGTGAAAAACAAACAAACCTAGATCAATTTTCCTAAGAAAAATTACCAAAATTAACTTTAGGAAATTGATCTAAGAATATAGTCTTCACTTGTCATTCCATAGAACTGTAAATAATGTACACTTATACACTTTCTTCCCCTCCCTATCTGTGATCATATCTTTTGTCATTCTTCATGTCTGTGGTTGTGTTTTTGCTAATTCTTTTTCTTCACCAGACATTGAGAAGTTTCCTTCTTTTATGGGTCTTTTCAAAGAACCAGTTCTTGAAGTATCTATCATTTCTGCATTTTTCTTTCCTAATTTATTAATTTCTGCTTTTATCATTCTTCATTATCATGCTTCAGCATTTCTTGATTTGTTCTTTGTTTACTTTTATCTTCACAAGCTTTTAAGAGAAAAAAAGTGAGATATGTTTGTGCCTTTTAGAGTCAACACCAATCTAACTGCATCTCTAATCATAATATTAAGAATAACATATCACAGGCATCATGGAGTCATGACCAATGATATAGACTCTGGTCTGGTGCCAACTGCCTGGATTCATATCCCAATCCTACCTCTGCCAGCTGTGTGCATGGACAAGCAGTTTCCACACCAGTAAGATGAGGATTATTATAATAAAACTTACCTCATAGGATTACTGTGAAGATTTTTTGAGTTAATGTTTTATAAAGCTTTTCAAACAGGGCTTGGCTCACAGTAACTGCTATGTCATACAGGAATAAATTACATTTATGCAATACTTTTCTCTTTTACAAAGCATTTTCACATTAATTTTCTCCATCAGTTATCACGACAACCCCATGAGGCAAACAAGTCTCATCCCTCCTTTGTATTTGACAAAACTGTAACTCCAACAAATCAACTTCCATGACATCACCAGTTAGTGAATGGAAGAGCCAGATCTTATGATCCCATGATCAGTGAGTGGCTTAAAGCTCAAATGGCCTCTTTTGTTTGGTGAGTTTGGGTGGACACAGGGAAGTCCATGTTTTAGGCACTGGCAATAGTTGCAAATTTTGAGCCCTTCATCTGGATGGTAAATTACCCAAGACTGGGACCAGTAGTCAAGCCTCAGCTGTCAAGAAGAGCTTTGGGTTCTGGGCCTCTGGACAAGTGTGGCCAGCAGCAGCAGTAGAGGCCAAATGAAACCTGATCTAGGAGCAGGAGATGTGTCTAGTCCTGATCCTGCCTGGTCCTACTCCATGAGCATGAGCAAGGTACTTTGTCATGCTTTGTGTCAATTTTCTTGAATATTAAGTAGGGAAAATAAAATTTGTCCAGCTTGTATCATAATGTCACTGTAGGGTTCAAAATATGCAGATGGGAGTGAAACATTTTGAAAGCATATTAAATTTTCCGCATATGCAAGATTCTGTGCATGTTAGAGGTATCTACTCTGCTACTTTCCTTCCTCACATACTGGGGAGTGAAAAGCAGATGTGGAAGCAGTTTCCAGACAACATGCTTGCTCCCAAATCTTAAGCCCAGAAAACTTCTTCCAACTCTAACTCACACCAAGAGCATCATTATCTTTGCACTGGATGAAAAGATATCTACCATATTTCCGAACAGAAATCTAATTTCCAAGTGGCTTCTCTTGGACTGTGAACTGTAGGTAACAGAACACAACAGAATTTTCCACAAGCACTGTTTTCCATGGCATGCCCAAAGCCAGGCAGGAAAGAGAAGGAACAAAAAAAACCAAAATCCTCTTGGCATTTAGCTCATCCTTACGTTCTAAGAGTGTGGGCCACCTGGAGAAAATAATCATATTAGGAGGGAAGGAGACAGATCCAATTCTGGGTTATATTACCAGAACTGTTTCTATAACCATATATTTCTCCAGATTCGAGGAATCATCCACTGAAATCTTTTGTCATTTAATTCATTGTATTTCAGTTTCTTTTTTTTTCCCCAAAAAGAACTGAATCTATTAAATGCATAGTCTTTTCTTGATGAATAGCTACTTTTGATTTGCCTAAAATTTACAGGATGGGAATTGGAAGAAGATGTGCAAATCACTACAAGATGGGCAGGTGAGTGTGGGAGGCTGCTAGTTTTCTGTTCCGAATAGAATCCCATTAAAGCTCAACAAGGGGATGTGAGCAGCTAGATTTTAGAGTTCTCCTTCTCTCTGCAAACGAGAGAGTTGTTTTTTGAGAGCTGAGAGGCTTTATCCTTCATGAATTTCATTCCTCCCTTGCTGAGTGTGTGTGTGTGTGTGTGTGTGTGTGTGTGTTTAGGGAGAGCAGAGGATGAGGAAGGAGGAGAAAAGGAAAGAGAGAAACAAAGAAATCAACATCCAGTGTAGGTGCAGGAAGGACCCAGGCCAGACTCACCATTTGAGGGGAGGGCAACAACTTCGTATAGTCACCGCTGGATGCCAGTGATGCCCCACTCAAGCCAGGAAGGACCCCCCCCCCTTGCAAAAGAATTGTCTCCTGAAAGCTCTTGTGAACTTAGGCTGCTCTTATCCAAATTTAGTTTATGTCCCTAATGGGGAAGATTATTGTTAGGTCTAGCGGTTCTTTGCCTGACCACACAGGAGCGGTGAAAGGTTGAAGGCCAGCAAGGGGCAGAAAGGAGCTAGTAATCTTGGTGTTGCTAGGTATCCAACACCTGTTCGTGCCAACACACACACACACACACACACACACACACAATCTCCTTTAAACTACTCTCTCCAAGAGAGTCAGACATTTGTATGTTTTGTTCACTATTCTATCCCCAATGCCTTGTACATAGTAAGTGCCCAATAAATATTTGTGAAATGAAAAAGTGAATCTTTACAACTCAAATGGGAGTGGAATAACTGTCCATCTTGTTCTAAGACGAGGAAGCTAAGGTTCAGAGATATTAAGGAGTAGACAAGCTAGGATTCAAAGCCAGGTGTGTCTTGACTCCACAGCTGTTGTCTTTCAGGACACAATGCCATTCTCGCATAACAAACTGGAATGTCTGCAGAGGAAAGGATGGACAGGGAACTAGAAATCACATTCTGTGAATCACTGAGGAGCTGAAGCATTTATTTGAGAGAAGGAACATCTCAAGCTAACAAGCTCTGGAGAATCCCTTGCTTTTTCTGCGCTTCTGTTCATTACCAGTGGGATGAAGGGGTTAGACTAGACCAGAATGTAAGTTAATCGACACATGCGGCACCATTCTCTGCTTCAGCTCCTATAGCAGACATTAATCATTGATCACAGGATTCTTTCCCAATGAACTTGGATGCAACTTCATAAATATTCTCGACAGCACTCTATGCAACCCTACCCACTGATTAAAGTTGGCATGCATGAGAAAGGCTCTTTGACTTCTCTTGACTAGATAATCTCTGATGTCCCTCAAATTTATTTCTATCCATCAATTCATCACTGTTTCTATCTCGCTATGTATTACTTAGCACACTGAGATACCATGAGCAATGAAAGCTCCCAATCTTCTCTGAAAGCTGTAGCATAAAAACCAGGTAGCTTCAAGGCTCTGGGTTTATCTTATATAGTACTCTACTGAAACTACTTTCCAGATAGGAAAAAAAAATGTTTTAACTACAAAACATCTAAATGTTGTTAATTTTAAAAGTCCCTTTTTCAAGACAAAAACAACACCTATTACAAAGACTGTATTTCAAGAGCAAGCTAAATTAAAGTAAAAAGTTGGGACAGATTTTAGAGTTAAAGTAATGGCTTCATGGATTGGCTTGTAGTCAACATTTTCTTGAGTTACACATAGAGTGAAGATTGCCATGAAATAAGATGACACATTGAAAATAAAATTATCTGAGCAGTATCACATCTGGATTTTAGCCAAGCTCAAGGAATATAAAATAAAGTTGTTTTTTATGATAGCCTCACACCTGGGTATCTGGCTTTTAATGGTTTAAGAAGAGCAATAGTAAGGATTTCATATTGATTTTTTCAATAACTTTTTAATAACACAAATAACCTTCAGAGCCTCATAAGATATTCCACCAATACCATAAAAGTATAAAACTTAAATGCAGTGTTTAGAAATTCTAACATTTGTGATTCTACCAGGGTCATTGGTTGCAAACAACAGACGTCAACTCTAATTGATATAAATAGAAGGGAATTATAAGAGGGTATTGAGACCTTCAAGGAATGGATCTGAAGGCTGGAGAACTAGGTTCAGGAAATAAAAAGTAGGGTGCCTGGGTGGCTCAGTTGTTAAGCATCTGCCTTTGCCTCAGGTCATGGTCCCAGTGTCCTGGGATCGAGCCCCACATCAGGCTCCTTGCTCCACAGGAAGCCTGTTTCTCTCTCTCCCACTCCCCCTGTTTGTGTTCCCTCTCTTGCTGTCTCTCTCTCTGTCAAATAAATAAATAAAATCTTAAAAAAAAAAAAAGAAGAAGAAGAAGGAGGAGGAGGAGGAGAAGGAGACGGAAAGAAATAGAAATAAAAAGTACAGCCAGAAATAAAAGTACAGCCAGGATCCTGTCCCATCACCACAGGCCACATGCACCCACCTCCCACCACAAGGCTGGACTCAGTTGCCCTGGGCATTCACCACTGCACCAAACACTCCTGATTTCAGTGAATAACGTTTAACCATCCCTGTCTCTTGTTATTTCCTCATGAATGAAAGTCTTAGGCAGAAGCTTCAGCTTAATGACACTCACATTTTGTTTGGTCCAGTATCCAGCCATTAATGGGGAAGGGGAGAGACAGAAAATACCTGCCTCCTCCTTAGGCTTCTGCTCAACTGAGAAATAGTTCAGAAGGCAGGCAACAAAGATGACTAGCTCATGACACCTTTAAAATAAAATGCCTAAATAATTACAAAGTGAATTTCAGTGAAACACACCAATAACAAATAACTATAATTTATTGAGTGGTTACTTTCTTTCAGAAACACATTGGGTACAAGATATAACCCCCTTCATGTCATTTAATTCCTTATGACAGCCCTAATGAGACACATATTATTATTCCCACATAAGGGGCTGAGAAAGGTAATTCACCTACGATCACACAAATAGTAGATACCAGAGGCAGAATTCAAAGGAAGACCTTTCTGAAGCTAACCTACTGGTTCTACCCACTAAATGGTACTGACTTTCCATGAACACTGCCATGGTGGCCTGATCAGGGCTTGCCTTTACCAGGTGTACAATAAATGTTTGTTTTGGCACTTCCTTTCAGCAGACATTCATTCAGTGAGTACTTACTACATAGAAGCCACCATCATAAGCATCATAAAGCAGACACAAGAGTGAGTAAAACATATGTAAATTTCTAACTACAATATGGAGGATAATAAGATACCTGCAAGAGACAAATACAAGATAAGTCACACCGTGCAAATGTCTGGAGGACAAGGACTGTGTCTTTCCCGCTCATAGGATATCCTCAGTGCCTCAGAGTGCTTGGCCCATAGTGGGCTCTCAGTAAATATTTAATGAAGGGATAAAAGTAACTAATATTTATTAAGCACTTACCATGAGCCAAGCACTCTGTCAAGCTCTCAAGAGATAACTACTGTTATTATACCCATGTGAGCACGGTGGCTGAGAGGTACTTTGCCTGGGATCACATGCAAATAGGGGGATAGTTAGTGTACAAACCCAGGTAGCCTGTACCTTAAGGGTGCCTACACTCTTAAGGGGTAAGTGTTTCATTTTGAGGTTGACTTTGCTCCAACAAGTATGATGCCTATGGTCTTCACATTTGCACAGCACAACATCCACAGGAAGAGAGGGCATCCTTTTCAGTAGCCCTGTCTTAAGAGAGAGGAAATACCTTTCGCAGAATTCCCTGGCAGACTCCTCTCTCTGCATTTAATTGGTTAGAATTGGTCATATGTCAATTCCTAAACTGATCCCTATAGCCAAAGTAAAGGGTGAGTTGATAGACTTTGGCCAAAGTGGCCAGTCAAGTTAGATCTAGGGAAGTATCAATGGGGAGTGGAGGAACCTACTTTTTTTTTTTTTTTAAGATTTTATTTATTTATTTGAGAGAGAGTGAGCATGAGAGAGGGGAGGGTCAGAGGGAGAAGCAGGCTCCTCAGTGAGCAGGGAGCCCAATGTGGGACTAGATCCTGGGACTCCCAGATCATGATCTGAGCTGAAGGCAGTAACTTAACCAACTGAGCCACCCAGGCACTCTGAAGAACCCTCCTATAATAGGACCAAGCCCTGAATATGGAGGTAGGTTCAACTTCCCCTGGAATAAGTAGCTATTGGGAGCTGGGTACATACCTGAAAGTAAATTAAGGTCGTCTCAGGAAAGGTTAACAGACGAATGTTCTGTAGACAACTGTGTCCACTATAACTCCTCCACTTTAAAATTCCACAACTGCTCCCTGCAAATGTCAGAACAATGTCCAAAAATGGCAAGGCATACAACTTCCTTCATTCACCATTTTCTTTCAGCCTATCTTCTAGGCTCCCCTCCATCCCCTGCATGTTCCATAGCATTTCCTCCTAGAACTATACACTTCTCTAAAAGTATAGCTCTGCTCATTCCCTTGCCTTTGCTTATGCCACCAGGTGCTTGGAAGGCTTTTCAACACTCAGTAAAAATGGCGGCTCTGACAAGAACCCCTCTCTCTGCATTACTGCCTACCCCACTCCCATCAGTGAGGTGTTGCCAGAGATGCGATTCCCAAGTACATCCATCGCGGGGCGCTGTGAGACCGCGCAGGTTAGGGTTTCATCTCCTCTCTTCACCCAGGGGCCAGGCCCAGAGCCTGGAAAGTAGGCAGCTTGAGTCTGAAGATAAGGAGTGAATGAATCCACGCGAAATACTCTCTCAGCGTCCAAGCTTTTCCTTCCTAACGCTTATCACAATCGAAATTATTTATTCATTGATGTAATCATTTGTCTGGTGTCTATTTCCCTATAAAAATGTAAGCTCTGTTGGGGCCAGGACCATGTCTCTTGTTCACCTTGGCATCTATCACAGAGTCTGAGACATTGCAAGGGTTTAATAAATATCTGTTGGATAAGTATAACATCCAGGGTTTAAAGCTGCCTGGAAACTGCACACACTAGTTTTTGGTGGTTTTTTTTCCCCCCATCATATCTATTTCCTTCATCAAGGAAATAATATTGCTCATAGGAACAGAGAAGAAATCTAGGCTTTATTCCAGACATCTTTTCACAGCTTTGGTTGCTGGAAAGAGGCAAAAAAACCAAGTCACATGATTTTACATTTAGAATATTAATTTTCCCTAGGTCATGCAGAAACACTGATACTTTCTTTAATGAAATGCTTTTGTACTAATTTCTATTTGTATGCAAAAGACGTCATGGGTTTAACACATGGATAGAATCTCCCCCACCGGTACAACCATATCTGCATAGCAGAAGAGGAAAGGTTTCTGATTTATTACACATAAACAAAATGAATAAGATAACATTTTATTAGTTAGAAACCATTATTAAAAACAGCAATAAAATGAGGCAGCACAAGTGGAAGATGCCCTTATCAATAAATCCTCGGAAGTTTAGGACCCTGGTGCATGTTGTAATAATAAAAGAAGATAATTAAAAGGATCGAACTGCAGAATTGTATCATTTTATCAAGAAGCAGCCCTTATAACAACAGGAAACATCAGGGCAGTGATGGTCTGTGAATCTCTAACCTTTGTGAAAAAGAGAGATGTTTGAAATTCAAGTTGTTTTAGCTAATGTGAGAAGAATCCATTTCTAGGTTGTCATACCAAAACATGCAAATTTAGGTAAGAAATGGCTCTCTTTTAAAATTAATATCTTTAAGTCTTGTTTCTGATGACGAACAGTAAATGGCTTTAATAAATTAGCCATGTCGATCCTATCAATTATGGTTATTATAACCAAGAGATGTAGGTAAGAAAGACAGTTTGGATACTTTTTCTACAAGAGACTCGGTTTTTCTTCCCTTGACTAAGAATCTTCATTTCATCCTAGAAAATCCTTATGACACATTGCAAATACTTTTTATATAAAAGCATCACAGGGAAACACAGAGACTTCAGAGGTTTTTCATTTCCCAGAGAGCCACAGTCAGTTTTTAGAAAGTAAATTGTGTCCTCTACCCTTTCCCTCCCTTCAGGTCAATGCTTCCCCTCCCCCACCCTGGTCAGTTTAATATGAGTCACTGCCTGGGCTTTGTTCTATGGAATAACATTTTCTCCTGGGAGTTGGTTCATGCAAAACACTCCCTGCTGAGAGAGTGGAAATTTACCCATAAGACATTCTTCCAGCAGCAAGACCCTGGAGGAAACCTGATCAGAATGTTTAAAGACTTGACTAGCTCCTTCTCCTTAACTCCCTCCAAATATTTCAGAGAAAAAATACAATAAACCATTTATTTAAGGTTTATAATACCTGGTGACAACAGACACAATGAAATATGGTCTAATTTAGAAGAAAACTGAAAATGAGTAGATTATTTCCGATATTTCTTCTGCTACTCTGTCTTTCACGACGATTTCTGTTCTCTTCTTCTTTCTCATTTTGGTTTATAGCCACTCTGCAGTCGTCTGATTGATCAATGCATCAACTTTTTTAAAAACAACTGCCAGATACTCAATAAGTTACGTTAAGCCAAGTAGCTATTATTCTGCAACATTTTTATAAACTCAGATGTATTTTCTGTAGTACAAGTGACATCGATTTACTACTAAAATAATACATGCATCCATAAATGGTGTAAATCACAAGTGTTAAAAAACAAAGATAACAGGTCCAAAATGGAGTCACTTGTGCTAAGCCCCATGTAACCTAACTGAAAGATAACTTAATTACAGTTTTAGCCTCCCCCAGAAATGGAATCTTAAACCTGTCAATCTGGAAGTGCCTAATCGGCATAGTTGGGTAATCTGCCTGATAGATCCCTACCACTCCCTAAAGGATAGTGACCTTGCCATAATCAATCTATTTTTTTCTCTAGTGCAACTTCCTTGTTCCTGCTCCCTTCTGCCTAAAAAAGTCTTTCATTCTGTATATCTCTCTGGAGCTCCTTTCTATCTGTGTGATTGGTCTGGCCCAATTCATGAACCATGGAATAAAGCCAATAAAACCTTTAAAATTTATTCAGTTGAATTTTGTTTTTTAACACAAGAAAGCTTGGTTGTAATTTCTTTGCAAAAAATCTTGAAGTAGGCTTTGTCATATGCAACATATATAATATAATGTAATTAATAATGTAATGTAGTACCTATTGCTTATATATATGTATACATATTCATATATACATTTTTTTTTTAAAAGTAAAGTTAATGACCATGGAAGACATGAAAAGTAGACCAGCCCAAGAACTTTGCTTCTCCCTCACCAATATTTGCCAAATTATTATGCTGAAAGTGGGAAGTTATATAACATTTCACCCAAGGCAGCTCCCATCTTAGGGAGGGTGTAGGGAGAACCGGCAAAAACTGGCTGATGAATTGTCACCTTCTTGATGGCCAAGGGGCAAGTAGAGGCTTGATGGTCCCTGGGTAGACATTTTGTCATCTTTTCTCTTTATTGAGGACATTGTTATCTAGGTTTTCAAAAGTACACTTAGAATGCACTTTACTAAATAGTATGTAGAGTTGCACAATGTATGCCTGCGTAAGAACCCTGTTAAAAATTTCAAAGTTTGCAAACTGGTAGAATAAGTGAGTGGCTCATTTAATTTATTTTAATCAGTTATATCAGGGAAATGCAATTCTATTGAAGGGAAACCTTTGCAGAAGCAGAGAGCAATTATGTTTTGCGCATAGAGTACTCTTTTTTAAAAAAGACCATGTGTGCAGCATTAAAAAAAGCTTAGTAATGTCAATCATCTTGATTTCAAATTCCTTCAGTGCAGTCCTTAAACAGTGCAGAAATTATAGAAAGCAGGAGCTATTTCTCTCAAGATTCTGTGCAGCTGTTTTCTGCAATTCTTGAATATTCTTGGTAAAAATGTATTTCTGAATGTACCTGCTTGTAAAAGTGAAAATCATTGCAGTGATTCTCTTCACCTTGTTTTAAATAGATAAGCTCATACTGTATCTTAAAAAGAATAATTCACTACAGGCCCCTTGAGTGAGCTGAACTTTCACTAATTTTAAGTAATGAGATTCCCCTTAATAATTAACATCACATTATGCAAAAGTCGCATTATCTCAAAAGTTGAGAAATAATGGTGCCTGTGTGGCTCAGTCAGTTGAGAAACTAACTCTTGGTTTGACCCTTTGTTTCGGCTCAGGTCATGATCTCAGGGGTCATGGGATTGAGCCCATGTCAGATTCTACGTTCAGTGGGGAGTCTGCTTGAGAATCTTTTCCTCTCCCTCCCCCCACCTCCACTGCATGTGTTCTCTCTCAAATAAATACATCTTTTTTAAAAAGTTGAGAAAAAGATGGCAATGGTACAAAATGGCAACCTATGTTAATGGAGTTTGTTAAATTAACCAAAATATTGGTGGGAGGCAGGTGAGAAAATATTTCAGTCAGTACCACACTTCCAAAGAGACATTCAATGCCATCCTGAGAGAGAGCAGAGATCTCTGCTTTCACGGATTTGAGCAGCTTTAAAATAAAGTAAGGGCATTTCACAAGTAAAAACAATCATGTTTCCTTTCCACCTAATGCAAGTAAATCAACTTTGAGCTCAATATTGAGTTGAAATCTCTTAAGATACAGTGACTTATAACCTGTCCAGATATGATTAACAAGACCTTTGATTAAAAATGGGAATATAAATGGTTTGTGACAGGTAAATCCCTCAAGTTTGGTGTGCAACTTTCCATTGTTTCATACATTCTTAGATTCAGGTCATTTTCTAGTCTGTAACATGGGAACTTGTGTAGATTCCATTATTATTAGAAAGTCAACCACCAGGCAGAAACTTTGAACAAATACTTTGAGTCTCCTGGAAGAAATGAATAACTAAAAGTACAGTTTCAGTTTCACAAGACTGGCAGCCCCTAGCTTAGAAACGGGCTGCACTCCAAAAGTTCACTGGGAAGCCAGTGGTTTAGCATTCAGAATACATTTTCTTATAGATCAGTTTCATCTATTGTGGCTGGTTTCCTAAGTTAGCAAAAAGTCTGATCTAAGTCGTAATGTATGAAGGGGAGGTGTTAATACTAAAGTAGCATTATTTTAAATATATTGTCTGATCACTTATGATACTGTAATTGGAGAGAAATAATTTTTAATTTTTAAGCCAGATTAGTGAGTTGATATCCCCACCATGTTCCCCTAAAGCAGTGACAAATTCCTAAGCATCAAGAAGTTACAACAAATCCACCTGGATAGGAAGAATTAGTTAACTCTTAGCAATTCTATAATTGTAGGACAGGAATTTTTTTCCTGTTATTCTTTCCTCATTTATCTCGAGTCAGATAATAAAATGAGTATTTTATCTTACTGTGTGACCTTGGACAATTTATTTACTCTCTCTGTGCCTCAGAAGGTTTTTGTGAAAATGGATGAGACTGTTTTTCTTTGGTACATGTTTGCTTTTTGCCTCACCCAGTTTGTACTCCTCTCCTTCAAGTCGTATGCATGGTTTTCACTGGAAAATTCCCTCCCCACCCCATTCTCATCCAGATGGTGTGAATGGGGCTCTGTCCCCATCTTTAGAGTGGAGCACATGACCCAGGTCTGCCAATGAGAGCTGGCTTCAGGGATTACTTCAGGGTAACTACTTCAAGAGTGGGCCACCCATGTGAGCAGGTCCAGTAAGAATGAACCTCAGGGTTGTGAGTTTGAGCCCCACATTGTGTGTCGAGATTACTAAAAACATAAATAAACAAACTTAAAAAAAAAAAAGGATGAATCTCAGAATGTTTTTCCTGGAAACTTTGTTTTCTCTGCTGGGTTTAAATCGATATGCCTCGGGAACACTTGACAGTCATCTTCATTTATCTCAGTGGTTCTCACTGAAGGAGAGGGAAGGAGAAGTTGCTTTCTTCCTACCCTGCCCCCTACACATGGGACATTTGGCAATATCTGGGAACGTTTTTGGTTGTCACAATTCTGGGTGTGTTTGTGTGGGTGGGTGGGGGGAGGTTACTAGTCTCATCTAGTGGATAAAAGCCAGAAATTCCACTAAACATCGTACAATGCACAGGATGGAGGATGGCTTCCCACAATGAAGAATATTCTGTTCCAAAATGTCAGTAGTGCTGAGGCTGAAAACCCCTGCCCTAACTACATGGTTACATGACAACATCGAAGAAGCAGAGTTGAGACATGAAGAAAAACTGGTGATGCTCTTTGAATTCTGGATCCATTCACAATTTACATGATTTTCTGTCATTTACACCCTAAAAAAAATCTTAATTGATAAGACGGATAAGTATGGAATATCACATGTGACATGTAGTAGGCACCCCATAAGCGTCTGGTGTTTTCATTAAAGTTATCATTCACATGAGAACAAAGATTAGGGGCATCCAGAATAGCAAATCTGTTTATAGTCAAACGTTCATGGATCAGATGCTATCTACATAAGGATTACATATTTCAATCCCTATGGCACGTACCTATGCCCTCCACTGTATTCTCAATACATTCCACATTTCTAATTTGTACTCAGAAAAAAACCTATAGATCCATAGATAAATGCCGTTTTGTCCAAGATTTGCAATTTTCTCTCATTCAGATCTCATGTTATCCAGAAGCCCATGCATCTGTTAGGAAGACTATAAAATTAAAAAAAGAAGAAAAAGGTATAAGGTTTCTACAAAAATCACTAAGTCTTTTAAAAATGATTACCAGTTTGTCCATGTAAGCCAGATGACAATTTAAAAATTGTTTTATAAAATAAATAAATAAATAAATAAGCAAATAAAAATAGTTTCTTGAAATAACATTTAGGAGAAAAAAAACCATGTATATTCCATATTTTTCTTTTCAGTTCTTGTGCTTTTGGAATGTATCATAGAAGTGGACTGGGTTGTTCTGTATCTTAAACTTGTTGACAAAAAAGGTTGAAAATCTTTTTGTTTCTGATGTTGCTCTTCAAAGGTTGTGGAAATGTATAGATGTATGTGTATGTATATGTATGTACATATGTGTATATATATGCCATTTGATTGACTCAAAGTACTTATCACATTTCTTGATTTCACAATCCTATAGTTTCAAGGGCATACGTTTCACAGTATTTTCACTTTCTTAACAGTTTGTGCATTTTCATTCCTCCGTAAGATATGAATATATTATACTAAGAGATATTATATAAATGAGACCATTATTCAAAATGAGAATCTTCTCTACTAGCAGCATCACTATTTGTAGCATATAAGACTAAATAAATGTCTCCCATGAGTGACTAAATGCAAAATAAAAAGTAACCACTCAACTTTAATAGTTTAAAAAATGCTATTAAACATAATGGCTTCTTGACATTCAAAGCAGCACTATGTTTTAAGTGATCTTCATTTTTTAAGAAGTACTTTATTTTCATTTTAAATATTGATGGCAAATCAAGTTCTCCAGAGTGAAGAACCAAAGGAGAATGCTTTCCTAAGAAAATATATTTCCATGGACTTTGGAGTTCCAAAGTGCTATTTTTTTAAATTTTGTTTCTGTTTGGTTTTGTTTTTGTGTTTTTGTGTTCTCCTGAGGCTATGTAATAACATCACATAAATGAAGAACCTGAAAAACTGATGGAGCGATCTTATTTCTCAAGATTTTCTTCAATTCCTTCTGGTAGGTACTTTTGACCACATCGTTTCCTTCCTCACTTTAACCTGAAGGGGGAGCTCTGACCTCTATTGAGAACACACAAAGAAAATGGCCCTATGGGACCGACCACCACCCTAGCGTGAAAGTCAAACGCAGGAGGTGACACAGAGCTGGCTGAAGAGGGATATAGTCTTCAAAGGAAGTAGTGACCCCTTTCCTTTATTATCCTCCTGCAGAAAATTAACACTAGAATCTAGCTGGAAAGGAAAGAGAGGCAGGCATGCCTAAACCTGATTTTAGCCTAGAATTTTGTGATGGGCACCTTTGAGGTCTGACCCTTAATCACTGGACTCTTGATTTTTGGCTCAGGTCATGATCTCAGGGTAGTGAGATGAGCCCCACGTCAGACTCTGTGCTCAGTGGGGCGTCTGCTTGAGAGTCTCTCTCTCTCCCCCTCCCCAAAATAAATACATCTTTTTTTTTTTTAAAAAAAGGGAAATGATATATGTGAAATGTATGTCCATGGTTAACATTCAATGAATAGCAACAACTGTTATTGTTTAAGTATCCTTCATTTGCTCTGACACATCAAGAAAGAAATTATTTAAGCAATCAAAAAGTGGCAAATTGAAAGAACTGAGAAAAAGACTGAATGTAGACTTGGAAAATCTGGAATGCTTCCCTTATTTATATATGGTCTTGAGCAAGTCACTTTATCTCTTGAATCCAGCTTCCTCTTCTGTAAAACAAGATTAATTATGTGCCCCTAGATAGCACTCTGTCAATTCTAAAGTGCTATTCAAATGTCCATTGCTAATATTATTATTACAGAAGACAAAGTGGTTCAAGGACACACTAATAATGCAGGCTTACAAAGTTATGACATGTCTATGGACAGATGAGAAGCAGTAGCTAAGGATTTGCCACATTGACATTCTGTAATTTTTTTTTTTTAAGTGTCTTGACAATTGGGAAGCAAAGAAAGCAGAATTAGATTTGCAACCAGTAGTAGTCCTTCCAGAGTGGTGGTCACCTCACCAAGCTAAGGTAGAGGAAATTAAACCTACTTGCTTTATACTGTATTCAGAATTACATCCTTAGATGCAGCCATGCATCTTTGATTTCAAAAGAAGCTTCTCTGCTTCTGAAGCATTTTATGTCCATACACAGATTTAAGAAAGTTACATAGCAGAAGACAAGAGAGAAAAACTTCAAAAGAAGAGAAAACTCTTTCAAACCACCCCGGTGAGATGTGGAATGAAGGAAAGCAAGTGCCAGTGTATACACTGAGCGTATCAAAGTTCACCTCTGAGGTTCTTAGGAACTTGTCCTATTCAGAGTCATCAATATTGTCACAAAGTTCTCATGGATCCACAAATCACTATTCAGAAGCCAACCCCACCAGCTTTGACAAGTATGGACATTCCTTAGCAAACCAGAGTAAGACTCTGGGTACTTTTCAGGGTGTGAATGACAAGCTGGGAGGAGTTGGTAGTCCACTGGAGGGGCAGTTGAGGGCCATTAAGCCTAACCAGTTATTAATCTCCAGGAAATGCCCAGAGCCAAGGTCATTATTGCTATTATAAACTAAAAATGAAAAGAAAGAGAGAAGGCATGTAGTTCTTTTTTATGGGTGATACAGTTTCAAATGGCACATATTGAGCATTTCTAGAGATTTAATTAAGCAATCAGATTGCTTGAGTGGTCTCAATATTCAGTGTCTTTTATAGAGTTCTTTAATGACTATGCATAGAATTATTCTGGATACTTTATGGACCATAGCAAGTGAGGTTTTATGTCTTCCCAGGAATACAGTGAACCTTCCACCATTCCTCTAGCTTAAACAAAGGTGTTGTTGTTGGTGATGGTGTTTTAGGGTGGGGGTGGGGGGGCGGGGAAGGGGGAAACCTTAGGTTTGTGTCTGGAAGAGTGTAGCCAAAAGATCTGAGTGATGATATTTTACTTAAACCAAAAAACATTTGACTTTGCTCTTCATGATTCATTCCAGTGACATGTGGTACCAATGTCTAGTAAAACAAGGAGAAGCAGCACATTTAATACTGTATTCATTAATTCATTTTCTGGGTCATTGGGATATAAACAGTATTTTTAGGGTGAAGGATATAGCAATGAACAGAATCTATGAGATCTGCATCTACATATAAAGCAGCATAAGATAGTGATTAAGGGGACCGACTTAGGAACCAACCATCAGGGTTTAAATCTTCATGTATTCATTTGCCAGCTGTGAGATCTTGGGCAAATCACTTAACCTCTCTGTTCCTCAGTCCTCTCCGCTTTAAAATGGTTTTAAAATAGTCCCTTCTTCTTTGGCTCTGTTAAAGATTAAGTGGATAGATATACATGAAAGCACTTAGAATAATGTACAGCATGTAGTAGAAACTATATAAGTCTTAGCTTTCACTGTCAGTATTACATTCTTGTGTACAGAAATCAGATAATATGCAAGAGAACACATCAATGAACAAGGTGTTTGTAAATAGTAATAAGTGGTATCTAAAAATACAATAAAACAGTATGCCGTGAAGATGAATTTATTGGGAAATTCTTCTCTAAGAAGTGACATTTGTGGTAACCCTGAATTACCAACAGACCTCTTCTGATTGCACTTCACTTTATTGTGCCCCACAGATACTGGGTCTTTTACAAATTCAAAGTTTGTGGCAATTCTGAATCAAATAAGTCTATCAGTGGGGTTTTTCCAACAGCGTTTTCTCACTTTGTGTCTCTGGGTTACATCTTGATAATTCTCATAGTATTTCAAACTTTTTCATTATTGTTATATGCGTAATGGTGGTCTGTCATCAGTGAACTTTGATGCTGTAATTATTTTGGGGCACCACACACAGCACCCATATAAGATGGCAAACTTAATTAAGAAATGTTGTATATGTTCTGACTGCCTCACTGGCTGGATATCTCTCCACCTCTCTCCCTCTCCTTAGGCTTCCCTATTCTCTGAGACACAACAATATTGAAATTAGGACAGTTAATAACCCTACAATGACCTGTAAGTGTTCAAGTGAAAAGAGGAGTCACACATCTCTCACTTTAAATCAAAAGCTAGAAATGATTAAGCTTAGTAAGGAGGGCACGTCAAAAGGCAAGACAGGCCAAAAGCTAGTCCTCTTGGGCCAGTTAGCCAAGTTGTGAATGCAAAGGAAAAGTTCTTGAAGGAAATTAAAAGTAGTGAACATACAAACAATAAGAAAACAAAACAGCCCTATTGCTGATATGGAGGAAGTTTTGGTGACCTGGATAGAAGATTGAAGGAGCCACAACATACTTTCAAGCCAATGCCTAATCCAGAACAAGGCCCTAACTCACTTCAGTTCTATGAAGGCCAGAAGAGGTGAGGAAGCTACAGAAAAAAGTTTGAAGCTAGCAGAGGTTTGCTCATGAGGTTGAAAGAAAGAAGCCATCTCCATAACATCAAAGTGCTAGGTGAAGCAGCCAGTGCTGATACAGAAGCTACAGCAAGTTCTCCAGAAGATCTAGTTAAGATAACTCACGGAGGAGGCTACGCTAAAAAACAGATTTTCGTGTCCATGAAACAGCCTTCTATTGGAAAAAGATGCCTCCTCGAACTTCCATAGCTAGAGAGAAGTCAATGCCTGGTTTCAAAGTGTCACAGGGCAGGCTGACTCTCTTGTTAGAGGCTAATACAGTTGGTGACTTTAAGTTGAAGCCAATGCCCATTTCCTATTCTTAAAATTGTAGGCCCTTAAGAATTATGTTAAATCTACTCTGCCTGTGCTGTATAAGTGGAACAGCAAAGCTTGGGTGACAGTACATCTGTTTACAACATGGTTTACTGACTATTTTAAGCCCATCGTTGAGAACTATTACTCAAGAAAAAAAGATTCTTTTCAAAATACAACTGTCTATTGACAATGCACATGGTCACCCAAGAGCTCTGATGGAGATGGACAACAAGATTAATATTGTTTGCATGCCTGCTAACACAACAACCATTCCATAGTCCACAGATTGAGGAGTAATTTCAATTTTCAAATCTTATTAATGAAGAAATACATTTTGTAAGGCTATAGCTGCCTTGGATAGTGATTCTTCTGGAAGATCTGAGCAAAGAAAATTGTAAGCCTTAGGAAGTATTCTCCATTTGAGATCCCATTAAGAACATTTGTCATTCATGGGAAAAGGTCAAAATATCAATATGAACATGAATTTGGAAGTTGATTCTCGCCCTGATGAATGACTTTGAGAGATTCAAGACTTCAGTGGAAGAAGCAACTGCAAATGTGATAGAAATAACAAGAGAACTAGAATTAGATGTGGAGTTTAAAAATGTGACTGCAGTGCTGTGATCAAATGATAAAATTTTAATGAATGAAAAGTTGTTTCTTATGGATGAGCAAAGAAAGTAGATTCTTGAATTGGAAACTACTGCTGGGGAAGATGCTGGGAAGATTGTTGAAATGACAACAAAGAATGTGGAATATCGCATAAACCTAGTTGATAAGACAATGACAGGGTTTGGGAGGATTGACTCTAATTTTGAAAGAAGTTCTCCTGTGGGTAAAATGCTATCAAATAGCACCATATGCTACAGAGAAATCGTTCATGAAAAGAAGAGTCCACTGATGTAGCAAACTTCATTGTTGTCTACATCTAAGAAATTGCCACAGCCAGATTGCAGTATTCACATTATTGTGGTAGTCTAGAACTGAACTCACAGTATCACTAAGGTATGCCTGTATTAGCATCTCTCATCTAAGAACTGGAGGAGAACTATGCCCAACAGAGGAAACACCAAACGCAAAAGGCCATGAAATGGGATTAAGTTTGGTGTGCTTATGACGTAAGACCAGGGTGCCTGGAATGCGTACAAAAGTAGAGAGTAGCCAAAATGAAGTTGAAGAAATATCAGAGACCAATCCACACAAGGCTGTGTAGATCAAACTAAGCAGAGAAATATAACGACATACAAATTATCAACTGTAATTTCTACAATCCCTTTATGAATTTGTCTGGCCATATATGTATAACTATCTGACTGGAAAAATTTAGATAGAAACATTCTTAACTCATAAGGGGTTTGGATTTTATCTTAAATACCAATGAAAACCATTGCAATAGGTGGAGGGAGTAGGTGCCTGATAATCAAGTTGTGTGTATGTTTGAAAACCAACTCTAGGGGCTATGGGGGGAGTAAACTGAGTGTGGGGTCAAGTGGAAAAGGAGGGGGAGAAGAGTATTAGAGAAGAGTATTAGTCTGTATAGTCCAACCTTGTGGATTGGGTGATACTGGCCAATTCAATCCATATGACCTCGATTAATTTAACTGGCACTTACAGAGTGTCCACCATGTGCAAAGTCCCATGCTGGGTGGGAGAAATTAATAAAAGTTAAATAAAATAGGTCCTTGCACTAAGAGCCTATATTCAGTGGGAAACGGACAACAAAAGGAATAAATAGTTTTATAAGTCCTGGCAATGTGTTCTCTACAAGACTGTCACTGGCATATAGAAAAAAAGATAAACATATTTACAGGTCCATATGTAATTATAAAGTGCTCTAGCCTTCTGAGCAATCAAACAGAGAAATCACATCACAAATGAACACTTCTGTGTAGGGCACCTCCTGTGGGAAGCACTTAGCTCAGTGTCATGCATGGGTAGATGCTCAGCCCACATTTGTTAGTGGTAAAAGGATTAATACTCTTTCTTCTTTGCTTCCACAGAATTTTGCTTGAATCTCTCTTATCTCATTCTGCCTGGTAATAAAATGAGTTGTCTTCACGTGTCTAGTAGAATGTGGGATTGGGGAACAAGTGCTGTGCAGAATTACTCTTTTACAGCAGCTTGCAGCAAAACTGACATTGAGAAAGTCTTCTTTCTTTACTAAAGCAGGAGCAGGTGCTGGTGCCTTATTCCCGCAGGAGGATGCTGTGAGAGAACCATGGTCTGCACTGATTACTGCACCCTTCCATGGGACCATTTCCCTGTGCCTGAGAACACCTGCCATACGGGTCCAAGGTCTCAGAAGGGGACTAAAGCTTGGGATTGCTGTTGACCAAACTCCATTCGTGGGAAGGCAAGGGGAAAGGAGGATGAGCTATGTTGCCATTATCACTGGGCATCTTTTGCCAGATTGGAGCAGCCATTGTTTTATATGAGAAGTTTCAGGTTTTTGCTTCATGGTGAGGAAACAGTTGATTCCAGAGACAACATGACACAGTATTAGAAGTCAAAGGATGCTCTTAGTTCCAGCTATGCCCTTAAGTGACCTTGGGAAAGTCACTTCCCCTCCCTGGGCCTTGGTTTGTACTTCTCTGAAATGAGGAGATTGAGCTAAATCAGAGGTTTCCAATCATCCTGGGGTACGAGAGTCCTCACTGTCTATCACTTACACAAGCAGAGTCTCTCGGATGGAATTGCTGAACCCCAAACCCTCCACCTCTCAGACAACCTCCTCACTCCCAAAACAATAGGGGCTTCAAGGAAGCGAGTTTGAGTCCCCAGAACCACAGCATTCCCAGTACACTGGGACATATCAGTGACAACTGTTTGAGCGGCAACACACAATTTGCAAAGTGCTTTCATATATTCCCTTTCATGTCATCTAGCATCCAGTCATTTTTAAGTAAGAGACCAAAAGTGAGGAATGGTTACATCTCCAACTTTTATTGTCACGGAGTGTGGGCAGTCCGGAAGGTTCTACAGCCAAAGGTTCTGAAAGAGGGAGATGGTAAGTTGTACGATCCTCAAGCCAGCCCAGGTGCCAGGAGTTCATAATGGTTAAACAACCAGCTTATCTGCTCTTGTTTATCACTAATGTAAGAAGAAATGCTATTTTTAACATTGTCATGCAAATTAGATCAGAGATCAATATGCCTAAGTAAATATAGTAGTAACAGCTAAGACACACATTCTAGAAAAAGTTAACTCTAGGACACCACATTTTTCATATTTTAAGATAATTTCCTTTTATCATACAATACATGTTCATGATAAAAAGAGCAAAGATAAAAATGAGCAAAAAAATTACAAATAATTGCCCCAAATGGAGATAATTACTATTCACATGTGAGTGTATACCACCCTGTCTTTTTGCAACATAGAAATGCTTTAACAAAAATTGGATTATAGTAGACACACACTTTTTAATCTGCTTTTTTCATCGAACAATGATCATTATTCCAGGTCAAGGAGTACATTTCAACAATACCATTTTTTTTAAAGATTTTATTTATTTATTTGACAGAGATCACAAGTAGGCAGAGAGGCAGGCAGAGAGAGAGGAGGAAGCAGGCTCCCCGCTGAGCACAGAGCTGGATGCGGGGCTCGATCCCAGGACCCTGGGATCATGACCTGAGCCAAAGGCAGAGGCTTAACCCACTGAGCCACCCAGAGGCCCCAACAATACCATTTTTTAATAGGAATATGGTTTTCCATCATACCAATACGCATAATGCATTCAAATCATCACCCATTATTAGAAATACTGGGTTTTTTCTATCACAAAGCTCATGCTTCTGGCTAAATCTTGGCCTGATTTGAGGAAATGCTGAATCAAAGGGTATGTACATGTCTTTAAAACTTTTGATACATGAAGCCCAAAATGTGCCAAACTCATCCTCACCATCTGTGATACATCAAATTGACTAACCAAGGGGTGCCCACACCAAACATTATTTCTGGGTGTGTCTATGAGGGCTTTTCCAGATGAGATAACCTTTCAAATCGGTGACTCAGTAAAGTACATTACCTTTCCTAAAGTGAGTGGGCATCATCCAATCCACTGGGGGCCTGAACAGAACAAAACATGGAAGAAGGAGAAGTTTGCCCCCTTTTTCCTGCCTCATTACTTGAACTGGGACATACCATTACATCTTCTCCCATCCTTGGATGAGATTTACGCCATCAGCTCCCCTAACGATCATGTGGTGTGTGTGTGTGTGTGTGTGTGTGTGTGTGTGTGTGTGTCCTACTGGTTCTATTTCTCTGGACATCCCTAAATAAAATCCCTTAGTATGTGAAAGTGTGTATTTCTCTCCAGCCCCTTACCTAGGTAATATCACTCTGTATTTTTTAAACTCTATTTTAATGTAATGGGAAGGAAATTTTTTTCTGCTTTGCAGTCTTGCAAATCCCACAGTGGGGCTACTTGGTCCTCATGTCTTTTCTCCAGGTTTTACCTTCCTGTCCTAGCCTGTAGTAATTTAAGGAGCCCTTGGTTAGTGGCTCAGGAATTTGGCAGCAAATCAAGCTGTGTTGCTGATTTTACTTCGCTTCCTACTTCTTTCTGTGACTGAGCCACAAGTATAACCTTTCATAGTAGACCCAAGTTCCACTAAGGTCTTCTTTAGCTTATTCCTTGGTGATACATTTTCTGTTTTCAGGCCTATGTGGGTTGGATAGTTGTCCCCCAAAAGGTGTGTTCACACTGAACTTGTGAATGTGACTCTTTTTTGAGAAAAGGTTCTTTGCAAGGTCATTAAGGATTTTGACCTTGCAGGCCATGAGATCAGCCTGGATTAAGATAGGCCCTAAGTCCAGTAACGAGTGTCCTTATAAACAAAGAGAAGGGGAGCAAACAGAAGAGGAAAACAGGCAGAGCAGAAGGCCACCTGAGGTCAGAGGCAGACACTGACATTATGCAGCTGCAAGCCAAAGAATGCCTGGAGCGGCCAGTAGCTGGAGGAGGAGAGGAAGGATCCACTTAAGACAGTCAATTCTGTTGTGGCGCCTGGGTGGCTCAGTGGGTTAAAGCCTTTGCCTTTGGCTCCGGTCATGATCCCAGGGTCCTGGGATCGAGCCCCGCATCTGGCTTTCTGCTCCGCAGGGAGCCTGCTTCCTCCTCTCTCTCTGCCTGCCTCTCTACTTGTGATCTCTGTCAAATAAATAAATAAAATACTAAAAAAAAAAAAAAAAAAAAGACAATCAATTCTGTTGTTCTATACCACTAGATTTCTGGCAATTCATTACAACAACCATGTGAAACTATATAGGACCTTACTAAGAAGTCCTGTTCAGGGCCTTCTCTCAGTCACTGAAAAAACATTTTGTACAGCCAAGTGCCCCAGGAGCTGGTCGTCCATCTACTTAGATCCTATGCTATTCATTAGACAAACTTTTATTGAGCACCTACAACATAGCAGGCCTTTTTGTAGGTGCTGCATGACAGCAGAAGTAAAGACATAGTCCTTGCCTTTGAGAGGCCAGTTAAGTGAATACCGGCTCCGCTATCTGCAGAGCCGCTGTGGGCACAGGCAGCAGTCGGAGCTGTGCCATCAAGTGCCTCCCTGGCCATGTTAAAAGCTTGTGATTTTATGCAGCAGATGAAAGAACTCTTAAAAAAGTTTTAGGTAACTATTACCACAACCCCTGGGCTCCTGGAACTCCCTGATACCTATTCCAGAGCCAGCCTGGCATCTGCCTGGGGCCTGCTGTGGCTCTCCATGGTTCTCTATCAGCTTGCCTTGGCTCTCTCTATGACCCATACTTAAGTTCCTTCCATTGCCCATGCTCTAGGTTTCCACGGTCATGGTCATTGGCCCAGAGTAAACAGCTAGTCTTAGCCCCGACCTCATCTGATCTCTCAGCTGGGCCCAGGTATGCTAATCAATTACTTTGTCCATTCATTCAAGAATTATCTACTCAGCACCTACTATTTGCCAGGTCCTGGTTGTACAAAAATGAATAAAACACAGTCTTTGTCCTTAAGAGGCTAATCATCTGTATTAGTCTGCTTGGGCCACCATAACAAAATACCACAGATGGGTGGCTTAAACAAGAGAAATTTATTTTCTCACAGTCCTGGAGACTAGAAATCCAAGACTAAGGTGTCAGCATGACTGGTGTCTGGCAAGGCTTTTCTTCTTAGGTTATAGATGACCACCTTCTTGTTGTATCCTCATATGGCCTTTCCTCAGTGTGTGCATGCCCCTGCTATCTCTTCCTCTTATAAGGACACCAGCCCTGCAGTACTGAGGCTCCCTTATGACCTCCTTTTACTTTAATTATCTCCTTAAAGGCCCTTTTTTCAAATACAGTCACACTGGGAATTAGAATTTCAACATATGAATTTTGAGGAAGACACAATTCTGTCCATAGCACCATCTACATGGAAAATTCAAATATGTACGGGCATTCGTCATATGGTGAAACAAATACCAGAAAGGTATTGTGTATTTCTGGAATGGAGCTTCTAATCTGTCCGGGTGAATCTTAAAAGAAGAGAGGAACTTATTAAGATGAAGGACACAAAGCAGGAAAACTCAGACAGAGAACACAATCTATAAAGCAGAAACATGAAACAGCATGGCTTGTGGGGTGGATGGCTAAGATACAGAGATGGGTTGGCGGAACATGGAGGTGAAGCTCGGACAGCATGGTCATAACATGCTGTCACCCTCCTCCCTCCTCTGCCCTCTGTCACAGTCTTGTTTCCATGTGATTTTCAGTGGACCCTCCCTCCTCACTCAACTCGAAGTATTACTGCCTTAGGTCTCAGTCCTGAAAACATTTAAAATAACAGCCTCTTAGTCTCTCTATAGCATTCTGTAGTTTACAAAACACCTTTACCACATCATTTGGTCCTTTAAAACTGTCCAATGGAAGAAATCAAATATTATTTTATCGATATATATAATGCAACCAAGATTCAAATAATAATAATAATAACAACAACAACAACAATAATAATAACTGCCTTGCCCAAGGTCAGGGTGCCATGTTGGAGTTAGTTTAAGGCTAGAGCTCAGGCCATCTGTATGTTGGTCTAGTTTTTCTCTTTTACACTACCTGCATTTTTCTCCGCTGTTTGCCTGTGTGTCATATTTCTCCAGTAATGCATCTACATTTTGACAGAGCTTTCTGGAAATAATGTGTTAACCAGTAGAAAAAAAAATTCAGAGTGGGAATGTTGGGCCTGGCAAGATATTTTTTGGCTAGGCAGCCCTGTCAAAGCCCATTGAATCACACATCTGCCTCACAAAGGGCCAACCCAGAGCAAAGCCCATGGGTATATTTTGCCGAAAGGAGCGAATTAAAGCACTTCCAAGTCAGGAAATGCCAAGCTAGGCTTTTCTGTGGTGTTAACTTACTGGCTCAAAGAAGACCAAATAGTAATTTACCTACAGCCTAGCCTGTTACCCAGAATCCTTCACTGGATCTTTGTCAATGTTGCCAAGGCAACAACAACTCTCACCACTTTGGTAATTTTTAGTTTCAATCACAAACTTCATATTGACTTGGCTGAATGTCTGATGCAGCAAAACTTTAACTCACTGAAATGCATGAGGAATCAATTCTCTTAGTCTCCAACAAATCTGACACTTTAATCCTTAAAAATTTTGTTCACTTTGGATGGAAATTTCTCTAAAATTCTTTTCTTGTATCTACATTTTCCTCACATAATCAATGAAGCATAATTTAGTTGAAGCATTCCTAGATGACTCAGGTGCCAGAGTGGCCTTTCCAAAACACAAATCTGAACTCTTCAGGTCTAGGAAAGTGCCTGCACTCTTCACCCTAATCTACCTTTCTGATCTCATATTCTCTTTCTCTCCATATGCCCTGAACTCCAGGACCATGGAAGTCATCATGGAGCACACCATGCTTTCTTTCTTCTCACTGAGTACTTATACACAGGGTGACCCTTTGAAGCCCATCTTCTCTTCTCTACTTAGAACATTTTTCTCCACCTTAACTATGGAGCTAGTGTACTACCTCCTACATGAAATCAACCCCAAATCTCTCAAAACCTCTTTACATAACCCTAGAGTATTTGCTGTTCACCCTCTTATTACAGGTACTTATTTATGTGCCTGTGTATTTATGTCCCTCAATTCATCTTTGCCCTCTAAAGTCTACTTAGCACAGCCTTGACCTAACCTATGTGCTAAATACATAATTAACATTATTACCAAATAAAGACGTACTAAACTCTTATTCATAAATACCATCCACTCAGTGTTTACTATGTGCCAGAAATGTAATGGGGACTTCCTGTGTATTTCTCACTTAATTTTTGTAACAACCCAATAAGTCTAGAGTCGAAAATCAAACCAGCTCTCCTATCTCCGAAATCCAGGTTTTTCTTCTCTGCAACATGGCACAGCACATGCTGGACAAATTGACACACTACAGTAAGAGCTGAGTGCTTGTTAATAAGTGAGACAGCGATTTGTGGCCTTGATGCCATGCTGCACTTGGAGAGCAACGGGCAGGGTGGGCTGCAGGAAATCAGGACCAAGTTTGAGTAGGTTAGGATGGTTTGGGCAGGAATCAGAGGTCAGAAAGGCAATATACAAGTTAAAAAACAGGGTGCTATAGCTGGAAAAGACAAAGAAGTCTTTAAAATCTAGAATCTAGAGTAGGAGTCACATACTCAATTGTTTAAAGGGCCAGCAAAGCATCACTGGATCAAAACAAGTGAGACCATTTCCACCAAGAAAACTTTTTTGTTTCTACTGAATCTCATGGTCCTCTGGATCTGACTTCAGTTTGACTGCTTTTGTTAGCAATATATGTAGAAGCAGTATTTTACATTCATCTTACCTCCACTAGCATGTGTGATGAAAAATGGTATTCGGTACTAGACCTCCATGCAGAGGCCATTACAAGTCAGGACCGGTGGAAGCATTGACAAGCCGGATTCCAGAAAGGAGGTGGAGTCTAGTATTTCTAGATAACATAATTTTTAAGGGAAGCTGGAAAGTTGTATTATTAAGTAAATCATCTAATTTTTTTAAAGTCAGAGGCTTATGCAAAAACATTTACAGGATTATGTGGGGCCCAGTTAAATCTCAAATTTTATTGGGCTTAAACATCATCTAGAGAGCTGGTTAAAACATGGGTCCTAGGGTGCCACTCAAGAGTTTCCATTCTGTGGGTCTCAGTAGAATCTGAAAATGAGCACTGCTTATAAGTCCTAGGTAAATTGATGCTGTCAGCCCAGGGACCATGCATGGAATTGTACTGGTTGGACACCAGCAGTACCAGCTCCAATGTTCCGGCCACCTTTTTGGCATCTCTGGTCTAAAGGTTTAGAGGAAAGAACAGGAAATAGGAGACATCAAAACAAACCCTGGTCTTGTGGCAGAAACTGTCATCTTAAATACCCTTTAGAGCTTCTCTTGGAGACCGTGCTACAAAATAAGACAAGAGTTAGATATCAGATGTCCAGAAAATTTTTACACCCTGGCCTGCGACTAGGACAAATTCAAGAGGCTAAAAGATGGCCATAAAATTTGTTAGAAATCAGAGGGCCACAAACGGAATTAGGAAATGAGACAAAAGAGGGGAAATCTCAAAGCCTGACATAATGTGGCTTAGAGAAGTCAAGTCCAAGGGTAACTCACTAACAATCTTCAAGCACAAGATGGAATTTGGGAGAAGATGATGAAGAGCTGTTCTCTGTTTCCACGGAGGCTTGCCTAATATAACCTGAGCTTCTAGAACAGCAAGAGGGGTTGGAGTAGAAAAAGAACTCCCTCACTGGACAGCTGTAGGGGACAGGCATTGATTGCCATGGAGCCCTGATCGATTCTTACTGTTCAGATCTTTAAAACTAGGTAAATGAAAGACTATTAGTGTATGTATTTTTTTTTCCTTTTTCTTTTCTTAAGTCAACTCCATACCCAGAGTGAAGCCCAACACGGGGCTCAAACTCACAAATCTGAGATCAAGAGCCAAGCTGAAATTAAAAGTCAAATGCTTAACTGACTGAGCCATCCAGGTGCCCTCCCTCTTAGCACATTGGGAGGCCCATTCCTTGTCCGTGTTTCTCAAGGTACAGGACTCAGGCCACTGATGGCAGAGACCTTTGGGTGCTGCATAGACAGAGAATTAAGTGACTTGGGATTGCAAAGGGGAAGAGGTACTCCCTTTTCAATTTTCTTTCATTACTTGGTCATGTCAAGGAGAAAGTCTCCCTGAGGTGTTGTCTTTTTCAACTCTCTAACACTGGCCAATCTCCCTTTTTTGGCAGAAAGAGAGAGCATTAAGCAGGCAATAGCATGTATAAGGATTGGCTGTCATTGTTTTGTTTCATGGTGTTTATTTTTTGGTTGATTCTGGTTTTCTATTTTAAGGTACTGATAGAAGGTTTCCTTTGAAATAAATAAATTTAGTAAGGCAAAGTCCGCTGAATTATAAAGAAATACCAAGCAAACAATACTGATGAATGATGGCCATTGCCAAAATTGCACAGATGGTACATAGAAAATGATGTTTTGGAAACACTGATCAAGTCTAAGTATCTCCTTTATGAATGAGAAAACTGAAGCTCAGAAAATTAAAGGTCATTCTCAGTTTCATGCAGAATTTACAGATGAGCTGGAACTGGAGACGGGCTTGCTTAGGGTGGAGGACTGGGAGACTGGAGATTACATGGTGCATCTGGAGCCTCTCTGTCCAGCACGGTGAATGGTGCACCCAGCTTATGACCCATGGATGAAATGGGCCAATTTCACTCCAGCACGGTGGCCATACCTCTGTGTGACTTGACAAGTGAGAGCTTCTCTGTCACCCTCTATAAAGTGAGCACCTAATTCAAGATATTACTTGAGTGCAAAATGAAGTATTATACATGAACATACCTCATGAAGCTCTACAAGGTCTCAGAATGTAAGGTACAGAAAATAGAAACCCATAACTTACTGTTATTTCTCATGCTCCCCTAATACTAATATTTTGGTAGCTGAAAAGCAATATGAATTTTCTCATTGGCTTCATCCTATTTTGGATAAAACATAGCTTGTAAACATTTTATTTTTTCCTGAATTGATCCTCATCCATACAGGATGGTTCCGCAGTGATCTAAATGACATAACATTTCTACAGAGCTCTATATCTATCTCCTTCAAGCATATCAAGGCTTTACTTCATTAACAAGGCAAGAATCTCTCATAATTAGCACACTCAAACACCAACTTCAGCAAAGATGACCTTTGCTTACGTTGTTTGGAGCCAACTGGGTGGTTCTGAGGACTTAAGAGCAGATGACATTCTTTGGGAAAGGCACATTGTCCTTGAAATTGGGTTCAAACCATTTTATGGGTTATTAATCCATTTTTCAGATATGCTAAAGGATAAACTTCAATGAGGCCTTATCCAAGAAATCATAGACTCCTAACGAATATGGCCAAATTAACAAGTTTTTGCTATAGATATCTTCAGTGAGATTTGGTCAATGTAAATGCAGTATTTTTAAAAATTGAAATTATTAGCAAACCCTCAAGCTCAATTTAATAAAGAACCAAAGGGGAAAAAATGCATTTGCAATCAGCCTGCCAGAGATATTATAGAAATGAATGATTTCTAACCTCTGGTAACTCAAACCTGTAACATCCATCGTATTACACAAAAAGATCATTCAGAAAGGTAAAGGTTACTTCCAGAAATAATAGTTGTATAAAGGTGTTCCACTCCCCAGTAAATTAAAGACGCAGCCTTTTTCCTACTTTCCACACTGAACAGAACACTGGAAGAACCTATTAATAGCATCGTTAGTTTCAAGGAGGCGGCTTACATGGAATTTGGATCTTAATGTACAGAAATAGATACTCATCTACTCTCCCAGCAATGCAACAACCTTAATGGAATAATCTTTTCAAAATGAAAACTCTGCCCTAATGAAAGTCCCCTTTTTCACTGAAATAAGAAACTGAAGCAACAAAGGCAAGGCCCTCCATTTATATGAATGATCTCACAGCCTCACCAGAAATGTATATTTAAGCCTGGGGATTATTTGTTGGAAATTTTAATGTTAAACGACCTGCGGAATACATTTAGCTGTAGATAGTAGAAACCAATAGACATTTAAAAAAAAAAGTCTTTCTGAAAATGGAACTTATAAATATTTATTTTAAAGGATCAACAGGGTAAGTTTTCTGTTGCCTAAGCAAGTTTAATACCACCATGTAAAGTAGCTGATGTTAAAGAGAATCTGTATATTTAAACCTGTAATATATGAGGATTGTTAGCTGAATTTTAGAATAGCAGATTTTGTTTTCATGTCCCAGGAACCAATTTTATAGTAGACTAAGTTGCCCTTGGGAACTGTGTGTGTGTGTGTATGCGTGTGTGTGTGTGTGAGAGAGAGAGAGAGAGAGATGAGGGCACAGATCTCATCAGGTATCTGAAGGGCATCTTAAAAAAGTGTGATGGGATTTGTTCCTTGCAGAACAAAATTACAGTGTGAATCCTGCCTCTTGGAATTTTGTAATATGCAGCCTTGCAACTAAATGTAGTGACCCTGGCTCAAGAAAGGGACAGGAATTATGTTTTGATGCTTCTAGAGTTGGAAATTGACCATCCTTGTATGTATCTATGCATCTTTCCAACGAGACTTTGCAGATTTTCCCAAGAGGAAAGGTCTATTTCCTCAATCTCAGAATCTGAGCTGACCTCCCTACTTGCTTTCAGAATAGAATGTCTCACGATGATATTATGCCAGTTCAAAACCCATGACCCAAGGGCCCTTGCACAGTACCCCTCTTGTTCCTAGAACCTTGTCACTATGACATGAACAAGCTCAAATAGCCTGCTGGAAGATGAAGGCCACAGGGAATACAGACAAGGCATTCCAGCAAAGGACATCCTAGACCAGACAGAGCCCATCTGATCATCTAGCTGACCATAGACAGATATGCGAGTGGGCCCACCCAGTCAAAAATCAGGCTATTTGGCAGAATGACCTCACTCACTGATGTGGAGCAATAACTAATGGTTGTTGTTTTAAACCAATAAGATTTGGGGTGATTGCTTATGCAACGAAATCTGTTACTCACACAATGAATTCTAAGCTATAACAAGTACTGCTGTTTTGCAACAAGCAGATGGATAAATCTGGGGCATAAAACGTCACAAAGACAGGTGTATGTCTGAAAGGAGAAGTGTGACCCTGACTAAGTAGAGATGCTTTCTTTCAAAGACCACTTGGCCTGGGCGTGGTAGCTTGGCCAGTGAGATACAGCAGCAACCTATGTGAAGGAGACCTAGCTCCAGTGTGGTCTCCCAGCATGAGCAGAACTGGGAAGGGCCTGTGTTTATTGCATAGCAGTGAGAGGTAACTGCAGAGAAGAGGTACAAAGGCTAGGCTTTTCCTGCTTCAGAATCAAAGCAGGATGGACAACCCCTATAGGATGTCCAATCTCCCAACATTCTTAGGAATCAGGGGGCCCAACTTCCCAAAGGACCCCACTAGTCTTCTTGTCAATCAGATGGATGGGATTAAAGCAAATATTAAAGTAATTTGGATTAATAAGAATGCTAACACTCCATACATTGTAGAGCAGTTCTTATCTGCTACATCAGAATAAGGGAACTTTCTGTGTCTCATTTAAGATTCTTGATCTTGAATCTGTTTTGAGGGTTATTAATATGGTTACTCTGCCTCTCTTTTGTTAGCATTAGCCTGATAGAAATTTGTTACCCTTGTTTTAAAAAGCACATAAGGTGACTTGTATTTAAAAATAGGTGATGGGGCGCCTGGGTGGCTCAGTCTTTAAGCATCTGCCTTCAGCTGGGGTCATACAACCCGATGCAGGGATCGATCCCAGGACTCTGGGATCGATCCCTGCATTGGGTTGTCCCTCTCTCACTCCCCCTGCTTGTGTTCCCTTTCTCGCTGTTTCTCTCTGTCAAATAAATAAATGAAATCTTGAAACAAACAAACATGTGATAACCCAGCGCTGAAGCCAGATTTTCCTCCTTTAGGGTGGGGCCTGAATGTCAGCCCTAAAGGTACGATGCAGTGTTAATGTGCTTCCAGGGTTGAGTATTGCTGAGCTAGGGCTCTCCTGTTTCCTACTCAGTGGGCAGAATCTTTAGCAGAGATTTATGTCTCCTCTGCACCACCATTTCCCCCAGGCTTTGTTGAAAACACCTGGAATTTTATTTCTTTCAGATTGTTTCTTTTCTTTCTTTCTTTCTTTTTTTTTTTTTTTTTTGAACATTATGCTTCTTATGTTCTGGGAATCTTTTCCACTTAATTTCAGCCTCATTAATAACAATTATTTAGGCATAATTATGAGCTCAGCTGGTTCCTTTGCTCATCAGTGTGTCTTATATTCAACCTCTCTTCTATGGGGTTTATGTGCCAATCAAGATCCTTTCACCATCAAGGAAGAGATCCCCATCCCCCACCAAGGGCCGCACATACACACACAAGCAGTTGTTTCCAGAGTGGGGACATTTTGTATCTCACAACTAGAAGCCTGAACATAGACCCTTCCAGGGTTGGCTAATTTAACAACTCTACTGTGTCATCAAGGTGCCAGATGACCCCCATCTTTCTGTTCTGCCAGGCTTAGCACACCAATGAGGCTGTTTATGGTTTTAAAATGGCAATACCATTTCCCAGTGTCACTTTTATATCTCTTTCAGGAAGCTTGTAACCCCTTTTCCTCCTCTTTGGCACTCCCAAATTTCACCATATCTATGGCAGGTCATAGGTGATTTTCTCAAAGGAAGTTCTTTCTATCCCAAATCTCTTGTCTCTCCCTGGCTCAGGGAAACTTTGCTCAGTGAGTACCTTGTTCTACTTCCCTGTTCTCTCCTATCTTATCACTTTTGGCTGGCTGGCTCCATTCCCTCTTTTTCTTAACTTCAATCTTAAATTTTTTATCTCACTGTCCTTTTCCATTCATTCTGGAAGAATTCCTTCACTCAATCTTTCATGATCTTCAGGCATGTATGTGATCATTTTATTATTAGGCCTATCTAAGGAGTCTTCTATTTCAGCAATCCTATTTTGAAATTCTAAAAACTACTCCAAATTCAGTCCTCTTCCACTTACAGCCTCTGTGACCTTGGGCAAGTTATTTAACCTCTCTGTGCGTTGGTTTTCTTTCTATATGAGAGACCTCATAATAGTACCTAGTCCGTAGGATTTTTAGGGGATTAAATAAGGTCAGGCATGAAAAAGGCAGTACATGGAAAAGGCTTAAAATGAAATGCTTAATAATTATTAGCTTCTAGAGAATCTTCTTTTTTTATTTTTTATATGTGAAATGCTCTCAATTCTCTTTGAAAATACTGATTAGAATGTTCAAAATTGTATATGCCTTTTCTCCATTAACTCTATTTCCTCAGAATTTTCCCTTTATTCTTTTCAGATTGGTTTGCTATTTTATTTGTGGTGGGTTTTTTTTTTTTCCCAAATATTTGGCGATTCTTGACTTTCTGTTTATACTTAGAAAGAGGATATACAATGATTAATATTAGTAGCAAGCACAGCAACACGATGACTTTCATGGACCACCTCCTCTGTAAAAAAATATATATATATTTTAAATTATAGTTCATTATTGCATTGCTCTAAAATAAACATAATCCAAGCTGGTTTATACTCAGTTTTTAAATTCTGGTTTGAAAAAATAATTAGAACATTTTCTTGGGCTTCTAACAATGTCATGGGCCCAGGCACTAGGCCTATTGTACCTAATGGAGAACTTGGCACTGGTAGTGGGGGAAGTTGTTCTCAGCACAGGTAACAATGGATTGTAATTGCAGGGGTTCACTAGAAAAGAGGCTGAGGCATGAGGAGTGTGTCTGCCTCTGGGGTGTGGGGGCTCTGGCCACCTGGCAGCAGGCAGACCCTATCTGGGGCACAATCCTTCATTTCTCTCTATCTCCAAGGCACAAGGTAAGAAAAGCCAAGCAAATCAACCATTTTATCAGGAGTGGTTCTCAGATTTATGCTGAGGACAAATTCTCAAGCTAACCACTCTGAAATGAAAGCGCTGGAAAGGCTCAGCTATGGGGCAGGCTGTTCATTAGTAACCCCACCAGCCCGTTCTCTCAAGGCCTCTTCCCACTTCCAGCCATTACCAGATACTGTGGTTTTTCTAGGGTTCTTTCAGGGACCTTGACTTTTTCAGAGGTCTTCATTTTATAACCTGTATTGTGCCACCCATTACTCCACAACTGCTTCACCATAGATTTGATCCTTTTTCTGTATATCTCCCAGAAATTCCTCAGGGCTGCTGACCTGCTAAACTCATTGCTCTTGGCTTTCCAGTATTCACATTCTTCCTATTTTTACTTTTTTTTTTTTGTTATTTCAAAAAGACCAGAATAGGTGGAGAAAAGTTACCAAGTGGGTTTCATAATCATTTTAAGCTGCTGTGTAAAATATTAAATGTTATGTTTATTTTAGATAATACTTTAAGGATGAAGAAAGAAACATGATAGTAACTCATATAGCCACCTGTCACAAGTTTTGTGTCCCTAAGTCTTCTGGCTTATAAAGTTCATCTTCTACCAAGATTTTAATTATTGAATTTTAATTATTTGAAATATGAACGGGAGGTCCCTTTCAGGAACATAATTTCATTACATAATCAACTTGAGTTTCCTAGCCCCTCAGAATTTTAACCTATGTGGCATCTCACTTCTTACTGATGCTCATTTCTCTTCACTCTGTGATGTCCAGTGATTACTATAGCTTTAAAGGAAGTCTTAAAATCAAGTACTGTGATTTCGACAACTTTGTTTTTCCTTTTAAAATTGTTTTGACAATTATAGGTCATTTGCCTTTTCATGTAAATTTTAAAACCAGTTTGTATATATTTAATAAAAATCCTGCCTAGGTTTTGATTGAGATTGCGTTCAATTTACAGATTACTTTGGGGAGAATTAATATCTTTTTTAAGTCTTCTAATTCTAAGCACTATATATATGCCCATTTATTTAGTTAGTTTTTGTTTCTTTCATTGGTATTTTGGAGTTTTTAACTTACAGATTCTGTACATGTTTTGTTAGGTGTATTGCTAAGTATTTCATTTTTATTGTCTTTAAAATTTTTATTTCTCTAGGTTTATTGTTAGTGTGTAGAAATGAGATTGATTTCTTTTGTGTTGATCTTCCATCTTGCAAACTTGCTGAACTCACTTATTAGTCTAAAGAGTATTTATGCCTTGGGATTTTTGACATAGACAATCATGTCATCTATAAATATGAATCGCCCCACTTCCTCCTTCCTAGTTTATATATTTACATGCTTTTTTCTTGCCTTATTGCACTGGCTATAATTTTTTGTCTGATATTGAATACAAGAGCCTGTTCCTCATTTTAGGGAGAAAGCATGCAGTCTTTTGCCACTAATAATGTTATTAGTAGTTTTTCTATAGATGATCATTGTCAGGAAGTTGTTATTATTGAGGAAGTTCTGTCTTTGTTGAGAGATTTTATTTTGAGTGGATGCTAAATTTTGTCAAATGATTTTTCTGTATCAATTGATGTGGTTATGTTTTTCTTCTATAGAAGGTTAATTGGTAGACTACTGCATTCGTCAGAGTTCCCAGAGAAATAGAAATAGAATGAGGAACTGGCTCATGGGATTGTAGAAGCTGGCAAGTCCCTAATCTGAGAGCCAATGCCCCAGTTTGAGTCTGAAGGCTGGCAGTCTGCTGCAGAACCAAGAAAACCTGATGTTCCAGATCAAAGACTATTAGGCAGAAGAATTTCCTCTTATTCAGGGGAAGTTTAACTTTTTGTTTTCTCAGGCCTTCAAATAATTGGATGAGGCTGACTCATGGAATGGATGGTAACCTCCTTACTTATTGTACTGATTCAAATGTTAATCTTATCCAAAAACATCTTCACAGAAATACCTAGAATAATGTTTGACCAAATATCTGGGCACACTGTGGCTCAATCAAATTGACACATGAAATTAACCATCACAGCTACAGTGATTGATTTTTGAATATTGAAACAGCTTTACATTCTCAGTGGAATTTATTGGTCATGGATTCCACAGTCCAATATTTTTATTGAAGGTTTTTGTGATAGGTTTGTGAGGGATATTGGTCTGTAGTTTTCTTTTTTTGTCTTGTTTTAATATTAGGGTAATGGTGGCCTTGTAAAACAAGTTGGAAATTATTCCCTCATCTCTTGTTTTCTGGAAGAGATTATGTAAAATTGGTGTTATTTATTCTGTAAATGTTTGGTGGAACTTGCCAATAAAACTATAACATGCCTGGATATTTCATTTCAGAAGATGTTTAACTATGAATTCAATTTCTGTGATAGTTACAAGGCTATTCATATTAGTTATTTCAATTAGGATGAATTTCAGTAGTTTGTGGTTTTCAAAGAATTGATCCATTTTATTTAAATTATCAAATGTATCTGTATAGAGTTGTTTGTGGTTGTAATGTCTACAGAATCTGTAATGATATCTTATCTTTCATTTCTAATATTGGTAATTTCTATCTTTCTCACCCCTCCTCCTCTCTCTTTCTGTCAAGCTTGCTAGAGAGATCTCAACTTTGTTGAGTCAGTTCTGGCATAATCAATTTTCTCTATGCTTTTCTGCTTTCTTTTTTCTGTTTTCATCTTTTGGATTTCAATGATTTCTGCTCTTATCTTTACAATTTCCTCCCTTCTGCTTGGTTTGTATTAATTTTGCTCCTCTTTTTCTAGTTTCTTAAGGTGGAAACTTAGACTATTGACATAAGACTTTTTAACATAAACATTGAATGCTGTAAAGTTGTACTTAGCACTGCTTCTCTGTAGCCCAGAAATTTTGATATGTTGGGTTTTCATTTCACGGTTCAATATATTTTATAATTTCCTTTAAAACTTCCTCTTTGATCAATGGTGTTTGGATATAATCCTTTCGGTTATTCATTTCTATTTTAATTACATCAAAGTCCAAGAATGTACTATGGAAGATTTAAATTCTTTTACCTCTTATGAACTATCTTGAGGAATATTCCTTGTGCAATTGGAAAGAAGGGTATATGCTACTCATGTTAGGTGAAGTATTTTATAAATATCATTAGATCCAGTTGGTTTCAGATAGTATTCAGTCCTACACACTTGAAATTTTTCTCTGTACTTATTTTATCAATTGCAGACAAAGGAGTTTTTAAGTCTCTAATTATAATTACAGAAGTATCTATTTCTCCTTTCAGTTCTGTTGCTTTGCATATTGTAAAGCTCTATTCTTAAGTCATATATTTTTAAGATTTTTATATCTTCTTGGAAGATTAACACTATTATCAATATATAGTCCTTCTTTATCCCTGGTAATTTTCTGTGCTCTGAAGTCTACTTTGTCTGATATAAATATAGCCACTCTAGTTTTCTTTTGATTAGTATTTTCCATGGTATATATATCTCCATCTTTATACTCTTAGCATACCTATATAACTATACTAAAGTGAGTTTCTTGTAGACCTCATACAGTTAAATACTGCTTTTTAATCCATTCTGACAATCTCTGTATTTTAATTGGAGTGTTTAGACCATTTATAGTTAATACAAGTATTTATATGTTTGGATTTAATATTTCCATTTTATCATCTGTTTTCTGTTTCCTCAATTTTTCTTTTTCTCTATTTCCCACTTCCTACCTGCTTTTAGATTATATAAACTTTTTTTAATACTCTATTATCTAATGTGTTTTCAAATATCTTTTTGTATATTTTTAATGATTTCTCTAGGGATTACAGTATTTAATTTTGAACAGTTTACTTAAAATCAATATTTTATCATTTCATGTGGAATGTAGGAACTTCATTACCATATAAATCCTTTCACCCACTCCTTTTTAGAATACTGTTGACTTATATTTATATGTCCTTCCATTGAATATCCCATGGGGCAGTATTATAATTTTTGCTTTAAACCAAAAAACACTTCAAATAACCCAACAGGAGAAGGATAGTCTATAATATTTATCTGGGTATTTCCCATTTCTGTTCTCTTTCCTTTATTCCTCAAGTTCCAGATTTCCTTTTCCCATCATTTCCCATCCTTCTGTCTATAGAGATTCCCTTTAGCAATTCTTTTGGAGAAGGACTACTGGGAATTACTTCTCTTAGGTATCCTTTATCCAAACATGTCTTTATTTCATCTTAATTGCTGAAGGATATTTTCACTGAATATAGAACTTCTTCTTTACTTTATCATTTAAAAATATTGTGTCCCTTCCTTCTGAACCCCATGATTTCCAGTGAGAAATCTGATGTCATTTCAGTCATTGTTCACTTCTAGGTAATGCATCAATTTTCTCCAACTGCTTTCATTTTTTTTTTCTGTCTTTAGTTTTCATCAATTTTATTATAATGCACGCTGGCATAGATTTCTTTGGGTTTATCTTGTTCAGGGTTTACTACGCTTTTTAAATATATAGATTTATTCTTTTGTCAATTTTGGAACACTTTTAGTCATATTGCTTCAAATATTTTATCAGCACTGCACTTCCTCTTCTTCTTGAACTCTAAAACCACAAATGTTAGACTTTTTGGTATTGTCTGCCTATACTGTTCAGACTGGATGATTTCTATTGATCTATCTTCTAGGTCATTTACTTTCTCTCCTGTCATATTCATTCTGCTACAAGTCCTTCCAGTTAATTTTTTGTTTTGTTTTTGTAATTCTCATTTCTAAATTTTCATTTGTTCTTTTACCTTATACTTTTCTCTGAGACTTCTATCCTTCTATTCATTCTAGCAGTGTTTGCATTCATTCTTTTTTTAAATTATTTCTTTTCAGTATTCCAGAATTCATTGTTTATGCACCACACCCAGTGCTCCATGCAATACATGCCCTCCATAATACCCACCATCAGGCTCACCCATCCCCCCCTCTCCCCTTCAAAACCCTCAGTTTGTTTCTCAGAGTCCACAGTCTCTTATGGTTCGTCTCCCCCTCCAATTTCCCCCAACTCACTTCTCCTCTCCATCTCCCCATTCATTCTTTTGTTGTCGTTGTTGTTGTTGTTAAAGATTTTATTTATTTGACAGACAGAGATCACAAGCAGGCAGAGAGGCAGGCAGAGAGGGAGAGAAGAGGAAACAGGCTCGCCACTGAGCAGAGAGCCCAATGCGGGGCTCCATCCCAGGACCCTGAGACCATGACCTGAGCCGAAGGCAGAGGCTTTAACCCACTGGGCCATCCAGGTGCCCTGTCCTCATTCATTCTTGAAACACTTTTACAATAGCTGCATTAAAGCTTTGTTAGATAATTCCATCATCTGTATCACCACAATGTAGGGGTCTTTTTCATTGCTCTTCCCTATGAAAATTATGATTATGATTTTTTTTTTTTTGTATCCTGAGGAATTTCAGATTGGGTAGATACCCAGGAGTGGAATACACATTAAAAACACAATTTGAAAGCAAATAGTTTTCTTTCAAAATTAATATATACTCATTATAAAAGAAATATTTTTTAAAACTAATAAACAAAGAGGGAAAAAAATCACCTATCACCTAACCAGAGGTGATGATTTTTCTCTGTTTATATATAAACTCTGTCTCTCTCAGAATGCTTCTGAAGTTTAATTTTCATGTAATTTGATTTTCTAAGGTCAAATTTACCCTTTACTTCCTCAAGTACAGATTTTAATTCTCTGATTGCAATAATAGCTTCCTTTTAAACATCCTTTTCCTCACTCAGATCCCTCCTCACTTCATTTGTTTCCTTTGCATCTTATCCTTTGACTTTTGAATTTAAACTGTCATTTTATTTCTTATTCTATTAGCTTTCATATTAGTTTTTCTTCTCACATAGAGGCAATGTTCTTCTGACATTGTTGAGGTTTCAAAAAAAAAAAAAACTCCTAAAATGTTCTTTTGGATCCAGTGGTAAGTCATTTTCCAACAACTGTGTTTCCTCTGAGTTTTGAGTGCTATTTAGTTTACAGTGCTTTTCTTAGGCCCTGTGTTGTTTTCACTTTAAACTTTTTCTTGACTCAAAATATAATGGATTTTCTGGAATTGGTGCGTTAGCAGTTTCTGATGGAGCATAGCTAACAGTATATAGCTTCTAATCTATTCCCAGCATCTATGAGACCTTCGTAAACATAGATATATAGATTAATTATTGGACTTGGGGGCTGAGAGCTATACCAGTTAAGGTGCTTTGGTTGCAAATAATACAAAGCCTAACTTAAATTAACTTAAGCAATAATTGGAAATTTCAAAGATGGGACAGGTTTCAGATGTAATAGGATTATGGCTCTAGACCCATTTTCTGCCTTTCTCTACAGCACTTCCCACCCCATTGTATCCACTTTATTTTCAGCTGAATTTTGTTTGTGGCTTTGGAAGTTTTATAATTTTTACTATACCAAAAATCTCTGAGGTTTTTTCCCTCAAAACTATAAAACTAAAGTCCCAGGCTGCATTCATTTTGGATCAACTTAAGTTATATACTCCTGCCCTAGGCTACTTAAGGCCTGTCATGAGAATCTCCCAGATTTCATCCTTTACATGGTGTTAAGTGGGCTCTGCAACCCACTAAATCTATATACATGATGAGAAATATCCCTAAAGAGGAAGAGAGGCTGAACATTGAATATCACCTCCCTTCTCTCCCACAATGCTCACTACAGAGAAGTTATTCACACCTGAACCTCCAGTACTCTGAACCAATGAAAAACATGTTCTTCCAACCACTGCTCCCACATTCAGCATCTTATTGGGGGAAAATAATCTCTAAGAATGCAATAGTGGATTATAATTCGCCAGGCAGGTAGAGACCCCTAAGTTTCATGGCATATATCATGGATATGACTCTAATTGTTTTCCTTAATCCAACTCAGTCAGTTTATAGCTAGCAAAAAATTCATCCCAGATTCTAACAAGAAAATACCCACTAGGGTCCATTTCAATTTTGTTCTGAACTTTTCAGAAGCTGAGTTAAGTACTAGTCATTTCAACAATAAATATTTAAATTTCACAAAATGTTGTTTTATATCCAGCTATTTTATTTATCTGTGTAGTTAGTTATTCCACAAGTAATTTGAGAAACACATTCAATAATATAATTTTAAAATATCTATCATGAATGTGAATTAGCTCCTGGATAGATAAAAGTACAGGTTAAAAAAAAAAAAAACTATGTAATACAAACAATAAAGAATGATCAGTTACCTTTACTATTGTTGGTGGTAATTTGATTTCCTCTAATTTTGCCTCAAATTTTGCTCTGAGCTTCCCAACAGCCAAAGGAAAAACAGCAACATGGTCAGTTACATCATTCTCAAATGTCAAAGTACACTAGTCCTTTAAAAGAAGTAAATCTCTTCATGGCACTAAATGTTAAATGAGTATATAGAGAGTTCTGAGCACTGTAGCAAAATGTCTTCTTTGTACACATTTCTATAGGAAATACAATTGTAAGATCCTTGTAATTGTTTTTTATGGTGTATTTTATACACACTGAAATAATTGAAAAAGCATAATTAAAATAAATTTAATGGAGACTCCGTGAGGGACCAAATAAAATGTTGCAAGTATGTGGCAGTCCTACAATTCAATTTGATCCTAAGACAAAGTTTTAAGTATCTTGATAAATGCTTAGACTATAAATCCTTCAAATAATCTGTTTATTTCCTCACTCACACTTTTGATAGTGTTTCATAGCCTTTCATTCAATTCTTTGAACAACCTGAGATAATGTTCTTATTCCCACTAAATTACATTTGAGGAAGTGGAAGCTCAGAGGAATGAAATGCTTTGTTGAAGGTCAGCCAGTAAATGACTTGGGAGGAACTCAAACACAGGTGTTCTGATTCCAGATTAACAAAATGCATTTGTTAAGTACTTGTTGTGTACTAGGCAGTGCTCTTGGGGCTGGGGATAGATAGTTGAATAAAATGTAATCCCAGTTCTCAGAGAGCTGGTGGGAAAAACAGATAAAGATGTAATTTTCTATAACTTAGCCAACACTCTGTGCTTTCACTATACTGATGCAATACCAATAGTTGTGGAGTAGATAGTTTGGGAATATAAGATTATTGGATAAGAACAAACATTTCTGATGTCTCTTCCAGATCATGTCCTATATTATATGACAGAATTTTAGATAAAAATGCTGCAAGTATTGAGAAAAACACAGATAAAAAAGACTGGAGAAACAATCACTTCATGGAGTTGCTGAGCCTCTCTTGGAATAATCAGAAGGAGGAGGGAAAGATACTCTTTTTATTCCCAGGATTATAATAATTATTCTTGGCCATACTGTGGAACAGCATTTGATGACAAAATGTGGTTTTGATGAAGAAAGATTTCAAAAGCAGGTGGGAATATCTTGACCCAAATATTTTGAATCCATGTTGGTGCTGGTGGTAATTTTACATAAAATGACAAACTCATGGGCGCCCTATCCTGGAAAGGGTTCAGTGGAGACTGAATGACTGTCTTCAAGAAAATCCAGGAAGTCTGACCTAGCATCACTTGTTTGTTTTTTTTTTTCATGGTTTATAAATAACAAAATCATTTTTCAAATCAAACTTCACGTGAAAATGCATATAGGTACACCCTGAAGATATTGCAGGTTTGGTTCCAGACCACCACAATAAAGCAAGTCAAATGAATTTTTTGGTTTCCCACCCAGTGCATATAAAAGTTATGTTTACACTATACGATAGTTTATTAGTGTGCAACAGCATTATGTCTAAAAGAACCGATGTACATGCCTTAATTTAAAAATATTTTACTGTTAAAAATGCTAGCTGTCATTTACGCTTTCAGTGAATCATAATATTTTTGCTGGTAGAGGGTCTTGCCTTAATGTTGATGGCTGCTGACTGATCAGTATGGTGGCTGCTGGAGGTTGGGGGGTGTTGTCGCAATTTCTTAAAATAAGACAACAATGAAGTTTGCCACACCAATGGACTCTTCCTTTCATGAACAATTTTTTCTGTAGCTTAGGATGCTATTTGATAGCATTTTACCCACAGTAGAACTTCTTTCAAAATTGGAGTCAACCCTCCCAAACCCTGCCATTGTTTTATCAACTAAGTTTATGTGATAGTCCACATTCTTTGTTGTCATTTCAACAATTTTCCTAGCATCTTCACCAGGAACAGATGTCATGTCAAGAAACACCTCCTTTGCTCAACCATAAGAAGCAACTTCTCATCTATTAAACATCTCATCCATTATAACAATTCAAGTATAATAATAATGGAAGAGTTTGAAATATTGAGGGAATTCGAAATGTGACACGGACACATGGAGTGAGCAAACGATTTTGGAAAAAAATGGCACCAGTAGACTTGTTTGATGCAGGGTTGCCATAAAACTTTAATTTGTTTAAAAAAAAAATGCAGTAACGGGGCACCTGGGTGGCTCAGTGGGTTAAGCCTCTGCCTTCAGCTCGGGTCATGATCCCAGGGTCCTGGGATCCAGCCCTGCATTGGGCTCTCTGCTCAGCAGGGAGCCTGCTTCCCTCCACACCCTCTCTGCCTACTTGTGATCTCTCTCTCTCTCTCTGTGTCAAATAAATAACTAAAATATTTTTTAAAATGCAGTATCTCCAAAGCACAATAAAGCAAAGCACAATGAAATGCAATATGCCTGATTATAAAACAGATCAAAGTGGAACAACTGTGGTTGACTAAATCCAGGGTGGGGTACAGGAGGCTCACCCACACTGTCCCTAGGACCTCCTCACTCACTATGCCTCCAGGTGATCATTGGAGCATGATCTGAAAACTGGTCCTGTTAATTAAAAGGGTCACCGCTCCTAGTACTCTACAAAGTAAGAGACACTGGTTATTTTATCTCAGATGGCCACTGAAGAGCATGCCGTTAGCAGCCTTTCGGGAAGTACTAATAATCTACATTTTTTGTTCTTTTCTAGTTGGTCACCTTAGTGGTCTAAGTGAAGACAGAGCAGACAGACTTTGAGAGCTAGGATTAAAAAGAAAATAGAAAAAACAGCTCACAGTAATGACCCCTCCCAAGAAAAGACCCAGCAATCTTCCAGCTACAGTAGCAGCAATCCCAAACCCACTACAACATCTAATTGAAATATTGATTCTTTGGTTAGGTCTCTAACTTAAAATTCCAGAGCAGAGAGCTCCCCACCACACAGACACCCCCTTCGCAAAATCACATCACAGAGCACATAGTGTTTCCTTAACATTAAGCTTCCCCGGGCTTTCATTTCAATTAGTCATAAAAAAAGATCAAGAAGGAAAGTATTGTCGGAAAGATTCCAGTCAGTGTTTTATTGCCTGCAACAGTTCTCAGGTTTAACCATTTCATATCAGAAAGAGAATTCTGCAGAAAGAGCAGTGCTTTCTCCTTAGAGAGAGGAAGCTATGGATAAAGCAAAGAATACAAAATCTACTTTCTTCTAACTGTCTTATTCAACATGTTTTCATTAAACAATCTCATTTGTGGCATTAACATTTTTCTGAACAAGCATGCAATATATGCCACAAAATTACCGCAAATCCAACTTTTGCTATCCTTATATTTCCATTTAGGTTCTAAGAGCAACAAAATCCCTTGACATTATTATCTCCCCCGAATACTAATTATGTCACTACAACTGTGTGTCTGCTAATCTTCCAGAAATAATGTGAGAATTACAGGGATGCAACAGGAATAGAATGGAATTAGAACTATATTTCATGAATTTGTCAAAACTACCAGCTTTCTAAGAGTGGTAAAGTGCACATCCAAAAAATTCATAAAAGGACAAAATCCCACAATAAAGATAAATGATGACTCTTAATACTACACTCGGAGCCCAGAACACTAGCTAGAGCAAGGCCAGCATGTTGTGGGTTCTTTAATTCTTACAAGAAACTTAGTTCATGGTACCTAGGATTTTCATCTCAGAGCATCAGCTTCAACTCCAGATAAAGACCTGTTTTTAATCATGCTTAATGGGCCTGCTTCCCAGGAGAATAACAACAAAGGTGAAACCTCCCCAGCAGAGAAGAGAATATGCTTGCTCTGGGGATGGAGATGTAATCCTTCCCTCTGAAGGAAGGAAGATGGTTATTATAGCACACTGTCTGCCACCTCTTCAGTCTCAAATAGTTCTTGAATGTATGAATGACAATATCATCACACTCTGCTCATGTTGGGCTAAAAACAAGAGAATAAGTTGTTGTGCCTAAAGGTAACTTTGCCATTAGTTTCTTCAGCCCTATTTTGCAGATGTACAAACCGGGGCCCCCAAAGTGATGGGTTTATGAAAGGTACATTCATAGTCACATAGGGCATAGGTATCTGTATTTATTTCCCAAATTTCTGATCAAGGCTCCTTCCTCTACTGTGGATGACAAACTCCTACACTGTCTTCAAAATCAAGTGTTAGGGATGTCTCAGGGCATCTCCTTCCCCCACCCTGGGCCACTGCAGGGTCCAGACACACATCACCTCTTTCTGGACATCAGCTGCAGGCTCTGTTGGTAGCAGGGATTCCAGTGTGTCCCACGCAGATGTCTCCACACTACTCTCAGCTTTTTCAGACATGTTCAAAAGGCCTTCTTCTCTATCCCATCAGTGACACCCACTTGACCTCTTTGCTGCATAGCACCACTGAACTGCCTATAAGTGAGGATATTCTTGTACACACACACACATACACACACACACTCAGACATGCACACATGTACACACACCCCATGCTGGTTCACCCATATTTAGTTTTGCGGTCTGCCTTGGTTGAATTCTCCATCCCATGCATCTGACGGTCTCCATTCTATGCCATTTTTACCTCCCACTTCTACTCCCCTTCCTTCCACACTCCACACCCAGACTTGGGTTAGGAACGCCTACTCTCACATCTCATGTTTTCAGGTATCTATTATTTCTGCACTAAACTCAGACACATTACCTAAAACCCTTACATGGGTTTCCTAGATTCAGCTGGATCTGGTTTCTCTCAATCATTTAACCAATGAACATGCAGGCACCATGTGAAAATGATGTCTATTAAGTTATAAATGTTAACACAAATAGGTGACAGGTAGTTAGGACTGTTTAAGACAACCTTTGTGTACTTCTAGGCATCAGTTATTGTATCTCCTTTTTAACTTAGTGAATTATTTTGAATACAGTACACTTGTGCTCTTTCTGATCTCATAGTAAAACAAAATTTGACATAATTCTGCTTCTATCTTTTAAACCTAATGTTAGTTATGGACAACTATGTGTTTTTCCTTAAGGAGTTAGTTCTATCACTAGACTCACAAAATGTTGTATCTTAGAAGAATGAAATTCTTAATTGTGTTTGCAATGAAATATATGAATAAGTAAATAGAACACATTAATATTGTATTAATAGCTATGAGAGTCTTCTAGAATAGTGTGGGCTATGCCAAGTGCAGCTGGTTGTATTATAAGTATATTTTTATATGTCTGTTTCCTACACTTGATTCCAGGCTAATTGTCTGATTCAGATTGTGTGGCCAGAGCCCAGAATAGTATCTGGCACATGATAAAAACTCAATACTTTTGGAATGAAACATTTATGTAGTCCTAAGCTCTCTGTGAAACCTTGGCTAAGTGGATATTTCCCCATGAACTACTTTTCCTTATATTCCTTACTAAAAGTCAGTCTAAACTTAAATTCAGTACACAACATATTGCCAAAAAAGTGTGTCCCCTACAATTTTGTCTCATTGCCTACATCTGCCCTCTAATACCAAAAGAGAATAACCCTGATCTCTCTTCCAGATTTTTGAAGACTATGATTACTCCACTGTATCTGCATGTCTCCGGGCTAATAATTCCCTGTTCTTCAATCAGTTTCAGACACTATCATTAGAGCTTAACTCTTGTAAATACACTCTGCAGGTGGTCAATCTCCCACTTAAGTTGTGCCCCCCAGGACTGCACACAGCATTGCCTGGAATGTCTGGCCAGACCACAGTTCAGAAAGGTCATCACCTCCTTTGATTTTGATGACATATCTCTATAATGAGGTCCAAGTGTACCAGCTTTTTAAATAGCAACTAAACCATAATCATGATATCTCCATAGCCTTTCCCAATATCCTATCTGAAGAAGAGACATTCCTCCCACTATTAAAATCATTCCCTTCCCCTTGCACTTTTAACCCTATCTCATTCTGCCTTCCCAAGGGTTTTATACCATCACCTAGAAGGCTTCTTACTTTCTGTGCAGCCTCTTCCTGCCTAAAGTTCCTTCCCAGTAACTTTAAACATTCTTTGTCTCTCATCACATACACAAACACACAAATACACACACACACACACACACACACACACAATCTTCAATCTTCAAAATTGGTTTCCACCCTCATCACTTCTCCCAAGTTCCTTTACCAAGGTAACATATGACTTTCATTTTACTAAATCTCCAAAGGATAATACTAGCCTTCCATTTTTAATTCTTTGCTTCATTTTGACTGTTGACTCCTTGACAACTCTTTCTTAAAATACTTTATTTCCCTAGCCTCCATGATATTTGTCTTTCTATTTGATTTTTTTTCCTATTTCCCTTTGTGGCTCCTGTTTCTCAGCTCATCCTTCAAATGTCTGTGTCCCCTAAGCCTTACCTTCAGCCTCTTCTCTAATCACCTCTCCCTAGAAAAGGGCATCAGTTTCCAATATTTCAACCTTCATATAAAATTTGATGTCTCCCAAATTCTATCTCCATACCAAATTCTATCTCCATACCAGATCTATCTTCTAAGCTACAGACAAAAAAAAAAAAAAAAGAGTATGCCCTCTACTCATGATTTGTGCAGGGACATTTCTTGAGTCCCTCCAACTCAAAATCAGTGAACTCAACTCAACTGTCTCTACTCTTGTCTCCTCCTCTTGTCTTTCATTCTGTAAAAGCCAGCATCAGCCACCCAGTGTTCCCCAAAAGGCTTACAGGTCAGATGGGATGTAGACAAATATAACTTGGTGAACAGGCCCAAGTCAGGTACAACAAGGCAATGGTTTTATTTTTGCTCCATCACTGAAATCAACCACTGCTGCTTAAACCTCCCTTCTTTGCCCTTCCTCAGAGCACATTCTGAGCATGCTAAGCATCTTTTACACCATTGTCAATTACAAGAGCAATCACACTGAGCTCTCAGTGACTCAATTTTAAGTTCAGTCTTTTAAAAATCACAACTTCATTTTTCTCACCCAATTTAAATCTTCTCCCCCACTCCCCACCTCTTCTCCCTAGCTGGCTGACCTTCAGCCATGGTCCATGGGCTGACCCATGGACCAGGGATCTATGTCAAGGCAGGGGAGACAGTATGGTCCTCTCTCTCTCTACTTGTCTCTCACTCTGTGGCTTCTGTGTTTCACCCCCTTCATCAGGGAGATGCGTGCTTAAGTCAGAGTGTCAATGGACTGTTAACAAAACTCACTGGGCCTCGGTTTCCTCACAGAAAGTAGAGACTGTTGCGGGAAATGGGCTAAGGGCCTCTTCCATATCTAATATTGCAAGATTCTCAGATTTCCTTTCTCTGAAAAAAATACTGATTCATTAGTCCACAGGCCCTTGATAATTCTGGAATTCCTAAATGTCTTGTTTATCTCCAAGCTCATAAGAGAACCATGAATCCATTAGCCATGTTTTTAAGTAATACCAAAACATGAAGAGGCCATGGTGCCAGCTCTGGATTTCTAAATAGTAACATCAGTGAACTATCTTGTTAAGATTCTCATCTCTTACACCATTGCCGAGGCCACTGCAGCATTTTTCATGCCATGTCACAAATGGATCACATATATTTCTCTGAAATCATGATCATACTTCAGAAAGGTAGGTTTGCAGCTTTACAATGTCCTTGGCAGTAATTGCTTCATTTACCCCTGAAATGGTGACCCACGGTCTCATTGAATTTTTTTTTAATTGCTTAATTTTTTAATTGCTATAATAGTTTGGTTGTTTTGAAACCATGCTTAAAAAAAAAAAGAAAGAAAGAAAGAAAGAGAGAGAGAGAGAGAGAAACCACTCTTAATCTCATAATATATTTATGCTCTAGGATTTCAAATATGAGAATGATGTCATTGATCAAGCTTTTGTCAGTAGTAGTACAGTTTCAAATAAGTCTCTGGATAACTAAGTGTTTTCTCTAATACCTTAAAGCTCAATCTTCTGTGTGAAAACATACTTCATTCAAGGTAACAGCAATCACAAATTATAAATTTTTGTCTGCATGTGTGTGAGAAAGACTTATTCTAAAGTAATTTTACCAGAAATAATGCCTATCCACAATTTCAAAGGGCAAATATTGGTTCCCCTATTCCACCCCTCTTTATGAAATCAAGGCTCCCAGTGGTACCATTTTTCAAGTCTTTTAGCTATTTCTCCTGGTATCTAATTCAATATTTCTAAATAACATCCTTATAGCACCCATTCTTGGTGTTAAACTTCAGACATTATCTTTTGGTTTCTGAGTTAGGATATAGGTTTGGATACTATGACAGAAACTAAGATGGCAGTTCCTTAAAATAGAAGCTTACTTTTCTCTTATAAATGGTAGAGCATCAAGCTAGAAAAATCCTTATTCACCTGATCCAAGATGGCCTGTTACCATGACCACATTTCATCCAATGGGACCAGGGAGGAAGGAGTGGGAATAACATGATCCTTCCTCTTAAGGGCACAACCTAGAAAATGTACATATCAATCCCATTTATATCCCACTGTCCAGAGTTTGATGTCATGGCTCTCACAAAGGATGCTGGAAACTCTGGGCTTTAGGCAGCCACACTATCAGCTTAAATTTTCTTCCTGTGGAAGAAAAGAACATATATTAATAGGCAACTATCAGTTTCTCCCACGACTTCCCATTTTGCAAGAAGGGTATTTTACCCTTGTAAATAATACACACACATCAACACTTGTGTTCCATCCTCATCCTCCTAATGTAAATGTTCTATTACAATTTTGGTTAAATCAATGCTTGCTGTTTGTGAAATATTATTTACAACTGAATCATATAATAACTTCCTCTCTTGCACATCAGAAAATGAGTATCTTAGCAATATCGCTACTTGTACTGGTTAACTATTTCCTCACTATGACTCAATTGTCTTAAAGACAATCGTGAATTCCATGGATCTGCAGGCTCAACCCATAGCATTGCTGTTCGTAATAAAAAAAACTGGGAAAATACCATTCAAAAAAGGAATAGATGAACAATTGTGATATTCTTACTCAAGTGAAAAGTATAAAGCAGTGAACAGGGATGGAATGCAGTTACATACAACAACAATGTGTTTTCTTGGAAATAATAAGGTTGAATTTTTTTTTTCAAAAAACAAGTCTCAGAAAAAAGTTCTCGGAAAAAAGTTTAACCTTCTTAAGTAGCTCACATTTAACAAAATGTGTTTAAGAAATTTAGCTTATTTTAAAAGTCTTCTATTGTTACTCCAACTACATATTTTTTTTAAAATACAGTTATATAATAAACACAAAATTCAAAATAGTGGTTCCCTCTGTGGATGGAATGAAGGGGAATAAAATAAAGAAGAAGCACTGATTTATGGGTAATGCTTAAATCAAATGTTTGGTGTTAGGGTTGTGGTCTTCATTATATTATTCTGTTTTATAGCCTACACATGTTATAGGTATCAAATAGTCTAAATAGATCACACAAAGACAAAAGCAAGATAGAAATAAAATAACAGAAAATAATAGCAAGTAAGATTGGAGGCAGGTTACCAGAATTAAGGTATTTCTAGGATCCTTGTAATGTTCAGGACAAGTTTGATTCATTTTGGGCCCTATGCTAGATAAGCATGTTAAAATACTATGAGTAACAATTAAGAATAAAAGAAACAAGGTGAAGGACTTCCAAACCAGAAGTCAGGAAAGAGGGAAAAAAAAAACATAACAATAACAGAAGATAAAAAATATCAAGTAAGAGGTAGAAATTCAACTAAATACATCAGCAATCACAATGAATATAAGTGACTCCATTCGCCAATTAAAAGATAAAGACCATTAAGTAAAAATAAAAACAACAGCAGCAAAAAAAAACAAAAAACAAAAACAAAAACAAAAAAACTAGCTGAATGCTGGGTATGAGCACAACTAAAATAGAAGAACACAGGTTCAAAGTAAAAGGATATAAAACTATACACCAGAAATGTATTAAATGAAAAAAGTTGCTTTCACGATATCGGGCGGGGGGGGAGTAGACTTTAATGCCATAAACATTACAGTTAAAGAAGAGTACTACAGGGGCACCTGGGTGGCTCAGTGGGTTAAGCCTCTGCCTTCAGCTCAGGTCATGGTCTCAGGTTCCTGGGATGGAGCCCTGCATCAGGCTTTCTGCTCAGTGGGGAGCCTGCTTGCCCCACCCCCTCTGCCTGCCTCTCTGCCTACTTGTGATCTCTCTCTCTGTCAAATAAATAAACAAATAATCTTAAAAATTTTTTTAAAAAAGAAGAGCACTAAACTACAATGGTGTTTTAGTTTACCTAACTATAAACAACTATGACCTAATAATATGGCCTCAAAATATACCAACAGAAAACAATCTATGATACAGGTCGAATCTGCCTCCATCTAACCTCCAGAAAAATATACTTTCAATCCTAGACCTATATAGCTGAGCTCCCCCACACCCTCTCCAGCTTCAGGCACCACAGGCCCCCTTGCAATCGCAGGCTGCAGGTTCCCATGCATCTAGCCTCCAGCGGATTGGCCAATATGAATGCATTTCTCTCTTTCTCTACCAAACATCATTTCCATGGCAACAGCGGCATCTGCACCCTGGTCCAGATCCCACCTGCTGATCCTGCCCACGGTTCCAGTCATCTAGCCTCTCTTTGCTCCTGCTATTGCCAGTCTCTAAATTTTTCCTCACTGTCTTTTCTTTGGCATTTCAGCTCTTCCACCACAAGGGTAACCAAATATATGCATTGTTTCAATACTTGTTGTTTCAGTACATCTTGTTTCAATACTCAGAGTGGTTCCTGTTTTCACGGTTGGCCTGGTCATTACTATTCTGTTGTATCCACAGCAAATTGCCACAAGTTAAGTGGCTTAAAACAGCACAGATTTATTATCTCATGGTTGTATGGGTCTGAAGTTCAGTGGGCTTGGCTGTTTTCTCTGCTCTGAGACTCACACGGCTGAAATCCATGGGTCAGTAGGGCTGCATTCCTTTCTCTTTTTTTCTAGCTTTATTGAAATATAATTAACATATAACACTGTGTACGTTTAAGATGTACAACGTGAGGGTGCCTGGGTGGTTCAGTGGGTTAAGCCTCTGCCTTCGGCTCAGGTCATGATCTCAGGGTCCAGGAATCGAGCCCCGAGTCGGGCTCTCTGCTCAGCAGGGAGCCTGCTTCCTCCTCTCTCTCCCTGCCTGACTCTCTGCCTACTTGTGATCTCTCTCTCTCTCTCTCTCTCTCTCTGTCAAATAAATAAACAAAATCTTTAAAAAAGTTGTACAAGGTGATGATCTGATATATGTATATATTGTGAAAGTGATTGCCACAAAAAGGTTAGTTAACACACCCATCACTTCACATAATTGGTTTTTCTGTAGTGAGAAATGTACGATTTCCTCTCCCAGTAACTTTCAGGTATACACTACAGTATTGTTAATAATAAGCAACAAGATGTGTATTAGATCCCCAGAACTTACTCATCTTATAACTGGAAGTTTGTGCCCTTTGACCAACATCTTTCCATTTCCCCTTCCCACCCACCTCCAATCCCAGTGTCTGGCAAACCACCACTCTACTCACTGTTTTTATGGGTTTAGCTTTTTTTAAAAAGATTTCACATATAAGTGAGATCATGTAGTAATTATCTTTCTCTGTCTGACTTATTTCACTTAGCACAATGCCCTCAAGGTTCATACAAGTTGTTATGCAATATTTCATTGTGTGTGTGTGTGTGTGTCACATTTTCTTTATCCCTTCACCTGTTGATGGATACTTAGGTTGTTTCCATGTATTGGCTATTGCAAATAATGCTGAAATAAGCATTAGCATATAGATGTCTCTTTGAGGTAATGATTTCATTTCTTTCAAATACATACCTAGAAGTGGGGTTGCTGGGTCATACAGTAGCTTTATTTTTAGTTTTTTTGAGGAATTTCCATACTGTTTTCCACAGTGGTTACATTCCCACCAACAGTGCACGAGGTCCCCCTTTTCTCCGCATCTTTGAGAACACTTGTTATCTCCTGTCTTTTTTATAATACCTATTCTAGCAGGTATGAGGAGATATTTTATTTTGGTTTTGTTTTGCATTTCCCTAATAATTAGTGATGTTGAGCATCTTTGCTTGTACCTGTTAATCACTTGTAGATCTTCTTTGGGAAAATATCTATTCAGGTCTTCTGCCCATAAATTGGATTGTTTGTTTTATTTCAGATTTCTGGTTTTTGACATTCAGGTGGCCTAACTTAGATTTTCAGTCTTATGTTGAACAGGAATGGTGAGAGTGAGCACTCACTCTTGTCTTATTCCTGATTTTAAAGGAAAAGTTTTCAGCTTTCTACCATTGAGAATGATGATATCTGTGGGTTGTTCATATAGTGGCTTTATTATGTTGAGGCATGTTTCTTTTATATCCAATTTGTTGAGAGCTTGTATCATAAAATGGTGTTGAATTTTGTCAAATGCTTCATCTGCATCTATTGAAAAGGTCTTGGGATTTTTATCCTTCATCCTATTAATGTGTGTATCACATTAATTGATTTGCATACATTGAACCATCCCTGCATATGATACAGGGGATAAATCTCACTGTCATGGTGTATGGTCCTTTTAATGAATTCTTGAATTCAGTTTGCTGGTATTGTGCTGAGGATTTTTGCATCTGTATTCATCAGAAGCATTGGCCTGTTGTTTTCTTTTCTTGTAGTTTCCTTATCTGACTTTGGAACTAGAGTGAGCTGGCCTTGTAAAATGAATTTGGAAGTGTTCCTTCCTCTCCAATTTTTTGTGGAAGAATTTGAGAAGGGTCATTAATTTTTCTTTAAATAGTTGGTGGAATTCACCAGTGAAACCATCTGGCCCTGGGCTTTTCTTTGTTGGAAGGGTTTCGATTATGGTTTTAACCTCCTCTCGAAGCACGGATGGCCATGTCTCCTGCCAGTTGCCTTCAGTGGATCGGACTAGTCCCTGACCATCGCAGGAGGGGCTAGAGTTAAGTTTCAGGTCTTTTCAGGGCCTTCAAGGGCACAGATCGGTGCCAGCAGACCTGCCTATGGACTGAAGCTATAAGGGAGATGAAGTAAAGTATAGGGCTCCTTCAGGATCTCTGCAGGGTCCCTGCCTGTGCCAGGAAGACTATTAATGAACTGTGATTGGGATGTATGGGGGCTGAATTATAGGGTCTTTTCAGAATCTATAGCCTGACTGACTTTAGAAGGCTCACCTCCAGGAGTTCCTGGACTGTGACCAAGAGGGGCTGGAACTGGTTTATGGGTCACTTCAGAGTCCACAGCTAGGATGGAGGTATGTATGTCTATCACCCAGCACATGGGTAGGCATGACTCCTCCCTTTATAAATAGTGCTGGTGACAAAACCAAAGCCAGATGGGACTGCAGCTGAGTCCCTAGGGGTATGGAGCTATTTCTGGGTCTGTAACCCATATCACAGTCAGTGAGTTAGCCACCTGGGTGCAGGCCTGCCCTCCCAAAGTGGCTCTGCTCAGCCTTAGACTGCACCAACGTTTCACAATCTCTTACCTGCATCCCAACATTCCCACAAAGGCACTTTTGTCCATAAATGGAGGCCAAATAACTCTTGTTATGGGAGAGATACCTATAAGGGATGTTTCATTTGGTCATCTTGCTGACCTGCATTCCTTTCTGGAGGCAAAGGGGGAATCTATATCTGATGACATTCAGGTTCTTGGCAGAATTTCATTTTGTGCACTGTGCAACTGAGTTTTCCATTTCCTGGCTGGCTGTCATCCAGGGGCTGCTCTGAACTTCTAGAGCCTGCCTGCATTCCTTGGTTCATGGCCCCTCTTTCATCTTTAAAGCTAGTAACTCTGGGTGTGGTCCTGGTCCTCATCAAGTTGTATCTTTCCTATCTCTTCTGCCTCCTCATGTTTTGCCAGTTCTCTCTCACTGACTGTTTTGCCTTGTTCTTCAGATTATAAAGGCCCATGTGACTATATTTGGGCCACCTGAATAATCCAGAACAATCTTTTGATTTTGGGGTCAGCTGATTAGCAAACTTCATTGCAGCTACAAAGTTCCTTTTGCCGTGTGTCGTGACATATTCACAGACCAGTTACCAAGGAACAAAGATCACGGTTCCCACCTAGGTAAGACTAGTGTGATTCCTAAGGGGTGATTCCTGACATGACCTGGTACAAAAGGGAAAGTTACTCTGAAGGAGTGGGCTCAGGCCTTGCACTGTTCCCCCAGCCCTCTAGAAGCCCCAGGGTGGTATTCAAGGCCCTCCAAAAATTCAGCACACAGGTTAACCTGACTGGTTAGGACTACATGCCTCTTTCTTTCTCTCCCCTGCACTTTACAGGTAGGAAGTAAAGGCTCAGAAAAAACAAGTCATTGCTCAAGGTCACAAACTCAGTTCATGGTGGTGCAATGGAAATATCTGATAGTCATTCATTCACTTATCCACTCAATAATTCTTGCTAAGCCCTACTCAGCTAAGTGGACCAGGAAAATATATATGAAATAAACCTTGTCCAACCACCTTTTAGAGAGTTTTGTTTGTTTTCCTAGAATACAAATGCAGTAAACGTGTTTGCATGCTTGATGCTAGTTCAGTAAAATTTCGCACACATTTTTACATAGAAGTTTGATTTTCTCTAAGAACATCTGCTTCAGCTCAAAGGCAGCTGTCAGGGTGATAGGACCTGATTCAAACCCAAGCTGTGTGTCCTTAGGGAATTCCCTTAGTAAGAGTATTTACCTGATAGAATTGTTGTGAGTGGGGTTGTGTTGTACCTGCAAGCCACTGGGAACTAGCCTGTAACATGTGCTTAGTAAGTGATAGCTGTGATCGGTGTCATTATCATTCAACCTCCTTGATCCTTGGTTTTACTGGTTATTAAGTAGGCACAATAATAAGCATCTCATTGGGGCGATTAAATGAGGATGTATAAATATAATACATGTGGCATACAGTTTATACAAGCTCATGTCCCCTCCTCCCTCCCTAAGAACCTCACTAATGAACTGATTAATTTTGTGGCTTACATCTTCAGCAAAACACTTCAGGGAGGGTCTGTGATGGAGAGGAGATGCAGCAGGGGCCAGGATTTCAGGGTTCTTTCTTGGATCTGAGACTACACTCTTGGGTGACTTTAGGCAAGGCGGTTGGCCTTTATGATCCTCTGTTTCCTCATCTATGAAGAACAGAACTCTAGAAAATAGTCTTCATCTCCTACTTTTGTTTTAAATTAGCCAGAGAGTTAAGCCAATCTCAGGAACATAATCTTCCCAAATGCACTAGGCTTGCAAATCTCTTCAAGATTCAGTTTAAGGGGTTAAACTCACTGCTCACTTCATTTTCTTTTTGCTGATGTGGCTGATCTCCCCACAGAGATCTTGGACAAACCAAAGGATAACACAGAAACCTGAAGCCAGGTGAGACCCAGAAAGACACATAAACAAAGGTCAAGAAGCCAGACTTGAGACAGATAGATAACTTCTTGTCCAGAGCCACAGCCCCAGAGGAAGGAGCAAGCTCAGGCTGTTGAAAGAAGCAGTGTGAAGAGAAAACCATGACAGATAGAGAACATAGTAGAAAGTGACTCTTATGAACATTCTCCACTATCCAGTGGTGCAGCACCTACCCCTGGAGCTTGGTGCCCCCATGTTAGGACCTGGCAGGCCTCCATGTTGAAGGAGGCCATTGAATTCTCCCACCCCAAGGGAAGAGGCCAAGAGCAGCATGAGGGGAGCTGAGAAGAAAAGATTTCAACCTGACCCAGAAGAAAGCACAGAGCAAGGTCAAGCCTGGGAAAGAGTGGTAAATTTTCAGCAGTGAGAAGCCTGAACCCCCCAAACAGGGCTCTGTTCTCACCCACCTCAGAAAGTGTTCTTTTGGTTTTGCTAAAAACAGAGACCCTGTTAAGCTACCTCAAAAAAGAAAACATCTATTGTCATGATGTACACTGAACAAAAGAGACTAGATCACAAAAGAAGCCAGTTTGTTGTCTCAAATTCAAGGCATCACCAATGCTGGGACTTTGCTGTTTGTTCTTTCCTTCTGTTTATGTCTTTTTGTTCCTCATCTCTGACGAACTCCTTTGCTTTCTGTATTTTCTGAGTGACATTCCAAAAGGAGAAAATCTGGGTAGTGTCGCTAATTACCACTGCCTTTAATTTTCAGGCCAGTCTTTACTATGGCTCAATGGCCAGCCTATGCCTGTGCCCTCAAGTCAAATAATTGGTTACCCATCTAGTAAGCAGCAGCTCTTTATTCAAGGAACTATGTAGGGGTCACTTGTTGTGGGTGGGACTGACACTCTTTGAAGGTGGTGGTGAATAACAGGCACCATGGTGAACATGTCTAGTGGACACCCATGTGAGAAACAATAATTGAGACACTATAATGGGCTAGTACTTACTAAGCCCTAGACTCCCGGGAAGTTCCCAATTCTGTCCCTCAGGGTCCAGTCCGTGGCAGCATCTATAAGGACAGAGATCCCACCTACCGTATCACAGGGACTTGAAATTTTGGCCTTATGCATGACAAAAAGGGAACTGAGGGAGGAAGTAAATAGCAGGACCTGGAAAGACAGAGGGTTCTAAGAGAAGACAGTTCCATGAATCCTTCTGGTTGGATTTTTGCTGGGGTCTGGGTTGTCCTTGATATACTCACTGGTATCACAGCCCGTGCACCCAAATGCATTCCTTCCTGTCCTTGTTCCAGTTTATGATGCCCCAAATCATGCTCATACCTATGGGTTCATTAGTTGGGAACCAAAATGACCTGGGGTCTGTCTCTGGCTCAGCTGTGTGTCGTTGAGCAAGTCACTGGACCTCAGTATCCACATCTATAAAATTAGACTAAGAAAACCTACCACATACATTCCTTATACATGGACCACTATGTATGGGAACACTCTTTCCATTGCTATTGGCATGTGATTGAACAGCATTTGACTCTTAAAAGCAGTTATCATTCCTTCTGGGATAGGGTATGGATGGGGACATGGAAAGAAAGGAGGAGGGGCTTCTAAGGCATTGCTTCCAGAGCAGAAGTGTGAAGGTAGAAGAGGAATAGTATCAGGGTTCCTGAAGTCACAGCCTCCAGAGCCAGTTTCTCACATAGCTACCCTGGGGACTGGCTGGTGCTCTGAGGGGAGACAATCAAAAGTTATAATGTGAGAGTCCAGGCCAACTTTGACTTAGGGAATCCTTGGCTGAAGTAGCTCTGAGGGGAAAGGTCCTTTCCCACATACTGCTGGAAGACTTTTGCCCAGCATTCTGTTACACTGTTGGGAGCTCAGGAGCTCAGACACAGCACTGTGGCGAAAGATTTCCCTTTCCTCCTCTACATAACCTATCACCAGATGAAATGGCCTGCTGTGCAGAACAGCACAGGTAATTCAGGAAGAAAGGAATGACACCTACAGGGCACACAATTGGACATAAATCTGTTTCCAAGAACAAGGCCATGTGATAGCTACAAAAGCAATGATAGAAGAAAACAGGGGCTGAGAATGGGTTTATATAATTGCCAAGTTTCCCCTCCAAGAACCATTTTGTGGCAGGATGGGATCTTTTGGACTACATAAACCCTGAAGTTCTTGGGTAATTCAGGATAGGAAAGTTGAAGGTACTGGCCATTCTGCTAATAGAGATATGTGGGTGCTGTAGAGAATTTTTGAAAAATCAAAGTGAGATAACACTTATGCAACTAACTCCCCTACCCCACAGGGAAAAAGGTCACTGTGTTATGATTCTGAGGAAGCTATAAGGACATAGGCCTGGAGGGGATGGTCCAATGGGCTTTGTAGACAGCAATCCAGGGGTTGGAAGTCCACTTGGGGACTTTCACTGTATCAGGTCCACTTAGGGAGTGCCCGATTATCCTGTTTCATTTGCGTTAGGCTGTCATCACCCTAATATGGACTAACCTAGATGTCTTTGTACCATCAAAGAATCTAGAAACTACAAGACTCCATGGCTGCCTGTGAAGTCTGAAGTTCACGTGGAGCTTTGCCAATAACAAGGTACAACAGAGAATGCTCAGGGCAGTAGGGCTGAGCAAGCTGTGAAGGAAGGATGGTTTCCATTCAGTCTAAAAGCTGATAACTTTCCCCACCTGTGCTAATTTTACCTTGGTACCTACTCCATCACCTATTGTATAGCTGAAGGTTCATCTTCCTCAGATCCTTTGCCCAAACTTAAGATATATGTGACAAAATTCATCTGCAAGAAGGAAAATAATAATGAAGTTAAAGCTCAAATTCTGTTCTGCACACAGCTGTGCTATTAATTTTGGCATTTTAGCTTTATTTATGAGCCACTTAACAACCCACACAGCAGGATGTTTTGGGCGACAATAATGAAATTCATATAAAGAAAACAAGTTAAATATCAGTCTAATTCATATAGATTAATTTTGTTCAAGTATAATTTAGGTTTTTTTGAATTTGCATATGGAGTTGTTATTTTTTTGGTAAAATAAATTTTCCTGCTCACTCTTCCATAGACAAGGTATGGTCATCTGGAGCTTCCATTGCCATCAATGGAAAATTCTAGAAGCTATTATTTAATGACCTAGTTCCAAGTGAATGGGTTATTGAATACAGAAGGAATTATCTTTGGGGAGAGATTTTAGAATGTAAAGAGTTTAAGTCTGAATTGGGAACATGAGTGAGGAAAACATGACCCTAGTTGAGCATGGTAGTGTTAGGTTGAGGTCAGCATGTCATTTGTGACCCTACTGAACAAAGGATATGAGGAAAAAAGAACTAGCATTACTTTTATCTATTATGTGCCAGTCACTGCACATGGTATTTTGACTACATTATTTTTTTAAGGTTATATTTAAAGCTAACTTCTATGTTTTCTCACTTATCCTGTTAAGCATAATAATAGTGTTGACATCACAGAATAGTAAGGTAACATATGTGGCCAACCTTTGGTCATGTGTTCACCTTTGTTTAATCAGTTGTGTATCATAGTAGGTGGACATGGCAGAAACCCATTGGTAGATATGCCACCATGTGTGTAGGGAATGAAATGAAGGCATTTTTAGAGGAAAGAGAATTGTGGTGAACTCACGGATTCTAAAATTGCCTTCTAGAGTAAATCTGGACACGGCTCTCTAGTCCTTAGTTTCCTCCTCTGTAAAATTGGGGTAATAATAGGACCTTCTTCTTAGGATCACTGTGAGGATGAAGTTAGAAATTTAAAATATTTTAGATAATGATTATATATAAACCATCTCCAGTCACACTTCAACAACTAGCTGCCTCTCCTTTTTTTTTTTTTTTTTTTTTTGTCAGAGAGAGGAAGAGAGAGAGTATAAGCAGAGGGAGCAGCAGGCAGAGGGAGAACAGGCTCCCTGCTGAGCAAGAAGCCCAATGGGGGATTCGATTCCGGGACCCTGGGATCATGACCTGAGTCAAAGGCAGAGGCTTAATTGACTGAGCCACCCAGGCATCCCTCACCCAGCTAACTCTTCCACTTCTTTCAGTTTCCATCTGAGCCACCACTTCCTTTAAAAATCTCTCTTAACTCCCAAACTCTAGATTAGCTTCCCCAATAGATGTGCTTCCATTTGAGTCTTGTCATTACCCAACGTGGTGTGTATCACACTCTACTATAATTATCCACCTGTAGGACATACATTTGAGTACCTGGGCAAGAAGATGTCTTACACTCTATTTTTTTCCCCAGCGCCCAGAACAGTGCTTAGTTAACACTATGAACTTAATAAATATTTGTTTAACAAGTTGAACTCTCAGCATCATTATCTCACCAACTTGTTATTTTCATTTTGTAAATGAAGAAACTGAATCTTGAAACAGTTAAGTAACTTACTCTAGTTTACCCCTTGGGTAAATAGGAGGGAACAGGATTTGCACCTAGGGCTCATGAGTCCAAAGACCATGCTCTTCCCAATATGCTGTGATGTCTCATTAGGCCAACATCTGTCAAGCATTTCTTTCTATGTGCTGGGTGTAACACTATATATTTCCATGTTATCTCATTTAGACTCCACAACAATCTTTTTTTTTTAAGATTTTATTTATTTATTTGTCAGGAAGAGAGAAAGAGAGAGCACGAGAGAGAGAGAGCGCACAGGCAGACAGAGTGGCAGGCAGAGGCAGAAGGAGAAACAGGCTCTCTGCCGAGCAAGGAGCCCGATGTGGGACTCGATCCCAGGACGCCAGGATCATGACCTGAGCCGAAGGCAGCTGCCTAACCAACTGAGCCACCCAGGCGTCCCTCCACAACAATCTTTTTGATGTAGGTATATCAGTTTGTCTTCTGAAGAAACTGTGCCTTGAAAAGTTACATGCCCAAGGCATGTGGCACAACTAAGGTCCAGTTTTCTCTACCCAGAGAAACCATCTGTGATCATGAGTCAGGCGGTATCCAGCAAGCCAGGCCAGCAAAGCCCAATAGTCAGAATCAACATAAAAGATCACCATGCCTAAATGGACCAAACTTCTCTTCCTGAAATGTTCTGATAGGCTTTGTTGAGCTCTGGATTTTGCCTTGCTTTCCTGTCTCCCAGCAGCAGCACTGTGCTGTTCTGGTGAGCTATTTATAGACCACCTGAACTATGTTTCAGTATAGTTCACATGTGTCTGTTGCAAAGTATTGTGGGAGTAATTCCTGTTTCAATGGCCAGGGAAAATTCAGGGGACAAAGGAAAATAAAATAGCTGGAAAAAAAATACACTGCTTAGGTTGGTTGAAATCTGTTTATAGACACATTTTTCTCTCTCCTCTTTTTAACATTTCCATCTAGTAACTGAATATTTATTAAAACACTTGGCAAAGGGAATACCTTATTTAAATAATGCCCTTTAGGTGCTATTTTATAAGTATTGCACAAGCGTCTTTCCAACCTTCTTATTTTCACGGTTAAGGAAAGGAAGATTCAGCACCATAGTTTGAAAAACAATAAAGAGCTAGGAAGCATTTCCTTAGCAGTCAGTTCCTATTATCCCAGCTGTCTGCTCTTCAGCCGGTTAGGTGCAACTGGAAGTTGTAAAATAATTACCCCCAAACAACAATAACCATACTAAAGTATATAAAAAACAGCATTGGTTAAGAATGAAATAGTGGGGTGCCTGGGTGGCTTAGTCGGCCAAGTGTCTGACTCTTGCTTTTGGCTCATGTCATGATCTTGAGTTTGTGGGACATGGTCATGTGTCCGGCTCGGTGCTCAGGGCAGAGTCTGCTTCAGGTTCTGTCTCCCTCTTCCTCTGTCATTCCTCCTGCTCATGCTCTTTCTTTCTCTCAAATAACTAAATAAAATCTTAAAAAAAAAACAAAACGAAATAGTGACTCCAGCTCTTCAATGTTGATCTGGTATAAAAGGCTAACCTAGAATCTAACTCATCATTTCTTTGGCAACATAAAGAATAAAATAAAAAAGGAGCCCCCAAATTCTGCCTTCAGATAGTCCCTCAAGAAGAAAAGACAGCCAAGATATATACCAAACTCTTAGAACGCCATCACTCACAGACAGCAGCTCAAAGGAAAGGATTCTAAAATAGGGTCAAGGAAACATAGTGTCTTGATCAGTTCAGACTGCCATTATAAATAAGACAGACTGGGGGCCTTAAACAGCAGACACGGATTTCTCACAGTTCTGGAGGCTGGAGGTGTGAGATCAGGGTGCCAGCATGGACATGTTCTGGTAAGAGCTCTCTCCCCGGTTTGCAGACGGTCATCTTCCACACAAGGCATAGAGAGCAGTGATGTCTCTCTTATCTCTTCCTATAAGGACACTGATTCTATTCATGAAGGCTCCACCCTCATGACCTAATTAATCCTAAAGGCCATGTTTCCCAATATCATCCCACTGGGGACGAGGCTTCAGTGTGTGAATTGTGGAAGGACATAAGAACTCAGTCCATAGCAGACAGGTTCTAGAACCATCTTGCATGCCAACTTGTTCTGTCACATCCATCCCTGTGGGCCACAATTTCCTCACCTCCAGAGGACTTCTTTTGTCTCTTAGGGAATGTTGAAGTTTAAATGCCAAAGGAAGATGGCCAGTAGTAGGAACAGTAGTGTGGACACCAAGGAAGAAAGGACAAGGGCTTTCAATGCATGCAGGGGGAGTCTCCAGGGCAAATAGGACTTGAGGTGAGTGGAAAGTCACCCCCTTGGAAAGGAAGACCAACATGCGAGCAAGACCTACAAAGAGCAAGGTACCAATCCGGAAGGAGAACACCAAGAAATGGTAAGTGTGGAAAGAAGGCTCAAAGAGACCAGTAGTGTTTGGAAGAGAGATCAAGGAAAATCGAAGAACCCCTTGGCTCCCTCCCCTAATTCACCCTCTACAAGGCTGCACATACATTTTTCTACCATCCAATAATATTATATCACTTCCCTGCACAGAATCTTTCAATGACCACCTATAGACCTCAATATTAAAACAAAACAAAACAAGACAACCTACTACATTTCTTACACCCATTTTTTTACCCTCGATTTCAAACTCCAAAGTTCCTTCATAAGTATGAAAGTTGATCTAAACTAACATAAGGCTCTTTATGTTCTTTCTTTCTTGGGTGTGACTTTTTAGTGTCAGAAATACTAATGAGATTGTCACAGGGTGCTGCCTCAGGCCCTGCTGGGAGATATATGATACACACAATACAATTACTGTATTATGTCCTAAAATCTGAAAAATTCTAACTCTAAAAGCACATCTGGCCCCAAGATTTCTAGATCACCAATGTGGACTTGTGTTTTCTTATCAAGATAAACATAGTCCCCAGTGGCTAAGCCCTTGCCACCCTCACCTTCTAGAACCTCACAGCCATCTATCTCCACCAGGCTGTATTCCAGACATTTTGAATTTCCCTCATCACCCCATGCTACAGTTTTGCACCTCACCATGGCTTTACATGAAACTTCCCCATGGTACAGAGGATCTCTAACTCACCTCTTCATCTAGAAAAATACTCTGCACCTTCCAAAGCCCATTCCAAAGGTTCCTTCTTCTGTAAAGCCATCCCCAACCTGCCGTAGTCCCTGTCCTCTCCTGTGGTCCAGACAGACTTAGCAAATAGCTCTTGTGTGTACTTAACCATATTCAAGTTATAGCAAGGTGAATCACTTTGATCATGACCATCAGTTCATAGGTCCAATGTTCCTCCTCTGGTCTGTAGACTGTTAAAGGGTACAACTGTCTTACTGATCTCTGACTGAGCACCTGGCAGAGCTCCTGGCACTAGGAAATGCCCGGTGATTTGAGGTAGGCATTCAGTAAAGAGCAATCCATCATTCCATCATGCCATGGAAAGATGCATTGAAGTCATTCTGTTGCAGGACAAATAAGGAGACTGAGAGGCAAAGGCAGAGCTCTCTAAGTTCCATCACAGAGCACAGGACTCATCATTCTCCCTGCATGTGCCCTTGTCCTACCCCATCTACCTCTCCACCCACACCAGCTGCAGCAGCTCCAGGACACACTACAACACTCTCCCCAGAGCTGCAGAGGGGACACATTCCCCTCTCCATGCCCTCCCAAGTAAGAACAAAGGCCTAGTTGTCCTCCTGCCCAGGGGGCTGGGTATGCAAATGAGACCATTCCTCAGGAGTCAGGATAAAAAATATTCACTTATATTTGCGGCCACAGTTCTGAGATTCAAATATAGATGGGGTAAGCGGTAATCACCAGATAACGATACTGGCCTAGAGCACCAAGGCTTGCAAAGGACTTCTCTTATTTTCTCATTTGAGTAAATGCTCACAATAAACCTATATTAGATACTGTTATTGTGCCCAATTAATAGATGAAAAAATGAAGGCTCAGAGAGAATAAATATTAGCAGTAAAGACACAAAAGTTAATTGAAAAGAAGCTGAGGTTAAAAGTAGATTTTCAGGGAAAACACTCAAATTTGAAGGAGAGAGTATTGGCCAAAATCATAGACCAAAAAAAAAAAGAGTTAAATCTTAAATGTCAGAAAATACTGCCATACTGATGGCAGAAAAGGAGGGTTGTATTTCTATGCATAGAAGGATCTAGAGCTTTGATTCTAAGAAAGACAAAATGGGGGCACCTGGCCAGCTCATTAATACTCAGAAGAGTACCCAACACGTAGCTCAGGGTGAGTTCAAGTCCCACGATGGGAATGGAGCCTTCTTGAAAAAAAAAAAAAAGAAGAAGAAGAAGAAAAAGAAGAAAGAGAAAATGGTATAACTGCATTAGAATTGGCATTAGGAAGAAAAAAAAAAAAAAACTGGTTGAGGGCTCCATGGTACCACAGAGCTAAAGTTGATGAGACTTGATTTCCTTGAGATTAAAAGCAATATATTACTACTACAGAAAATATAGAAAAACCAGGAAAAAAAGAAAGAAAAAGACATTCTTGAAAACCAGTCTAAAGTCTCATACAAAGTCAGCCCTCCCGGTTATTTACAACACAAATTTTTATTCTAAGGGATTTTTAAAAACATGAATTATCTGTTCACTTTCTTTTCAACGGTGAAGAAAGTGCTTATTTTACTATACCCTCTTCAAAATTAGATATTTTTATTTCATTTTAAATACCAGATAATTTAATGGGGAATTTTTGTAAAGGGAAAATAAGCCTTCACTATTGTTTTCATTTGCATTTATTTGGTTAGTCATGAAAAGTTTAAAAATAATGTTTGCAGTCATTTACCAATATACTTAATATTTGCCTTTTGCCTATTTATATCCTTTTTTCCATGTATTTAGTGGGACTTGGTATTTGTGTTATTGAATCTATAGGAGTTTTATATTTATTAAAAGAAGTTATCCTTTGTCAAACCTCCTATAACATCATCTCTAGTTTTGTTGATTGCTCTTTAATCTTGGTGATTTTTTTTGATGTATAAAAGTTTTAAATTTTTATGTATTCAGATCTATCAATCACATCCTTGGTGATTTTTTCCATCAATACTAAGCTTAGGAAACTCTCCCCCTCAGGAGGTTTGATAAATATTCACGTCTATTTTCTTCCAGATTTTCTAACAGTTAAGGTTTTTAAATATTTAACTCTTTAATCCATCTGGAATTTATTTTGATGTTCTTAGTGAGGTAAGAAATGTTCAAAATTCTTCTAAAAAATAATAAAACACTTAACGCCTCACATGTTAGCTGATATTATCATAAACCTTGAAGGCCAAGTAGTACCAGCTTCGAAGGCTGCAAATTTCTTAATAGAGTTTAGAATTTCCCCCCTTAATAGCACAGCGTACAAAATACACACACTTGCTAGTCACTGCTCCAAGTGAGTTTATCAGCAAGCTGCACACCCAACATATGATCTCTTTTTCATTATTAAGAAAAGTAAGTAATAAATAGGAACTGGGGCTCCCACCAATCATTAGCAAATCCTCCTAAGAAAATTAAGCTCATATTGGTCTTGTCCCCAATGGACTTGTGCAATCTCTCTGAGTCATTTCAGCAAAGAAAAGTTTCCTTCCTTCCAATCACAACCTCTCGTTAAAAGTACGCAGTGACTCATTCCAAAGAGCACATGCAGAAGACACCAGAATACACGCATTTGATTTCTCTCCATGCTGGGGAAATATTGCTGCCTCTCCCTGCTTTCCAGCCCAAAGGCAGCCACGTCTGGAGCTGCACTGAAAAAGATTTGTGGCTTATTGTCCAGATGGATGCCAGAGTAATGGAATGGCTCTGTACTTTGTCCTGGAAAGGCAGGCCAACAAGGCATTGTGCTATTGACGGCTCACATTATAATGGAGAAATATTAGGGGAATATATCAATAGCCACCCAGAAGAAAAGCAGTGGCTATAAGCATGCCACAGACTGCTTCCAAGGAGAGCAAAAGGGACATAAAAGAAAGGGGCAGGGTGGGGGTGGAAATGTTCAGGGAGGAAAAAAAGACCACTCAGAGAATACATGTTAATGCAAAACCCGTTTGCTAGCCTGGTTCTCTAGAGAAGGGCAGTAAGGATTCCTGGTGTGTGAACTCCACAATTACAGCATTATTAATTTATGCAGCTGTGTAGACCACACAGGGGACTTCATGGTAATTAAGTTACAGAAAAAGTCAGGTTAGTTTCCCTCTGTTTTACCCACCCACACACATACACATGTGAAGAAAAATGGGTAGATTTTTAACCAAAGAATAGTGTCTGGTAAACATGTATTTGATGCTGAACCTGTCAGTAACATAAAGTCTTAAAAAAAAAAAAAAAAGAAAAGAAGACCACCTAGCAATAGATTTAGCAGAACAGTGAATGATGGAGGCTTAGCCAGTAAACCACTCCATGATAGAAGTGAGTAGGAAGGATGGAGGTAAGTGGTTTGATGGCCTCCTATGACATCTGGATTAGCAATGTGTAAGAGCTTAAGCAGACACTAGAGAAAAGGGTAAAATCTATGATCGTGGGCACATGAAATGATCAGAAAAGGATTAAACCCAGATATAACTCTTAAAAAGTGGCGTACACTGAATCTAGCAATTTTACTTCTAGGAATTCATTCTAAGTACATTTAGTGTACTTAGTTGCATTAAATCACTTAATTTTTGGGTAATTTGTTACATAATCATTGAGATGGCTAAATTTTTGGTTGTCAAATTGACTGGACACAGGGTGCCAAGATATTTGGTGAAACATTTCTAGGTGTGTCTGGAGGGTACTTCTGGATGGGATGAATTTTGAATTCATGGACTAAGTAGACTGCTCTCCCCACTGTGGGTGGGCCTTATCCAATCAGTTGAAAGCATAGATAGAAATAAAGGCTAAGTAAGAAAGAATTTTTTCTCTCTGACTGTCTCTGAGCTCAGTCTCCACCTGACTTCAGAATAGAACAACTTTGGCTCTCCTGGTTCTCAGGCCTTTATTTTGTCCTGGAAAGGCAGGCCAACAAGTGATAAAACTATATCATTTGCTCTCCTAGGTCTTCAGCTTGATATCTGATCATGGTCTTCCCAGCCTCCATAATCACATGATAAAATTTCTTACCATAAATACACGGGTATCTCCTGTTGGTTCTGTTTCTCTAGAGAACCAAGACTAATACAATTGTGGATGTGTGCAGAGATTTTGCTACAAAGATGTTCATCACATTATTGTTTATAATGGCAAAAATTTGCAATCAACCCACCTTACCACTAGACATTTTACTGTGAACAACATTCTACAGATATCTCTGTAGACCCTTATCTTAGACGACAACTGAGTCTTTCATTGACTAACACATCATAATTAGCTTAATCAATATATGCAATGATTCAAGAATAATGTTACATAAGCTCTTTATTATGTTCACTAAATTGAAAAGAGTGTACTAAACAGATACCATAAATATTGTCTGTTTCACTTTTATTTTCTGCTCACTGAATCTCTCAGGAGTACCCTCTCCAGCAGTTCCAACAAAACTCATAACCTTATTTGTTTTATTATCAATAAAATGCCTACTCATAAGGCATTTTTATTGTATCTGGACTGTCACTTAAATGACCTATTTTTATGCCAGATTCTCTAATTCATGTCCCTGAGTAACTCACATATCAGATACATGTGCAAGGTACATTTCTCAAGGTTGTAAAAAAATATATATGAAAGTAAAGTCATGTAAACTATATTGGTACACTTCAAGAAAATGTTAAGACGGGACACTTGGTTGGCTCAGTTGGTTAAGTGGCTGCCTTCGGCTCAGGTCATGTTCCCAGTGTCCTGGGATCGAGTCCCACATCGGGCTCCTTGCTCGGGAGCCTGCTTCTCTCTCTGTCTCTGCCTGCCACTCTGTCTGCATGTGCTTGCTCTCGTGCTCTCTCTCTCTGACAAATAAATAAATAAAATCTTAAAAAAAAAAAAAGAAAATGTTAAGACACTGTGTCAGTTAGTTACTTACTGCCTCTTAACAAATTACCCAAAAATTAAGTGATTTAATGCAACAAACATTTATTATCTCATAATTTCCCTGGGTCAGGAATCAGCCATGGCTCAGCAAGGTCCTCTGGCTCTGACCTCTTACAAGGCTTCAATCAAGGTATGGACCAAGTCTGTACTCATCTTAAAACTCAAGTGAGAGATCCATCCATTTTTAAGCTCATTCAAGTGGTTGTTGACTAGAGTCAGTTAGTTCCTCATTAGTTGTTACACTGAGACTTCCTTTAGTCCTTGTTTAACTTCTGGAGTGCAGCTCAGGGCAAGGCAGCTGGTTTTATCAGAATGACAAAGTGGGCATGAGAGGGAGTACACATAAAACAGAAGTCACAGGGGCGCCTGGGTGGCTCAGTGGGTTAAAGCCTCTGCCTTCAGCTCAGGTCATGATCTCAGGGTCATAGGATCGAGCCCCGCATTGGGCTCTGTGCTCAGCAGGAAGTCCGCTTCCCCTCTCTCTCTGCCTGCCTCTCTGCCTACTTGTGATCTCTGTCAAATAAATAAATAAAATCTTAAAAAAAAAAAAAACCAGAAGTCACAGTTCTTCATAGGTAGCATTGCCATATTAACAAATAAAAATATGTAACATCCAAAGCATTTATGGCTGTAAATGTGTGCATTAGAATATCTCAGAACTAGAAAAAGAAGAACAAATTAATCCAAACCTAGTAGAAGGGAAAAAAATAAGGATTAGAGCAGAAATCAGTGGAATAGAGAATAGAAAAACAAAGGAGAAAGTCAACAGAACCAATAGTTGGCTCTTGAAAAAGATTAGCAAAACTGACAAAACTTTAGCTAGATTAAGAAAAATAGAGAGGAGACTCAAATCAGAAATGAAAGAGGGAAAACTTTCAACCAGTTTTAAAGAAATAAAAAATTATAAGAGAACATAATGAACAATTGTGTACCAACAATTTTGATAACCCAGATGAAATAGACAAACTCATAGAAACACACAACCCATCAGGCTGAATTATGAAGAAATAGAAAATCTGAACTAGTAAGAAAATTGAATTAGTAACCAAATACCTTCTAACAAAGAAAAGCCCAGAACCAGATGGCTTCACTGGTGAAGCCAGATATTTAACATAGCCAGATATTTGAAGAAAAATTAACACCAATCCTCCTCAATCTCTCCCAAAATAATTGAAGCGGAGGGAACCCTTCCAAATTCATTCTTTAAGGCCAACATTACCCCGATACCAAAGCCAAAGATAATACAAGAAGAAAAAAAAACCTGTAGACCAATATCCTTAATGACTATTAATGTAAAATTGCTCAACAAAATCCTAGCAAATATAATTCTACAGTCATTCACAGGGTAATACACCATGGCCAAATGGGATTTACTCCTGGAATGCAAGAATGGTTCAATGTATGAAAATCAATGAATGTAATACATCACATTAACAGTAAAAGGGGAAGGAAAAAAAACCACATCACCATCTCAATTGATGCAGAAAAAGCGTTTGACAAAATTCAACACACTTTCATGATAAAAAAGAAAAAGCCCTCAATAAACTAGGCACACAAGGAAACTACCTCAATATTATAGAAGCCATATATGAAGCCCACAGCTAACATCACACTCAGTGGTAAAAACTTTTCTTTTAGAATTAGGAACAGGATAGGGAAGACAATTTTGCCACATCTATTCAACATACTACTGGAAGTCTTAGCCAGAACTGTTAGGCAAGAAAAATGAATAAAAGACATGCAAATTGGAAAGGAAGAGATAAAATAGCCACTGTTTGCAGACAACACGATCTTATACGTGGAAAACCCAAAAGAGTCCATAAAAAATTGCTGGATATGAAGTCCACACACAAAAACTAGTTGTGTCTCTATCCACTAACAATGGACAATCTGGAAAGGAAATTAAGAAAACAATTTCATTTACAATAACATCAAAAAGAATAAAATTCCTAGGAATAAAATTAACCAATAGATAATCCTGTTAAAATTAAATTTCAGATAAACACTGAAAATTTTTAGCTCAAATGTGTTCCAAATATTGCATGGTAAATACTTACATTAAAAAAATATTCAACATTTATCTAAAATTTTAAATTTCTTCTATAAGAGGCAAAATTCTATGAAATTCCACTTTCATGTATAATTAAGAATAAATTATTAGTAACTGTGTGTTATTTAAGGATTAGAAAAACTTGTTTTTTATAAACTAGAAATGGCAAGAGTTTTAATGTACTGAAAACTTGAATTTATTACTCTACCGTGCCATCTGGGTACAAAACTTACAAGTTCTTTCCTAGAACTTTCTTTCTCTGAAAGAACTTATGTAAATAATTGAAATTCCTGTAATTTGAAAGGACCAACTGTCTTCATCCATGGCATATCAGCATTGTCTTAAATTGGTTATGGCTTTCAGTTCTTACTATCACTGACAGTTGAAATGATGAATTACTGTAAGTTTAGGAATTCTAATATAGTTTCTTAAGGACTCTGGTAAACCCCAGATTGTATAGCAATACACATATCTCAAATATACTTGAGGACAGATGGGGATAGGGGAATTTCAAGAAGGTGATCAAAAGGTACAAACTTCCAGTTACAAGATAAGTAAGTACCGGGAATATAATGTACAACATGAGGACTATAGTTAACACTGCCGTATGGCGTATTTGAAGGTTGCTAAAAGAGCAAATCCTAAAAGTTCTCATCATAAGAAAAAAATACATGTTTCCCTTTTTTAAAAAATCTATGTGAGGTGATGGATGTTAACTCAGCTTATTGTGGCAATCATTTCATGATATAGTAAGTCAAGTCATTATGTTGTACACCTTAAACTTATAAAACTTAAACTTATAAAATTTATAAAACTTATAAAACTTAAACTTATAAAATCTCAATAAAACCGAAAGGGGAAAAAATAACATTCTAGGATTAGCTTCCAGGAACTAAATGTTCACATAGAGTAAATGCTCAGATACTTGTTGATATGTTGAATAAATGTATGTAGTGTTCTCAGCATATCTTCACATTCAGTCAAATACCATTTATAAGTAAGTACCCAGGGTTTTAGAAGGGTCAGGTTCTTTGCCCAGGTACATACCAGGACTATAGCCCCCAAGTCTCCAATGCCAGAGATCCAGCTAGCTCTTCACCACATACTACATGGCCTTGTATCCATGAAAGCAAATGCTAAAGCCAAAGGCCATGTAATCTGACACTCACCCTACTGTTGGTATTTATTTCTAGAGTGTAATCTCTTTTGTCATTAATTTATTTATTTTATTAAAAAGTAGGACTAAATGGGGTATGAGGGTTTCTTAGCCTCCCTAATAAGACTATGCTGCACAAGAACCATGCATTTAGTGGCCCAAGTGTCTTTGTGTATCTGGGAATCATTTCACCATTCTATAACCAGGTATGTATTAAATATTTGTTTGTTGTATGTTGGCATTGTGCTAGTGGCTGAGGAAGAAGACCAGAAATTCGACCTTCAACTGGGGTGACCATATATCTGGTTTTCTGGGGACAGTCTGTATTACACTTATTACCCCCAGTATTGTTGTTTATAGCACCATTCATTTCATTATCTCAAAAAAGTTCTGGTTTGGGTGATAAATTATATACTCTCCTCACTTGTGGTAGAACTTCAAGAAGCTTTCTTTGCAACTCACTTGCAAGAGAAGAAATATAAACTTGAAAAAAAGTTCACTAATCCCTTTCTGTCTACAATAGGCATCTTCTAGAATGGCTTCCAGTGATCCTTGTCTCTTGGTATTAAGGTGCTTGCTAATATCCTCCCTTAGAATGCCACTGGACCTAGTGACTTTCTTCCAAAAAAAATGGAATTCAGCAGAAGTTATAAAAATTGAAGAAAATAAGATTTTTAGGGATCAGTTTATAGCCAATTAGGCCAATCATTACACCTCACCATAGAGACATCAATGCAAACAATATAATCAAGAATATAAACAATCCCCAGGCTTATGTGGAAGCATGGCAAATGTGCAGTTTGTGACATCAGCAAGATTATATTAGTTTTCTATCACTGTTGTAGCAAATTGCCACAAACTTAGTGGCTTGAAAGAACACAAATTTATTACGTTATAGTTCTGGAGGTCAGAAGTCTGGCATAGTTAGTTTATAGACCCTGCTATAATCAAGGTACTAGCAGGACTACACTTCCATTCTTGAGATTCTAGGAGATAATGCATTTCTGTGATTTTCAGCTTCTAAGAGCCGCCTGCATTCCTCAGCTCATGGCCTCTTTCTCCATCTTCAAAACCAGCAATGACCAATTGAATCCTTCCCACAATGCATCACTCTGACCTCTTCTGTCTCCCTCTTCCACTTTTAAGGATCTGATGACATTGGATCCACCCAGATAACTCAGGATAATCTCTCTATCTTAAGGTCAGCTGATGAGCAAATTCAGTTCCAACCAACACCTTAATTCCTCTTTGTCTTTTAACCTAGCATATCTTCAGATTCTGGGGATTGTAACTGGAACATTTGGGAGGGGGGCATTATTCTGCCTACCACAGCTGTGTTTACCAAAGTACGTTTGGGGAACATCAGTTCAGTGAGATGGTACGTGATGAAAGGGTTCATGGGGAAATATGTTTGGGAAATGCTACATACCGTAGCTCAGTCTAGAAACAACACAAGGAAGTTTTACAATGAAGACAACTGACCAACTAATTAAACTGGAATACACAACCCATTTTTTCCCTCATAGTAACTGGTAACACTCAAATGTGTTCCACAGAATGTTATGTCGGTAAACTGGTATGGGACCTCTGAATTCTCCTCTACTTGACACTAGCTCACTGTGTGATTCTGGTCCAGCCCTACCACTCCCTCTGCTAAAGGAGGGGAAGGCACAGCTCAGCTGTTATCTGCTCTGTTATTCTTTGTTTCCTAAAATGACCAAAAAGTTTCTTTCTAAACCTGAGATTGTCTGAACCACTTCAGCAAGTATCTGTTGAGCATTACTCCACAGTTCAGTTCTGGAAACAAAATACATAACAATAATACATAAAAATAAGACCCTTATCTCAATGGAGAAGTGACACTGGCACAAGAACAAAAGTCTATGCAGATCTTCTTTGATTTACTTTGGGGTTATAATAAATTTAATAATAATAACTAATAATAATAAATATAAGTAAATGAATATAAATAAACATAAAAATAAAATAAATAAAATACAAATTTAAAAAATAATAATAATAAGCTTAATGTAAGTTGAAAATGTCTCAAGTCAAAAATATATCTACTACACTGACCTACTGAACATCATAGCTTAGCCTACCTTAAATGTGCTCAGAATGTTTACATTAGCCTATAGTTGGGCAAAACACAAAGCCTCTTTGAGAACAAAGTGTTGAATATCTCATGTAATTTATTGAAAGCTGTACTAAAAGTGAAACACAGAATGGTTGTATGGGTACAGAAGTTATCAGTGTTGGTGAGTTGTTGAGCCTCATGATTGTGTGGCTGACTGGGAGCTGATTATAAGTCAGATCATGGTAAGTTAGGGAGTGTCTGCAACATGCATGATGGAGGTGCTCCAACAGAAGCAAATACAGAGTGCAGAAGAAACACGGAAAATGGGTGGTAAATTCCACTGGAGATGGTGGGAGGTGATGGAATTTGTATTTAAAGGACAGCGAGAGTTCACCTGGGATGGGAAGACATGAGAGGTTCTAAATAAGAGAGTTATTATCTTACTCTTTTAATTCAGGAAGTATATTTGCAATGTGTTATCAATTGATTCATTTGGATCATTCAAGCCAAATGACCGGACTCAGATTCATAAGAAATAGTCCTTTTCCATGATTAATATTTACTGGTCAATTTCTGCCTGACCATATCACAGAGGGCACTACTTCCTGACATCATCAAGGCCCTTTGGGAAACATATGTAGAAAGAATTGTCCCATTCCAGGAACAGCCTAGCCTTCCTTTGGCACTAAGGAAATAACAGATGTGATTTATTCAAACTAAAAAATTTGCTCTAAATTATAGACCTTCCTTTGCATGTCTTAAGGGCTTTTTCATGTTTATTTTCAACAAGGGTGTATTATGTTTTCTCTGAGCCTTTTTGTCAATAGCGTGACAAAGAGAGCATGAGTGTTTCTAAATTACCTTTGCCTCTTACATGACTAGAAGAAAAAGTCATGCAGGTTGGATATCTGTGCATTAAAAAGAATATGGGAGTACATTTATTGCTTTAATTTGGACACATTCTTTTTTACCAGTTCTATTTACAGTTGTGGGAATTTAATGGAAGGCCACCCATGTTTGGTTGTTATTGCCATTGTTTCTAAGTACAGTGGAAAGGAATCAAAAGGGCAATAAGAAAATGTGTTCTTGTATAGAAAACTCAGCAAAATAAATAAACCAATGAACACAACAATGGGAACACTTACCCAAAGAGTTAGACCTCAAAAGAAGACCTCATATATCTCCATGGAGATGGGGATAAAAATAAAACATGAGGGAGCTAAGGATTCTCAAATTTCTGCTTTGCGCCAAGTGTTGTGTTAGACACTTTCTTTATTTCATCCCCAAGGCAATTCTTTGCAGTAGGACTAACTCCTATAAATCTATGTCTAGCAAGATCATCACACAAGTCTATAAATGCAAATAGGCTCAAACCAACATTGGGGCTTGTAATGTAAACCTTGCAGGCCCCCAGCATCCTTTCTACGGGATCTCTAGGATGCTGGAGTGCTTCACCTAAGCTGACAGTCACCGTTGTCAAGCTCTGGATACTCCTTCCATGAGGCCTGTTGCCCATGAAAATCCTTGAAGTTGACACCTCACCTCAGGTCCCCTCTACTGGCTATCTCTGGGAGAAAAGTTGGTATTTCTAACAAACTTCTCATTCCGTGGGGCTCCCAAAGTCATCAGCTCTGGTATTGCAAAGAAGGATTTTGTTTTCTGTTGTCTTCACTATACCATGGCCATGCTAATCTCCAGGCAGAACATGGGCAAGGTCCACAGAGGCCCATTCCCTGTGTGTCTCACTGACTCTTGAGCACCTAGGTGAATCTGCAGAGCCATGATGCAAACAACCCCTTCAGCTTCTGACCACTTCCACCTCCTGATTAGACATAGCCTGGAGGCTAAATTTAAAGACCATCATCTGACACAAACCTTCTTATAAACTTATAAACTTCACTTCACTTCTCCCTCTCCACCCTCAAACATCTGTAAAATCATTCACTCTCATTCCCCTTGGGCCAAAATCCCTCCTGACAAGTGATTCCTGGCATGACAAACCCCCAAAGATACCTCTGAGTTCCAACTTTTGCTCCCATGGTATTCCAGCTACAGACAAATGAAACAACAGAGCTTTTAAAAGGTTAATAAATTGACCCAGGGATAGGTTGGAACTGGAACCCCAGGTTTACCTAACTCCAAGCTATCTCATCTCAGAGAAGGCACTAAATACCACTATGTGACACCCCTGCAAAGACTCTTTAACTTCATCAAAGTTTTATTTTATGTAGCAACATGGACGGGACTGGAAGAGATTATGCTGAGTGAAATAAGTCAAGCAGAGAGAGTCAATTATCATATGGTTTCACTTATTTGCGGAGCATAACAAATAACACGGAGAACATGGGGAGATGGAGAGGAGAAGGGAGTTGAGGGAAATTGGGGGGGGAGATGAACCATGAGAGACTATGGACTCTGAAAAATAACCTGAGGGTTTTGAAGGGGGGGGGGGTGGGAGGTTGGGGGAGCCAGGTGGTGGGTATTATGGAGGGCACGCATTGCATGGAGCACTGGGTGTGGTGTAAAACTATGAGCTCTGTTACGCTGAAAAGAAATTAAAAAAAAAAGAATAAATAAAAATTAAAAAAAAAAGTTTTATTTTATGTCTGACAGTCGGGATACATCTCAAGGTTTAATCTGGGCTTTCCATTTAAGATTTGGAGGTCTGAAACCTAGGTAATTCAGGAATAAGAGTTCCCACTGATTTCTTGCTCTCACATCGTCAATTAAGTGGAGGTATCCTGTGAATTGTTGTCCTACACATGCACCGTTTTTAGAGAGGTTTGTCTTTCCCCCTGGTTGTTCCATGGAAGCTCTGAAAGGTTGGAATTCACATCATCATAGACCACAAACTCGAGCCCTGGTTGTCTATAAATTTTCCCACCTTGTGGAGTTTTGGGGCAGAGTGAAGCAAGACGCTTATAACTCACAAGGAAAAGACAAAAAGACAGCCCCCAGCTAGCAAAGATGGCAGAAACAAGCTGATTTGGTCTGTGTCTCCTAAGAATGTTGCTAACACATCTGCAATTGATATCTCAGAAGTTAACAGTTCAACTTGGAGAAGAAAGTTGTTCTGGGGATGACCATTCTTTATCATCTGTGTGAGCTTTGTTGACAATGTGTACTTTCAAGATATTCTAGAAGCACTGCGTTGCTTGTTTACTAGCAAGTTTCTGTGGCTTTCAAGAGAAAAAGGAAGATTTTCCAATTTTAGGAACTATGCTTGCCTTTGTTTTCTCGGAAGCCACAGCTTATTGAAAAGGGAATCCTGAGAAACAGTCTTCTCAAATCTAAATTAAGGCCAATTAAGTTAAAACCTGGTATAAGACTTAATGCAAGACACTAAAGAGCCCAAACTTGGGGATCTAAACCATACTCTTGTCAATATGAGCTCTCAGAAAACACTTTTCCATAGAATAATGTCAACTAATAAATCAAAAAGGAAATACAGAATTGGAAAATCACCATTTGTTAGCTGCTAATGAAATAATTGGTAAGTGCAAGGATTATCAATGACACTAAGACACATAGGTGAAAGACTGATGGGGAATTAGATACTGACCTGATAACCAAATTTCATTCACAGTCTACAAGCTACAAAGGGCAAGTAACTTTACAGGGGTGGAGTCAAGCTGCCATCACCTACCTCACTTGTCTCCCGAAGTACTTAAGTATGCGGGACACAACATCATTGTTGTTGGCAACATTGGCAAGTGTTCTTGCCAATATGTCTACCTTGGGTCTACTCAATATTTAGATCTAATTCTCAGTTTAGGCAAAAATGGAGCAGAACAAGAAAACTAACACCATGAGGAAGCAATCAGACAATTCAGAAAGAGAAACTTTCATGAAGATAATTAGCCTCAGTTTCTTGAAACTCTTCCACAAGTCAATGCCATGGGAAAAAAATAGAGGGAGACTGCACTAGATTAAAAAAGATTTAATAAACATAAAAAACAAATGTGATGTAGGGACGTTGATGGGATCTTCCTTTAAACAAGCCACCAGTAATATGTGGGGGCAATTAGGGAAATTTGAGTGTGACCTGGCTATTTGATGATTTGAAGAAATTATTATTAATTGTGTTAGTTGTGAAAATATATATGAGTTTTATGCAGGAAAATAACCTTTACTTTTTAAATATGTATGCTGAAGTTTTTGTGGTTGAAATGATATTGTATTTGTAACTTGCTTTAAATTTCAACACAACAATATACACACAACCAATGTTGTGGGAATATGTGGAAAATGTAAAGAATCGTTAAATCTAAATAATGGGTATATGAGAGTTTATTATACTCCTCTCTAGTGTTTGACACTTGTCGAAGCTTCTTGTTTTTGTTTCTGTTTTAAGTAAGCTCTACGCTCAAAAGTCAGGATCCTGAGATCAGGAGTCACTTGCTCTGCTGACTAAGCCAGCCTACTTTTAGAAATAGGAGTACCTAGAAGGACTTTGGGCTCTGGAAGAGAAGCATTAGAGTTCCAATGAGACTCTCTGCCTGTTGTTGCTGTGAAAGTTCAATGGACACATTCTCGAAGGTACTGGAGGGATAGTAGAGTAACCCCCAAACTGAGAAGGCACTTTGAGACCAGAAAACGAAGGTGACTTCATACCACTTACACCAAGTTTTATTTAAGGTAACTTTTATTTGGGGCAGGTGAGCATCCAGCTATTCTCTGCAAAGGCAAGAACTTAGTTCACAGATTTTATAGAACAAGGGGACATGCAGGGGTGATTATGGTGAGGTCAAAGAGTTTAACATTGAACAGACCTCATGGTGCTGTCTGTGTGCCAGAGTGGGGGAGGGGAAGATGTTACATTATTGCTACTAGTTATCTAAACAACTTTAGGGAAGACCAGAACAAACCTTCTTGCATTCCCATCAGGGCACACACTACTTCCTAGGGACCTGGACCACGTAGCCGCAAGCGAGATCATTGCTCTGGCATGAATATGGAAGGCCAAAGATAAAGTCAGTTTGCCAGCTCTCCTGTATCCTGGAATCTTGCTGCTCTGAGAGCCTCCAACACCAAGCAAGCCCATCTCCTACTTGTTTTACAGAGGAGAAAATGAACTCCAGACAAAGTGACTTTGTCCAATCACCCAACTAACAGATGGGTGATCTAGGAACAAAATTCAGATTTCCTGACACCTCCTCCAGCCTGGTTTTCTACCCAGCACTCGACAGCCCTGCAGCCTCTGAGCTTTGAGCCAAAGCTGGGAGCCAGGAAAGACTTCTAGAAGCGCGGCTCTCTGTCTCACTTAGACTCAAGGGCTCAGGGCAGGGCTGGGGTACAAGCACTTGCTAAGATAATGTGTGACAGCATGAAAGGAAGCACACAGCATGTGGGAGCGCACACCCACCGGATGAGGAAGAATGGCTCTGAAAGTTCCCCTGGGATTTCTTGTTCCTAAGGAGAAAGTGAAAGGCAGCCGGCTCTGTGAGGTCAGATAGAGTGAAGTTCACTCTATCACCCCACTCCCAGGACACTGACTTCACTTCCCCATCGCCAGCTTCTTCATCTATAAAATGGAAACAGTAACACAAAGGGCAACCTGGGAATAGAAACAGCCTGTCACAGAGGCTGGCACATAGTAGATGTTAAATAAATACCATTTCCATCTCCTTGCCTTTCCCTTAACCAAACGACCTTGATTGGCGAACAATGAAAAAAGATGGCAGAGTGTGATGTTGTGTGTCTTACTCCTCGGGTGACCATTTCAAGATTTCTGCTGTCCTGCTGTGGAAATTCTCTCACATTTTCTTTGCCTAGAGAAACATTTGGATATCAAAATATGGACCTCATATTTGCTCAGGAAACCAAAAAAAAAAAAAAAAGGAAGAAAAGATCTTCATTCCATGGCTGCAATAAAGGTTTCCTTCTCTAGCGATAATCAACTCTGCATAATTAAAATCACTCAGACTGCTGAACTAATTTTCAGACGGAGGTTTCTTCCTGTAGCAACACTTACAAGCAAAGTTTCTACTGTGAATGAATTTAATCGTGAGTCTAATTACAATTTTAATGAATATCTCCAGCCCTGCATGTAAACTTGCTCTCCAAGGCTTTGCTATCTGTGAGGGTATTTTAAGGTCTTTTCATTTTTAATATAAAGGAATGTGTTGGCAAAACGAATGTGTAGTAAAGAAATATTCTTTCTGGTTTAGTTTGGTTTTGTTTTGATGATCAAGTGAGAAAATGTAAAATGTCTGCTGTTTTAAAGAGCCTTTTCAGGTTGGGTATTTCACCTTTAGTCTTGTGTGAAGTGGTCTCTTTTCTTAAGGATGGAGACAGCACTTTGCAACACTTGCCTTCCATTTGCGATTTGGCATGTATTACCTCATCTCATGAACGTCCAGAAAATTAGAGTTTCAGCTTGGCCTTGGAGCTTCATCTATTCTGGAAATTCAAGGACATTTTATAAAGAAGAAGAGAAGAGGAGAGAATGTTAAAAAAAAAATTCCTTCCTTAAAAATATATTGAAAAAGATATAAAATGGCCAAACTAAATCACTCAAGTAATCAAAGACACCTTTCTAAGAAAAAAATGAATAAACAAACAAACTCCAATTGATTAAAGTCAGCATTTTTTATAATAGGGAAAAACTGGAAACCACACAAAATCCAACAAACAACAATGGGTAAAATAAATTCTCACGTGTTCAAAGACAATTTAGGAACACGATATTTTTCTCTTTTTTAACTTATTTTTATGACACAAACAAGACATAGTTATTTAAGAAACATAATCAACTGTAGGTAATTTAGACGATTTTTTTAAACTGGCACCACATCCATGTCACAACCTAGAATTAAGTATTGTTAAAACAGATATTTATGAGTGTATATACTATAGTGACATATATATGCACAATATAATATACACACATATATACACACATGCACAAATATACAAATATACAAATATACAAATATACACACATATATACACACTTCACAAAAATGGTTTCATATCGCATTTACTGCTCTGTAACCTGCTTTTATCATTCAATAGCACAGTGTAAACAACTGTCCCTGTCAATAATTACATCTAAGCAACATCAGTACAGACTGTAAGAGCAGAGATGTAGGCCCACCCCCAGCCCTCCAGACCACCAGATTATATTCCTGGTCCTGTCCCTTCTCTAGGCTAAGTGGTTCGGAGCCTATCGTTTATTCTGTTGCCCCCTCTGCCTAGAATCCCCTTCCCTTGCCCTTTTGTCTTCATTTCTTAGGCTACTAAAATGTCCCTCCTTTGTGTGGCCATAGAACTGAGGACTTAGCTCTGGTAGAATCTTGTCTGGTCAGCTCAGGACTCTTGAATTCATGAGACACCTAACCCAGGATCCTGGGGGGAGGAATGGCACAGAGACTATGGGGAAAGGAAAGAAGGAACTGACCTTTATGGTAACTTGAAAGTCCCAGTGCTGGTTTTACCTACATTATCTTTTCATCTTCCCACTGATTCTATGAGTTTCTATGAGCAGCTCTGTTCTTATCACTGGGGAAACCAAGCAAAGGTGACACCACCAGAAATAAACCCAAATGACTCTGTAATCCCACAGCAGCTGAAAGCCCCGAGAGAGAGCCCTATACTTTGCAACATGGACTCCCAACTCCTGACACCACCAGGAACTCTGCCCCTACAGCCCTTGGATCCCTCACAGCATGGATTCTTTGGGACCCCACCTTTTGGGTATCACTAGCTTCTAATTGACCAGCAGTCTGCAGATAGATTTTTGTTCCCATGAATATACCAGAGCTATCTGGAAGTCTGGGAAAGAGACTTCTGGTTTTTTCCTTAGGTGAAATGGACTCTCCAGAATGGATTTCCCCAACAGATGAAAGGTATTCAAAGGCGCTGTTGGCACAGAAAGAGTAGCTAATGCTGACCATTGCAGGAAAATTCCTAAATAGCTCACCCTCCAGAAGAGACTGTTTTGTGTATTTTCAAGACAAATGTTAATTCTAAGTTATAAGTGAAGATAGGTGAACCCCGAAAGGTTTAGGGTCTCTGAATAGCCTAAGTCCTTGCCTTTTGGGGGACCATTATGCTAGAAAATCAAGGCTTTAAATTTAAAGCTCTACCTACCTCTCCTGTGGACTTGAAGAGTACCAAAATCCTGCCAACTAGCTTCTCTGTTTAACAGGATTGTGTGCTGCTGAGAGAAACAGTCTTTTCCAAATCCTCCCACTCCTTCCTCCTTATGTTTATCTTGACCCTGACTTTCCCTCACCACTCCCCAAATAGCCACATGTGAGGGATCATTCTAGAACATAAGTGAAGAGTGCAGGCCTCTCTAAAGTATAGGGAGGACATGGGAATTTCCTTCTTAGAAATAGCTGTCTTTCCAGGACCCTAAAAATGCACAAGAATGGAAAAGTAGCTGGGGATTCAAACCCAGATCCAGCTGGGTTCCTGCTATAGGATAAGGATTAAAAACCAGAACAGAAATGAACATGCACAATGGCAAAAGCACTTTCAAAAAGAACTTCCATTTTATTAAATCAGTCTCTTAAAACCATAAATTCTAGGAAGAAGACAGCAAGCTGTTTTTGGATGAGATTTTGATTCTTTTAAGGGTGAATGTGAGCATAATAAAATGGAGAAAAAATAAATTAAGCTTTCCAAATCTAGAAAGGCCAGGGAAAGCAAACAATACAGCAAAAATGCAGAATGATTTGACCCCAGTCAACCATGGAGAAAATCTAGATGGGATTAAAAAATACATATCAAGATAAAAAGTACCAAACATCCTTAACGTCACAAATTTCCAAGTGACTGAATCCTTTTTTAAAAATGTATAATTTTTTATTGTCATGTATATGAACAATAAGTAAACCCAGCTGGGGGCTTTAGCTCAGCTGTGGCTAAAAAGAGGCAAGGGACTTCATGGGGAAGCTGAACGGACACCAGTCAAAAGGTCCAGATGGCATAAATCCTTAGGTCTTTAAAAAAAAATGGATAATAAACTTACTGAATTATTGCCACTTTCTTTATAAGTCAAATAGCAGTACACTCCCTAAATGCCTTTTATATGAAGGGTTTTTGTTTTGTTTTTCTTTTCCAGTCTTTTAATACAGGTTGAGGAAAATTTTTCCCAAATGAGATACAGTGCTTGCCAATAACCAGCATCCGTCCGAGATCCAAATCCAGAAAAATTATACAACTTAACATGCAGTCAGGGTAAAGCTTCGAAAAGTGATAATGAGATTCCTCCAAGTTGGACCCGTTTCCAGGTTCTCAGGGAAGACTGCTTTACCATGCGATGCTTCATTGGCTTCCACAGAGGACTATACGCAAGACAACATTGGCTGGAAAGAACCGAGCTTGGTGTCAGAACATCCAGGGTCAGTCCTCTCTCCCCATCCCTGAGTGGGGTGACCTTGGGTGAGTAAATTAACCTCTCTGAAGTCTTGTCATCCTGAACTATAAAACGCAGAAAATGATGCCTATTGCACCACTCACATGGAATTTGAAAGTTATAAAATGCCATCAAAACATAAGCTAATGTTATCATTTTTGACTGTTACTATTCTAAGAAAAATCCTAAAATTCTGGGAGCAATGAAAATGAGCTTTCGCCCATGCCAGGCAATCTAAAACTTATGCTGGAAAAAATGTTTTGAAATTATAAAAGATAGTAACAATTACATTAATGGTAAATTTAAGACATCTTAGTGGGGAAAACTATCATTGATTTTTTTGCTGTGTGCCTGACCCTATGATTGGAGCTCTACATACGTTACCTGAGTTTTCATCCAATGAAGTGGAATGTGTCCCAGCCCCATCCTTGCAAACGCTCTAACACTGAATTTCGTATCCAAGATCTCATCAATGGGTGGGTGGAAGAGCTCGGGCTCAGACCAGGAGGTCTGAATCCAGAAACTGCCCATTTCAGGGACACCAGGCCCTGGCAATGAAAGACAGAAAGAAAAACAATGCCAACAGAAGGCAGTGAGAACAGGAGAAGCCCTTGTATCGATCTTGGAAATGGAAAGCCAGTTAAAACAGAGAACCAGAAAAAATGTTACATGTAAACTTTAAATATTTTAATTTAAAATACATAAATATGAGTTCATTTAATAAAATCAGTTTTGGGGGTCCCTGGGTGGCTCAGTCGGTTAAGTGTTTGCCTTCCGCCAAGGTCATGATCCCAGGGTCCTGGGATTGAGTCCCGCATCAGGCTCCCTGCTCAGCCGGGAGCTTGCTTCTCCCTCTCCCTCTGCCTACCACTCTGCCTAATTGTGATCTCTCTCTCTCTCTCAAATAAATAAATAAAATCTTAAAAAAGAAATAAAATAAAATTAATGTTTGAAAGTTGCTTAGAAAAAAAACAGCATTTGGAACATGTTTTTGAAACACAAACTTTCTTATATTTCGTAACTAGTTCACTACTGATTCAATATAACAAAGTCCACTCGGGACCACTTTGGCTTCTGAATGATGACAAGATCTGGCCTCTAGATTTGATATCACACACCCTTTTCCCTGTCTTCTTTGTTCATTTTTTTATTTGTCTGTGTCTGTCATAGCCTGAAGGCCTTCCCTGATGCTAAGTTTATACTACAATAAATAGGAATCATTAGTTCATTGTTATATATCATCTCTCTATAAATCATTGGAACTGCCAATTTGTCTGGGATCGGTTACTAAACCATGTTCTTAATTATTCTCTTGTAGTTCAGAATTTTTCCAATATTGTAAACCTCAGGCAACATTTTTCTCTTCTCTGAGATTTAGTAAATGTTGAACTGGGAATTTCACTCCCCACTAAATGCTACATCGAAAAAAAATCTTTAATGATAACAGTTTTTAATGATTATATGTAACCTCTATTCTTATCTTTTATTTCTTCTAAAATGATACTCCAATATTATTTTTTAAAACATTTTATAGGGATGCTTGGGTGGCTCAGTCAGTTAAGCATCTGCCTTCAGCTCAGGTCATGATCCCAGGGTCCTGGGATCAAGTCCTGCATCAGGCTCCCTGCTCCTCAGAGAGCCTGCTTCTTCCTCTCCCTCTGCTGCTCCCCCTGCTTGTGCTCTCTCTCTGTCAAGTAAATAAACAAAATCTTTTAAAAAATTTTATAGGGCCTTGATTCCTAAGTTGGAACAAAGAAATGCATTGTGATATAAAAACTGGCATTTATTTAAATCACTTTCTTTACTATATTCATAACCAAAACATGAAGAAGCTTTATTTTATACCATAGGCCTCCAAAGTTTTTTTTTTTTAATTTTTTTTTAAGATTTTTAAAATTTATTTGACAGACAGAGATCACAAGTAGGTAGAGAAGCAGGCAGAGAGAGAGAGGAGGAAGCAGGCTCCCTGCTGAGCAGAGAGCCTGATGCGGGGCTCGATCCCAGAACCCTGGGATCATGACCTGAGCTGAAGGCAGAGGCTTTAACCCACTGAGCCACCCAGGTGCCCCAGTCTCCAGAGTTTTTGCCAGTAACACAAGGTAAGAGAAATTTTACCACAGTTAGAAATTCATATTACATATACGCACATGCCACACTCACACATATACACATAAAAGAAAACCAATTTTCATGAAATGTCTTTACAACATACAGTGCACACTGATATTTTCTACTCTGTTTTATTCTATTTCATTTTTTAAAAATCTATTTCCCAGTAAATTTTATGACCTCTTCCAAAGAATCAAGACCCACAATTGAGAAAACATTGAGAAAGAAAGAATAAGCTTTCCAGATGTCTATTTTCTTCAAGTGTTTCCTCACAGAATGTATAAATTCATGGAGAAAAAAATCAATTTATAGAATAATTCAGGGTCTCTCCATGCTGATTTTTGTGAAGTGTACTTATCTCAAAAAGCAAACAATTTATATCTCTTAAATCTTGGAGATCCCTACTTTTGCCAATAATAAAAAGTAAGAACTTGAATTCCTGAAGCATGTCTACAGGCAGCTGCTGAGAATCTTTGCTTGGATTTTGTGTGTACTGGTAGCACTTGCTTCACCTTTTCCACCATGCTTTCTGGAAAACACCTTATCATTTAGAACAGTTTCAATTCTATTGCAGAGTTATTCCCTAAGAAAATTCTCCCTATTGATAAGTGACTTGAACTCCTCTGTAAATTTTCAAGCAGCAGATTGATCTGTAGGTAATTTGTGCCCTCCAGGGTCCAGCCGCTGGGGAGCATGGCTTTTTCCTATGTATAAGTCATCTGTCAATTGCTATAAAACTTTTGGTGCAGCCAATCTTTCGGCGTAGAGCCAAGGCCTTTTCTGTAACTATTGTTCCACAAATTGCCATTCCTTGTCTTCTTTCTTGCATAAGCCACATCTACAATAAATCAACTCTGATAATTAGTTTTGGTTTTTTCAAAGTAAAACAAGTATTTAAACACATGTGGAAGGGCATATGATTATAGAACCCTTCTACATGCTACAGTGTCCCCCAAAACTTTTTAAGATTTTTTAAAATTTCTTAGTAATCTCCACACCCAACATGGGGCTCAAGCCCCCAACCCTTAGATCAAGAGTTGCATGCTTTACTGACTGAGCTAGTCAGGTGCTACCCCCTTAAATTTTTACAGTTATCTTACTACATCTCATTTGACTCTAGTTCCTTCTTAAGCAGGATCCCCTAAAATCTGTTATCCAACTAGATTTTCATAGAAATAATCCTCTTTACTTTCACATCCATAATGTATTGGTTTATGTAACATTTAATTACATATATAATTATGGTAACAAGTGAACATTGTGCGTACAAAATTGGAGAAAATATAACCGACTCTAAGCATACACTTCAGGTGGTAGCGTTAGTGTGCATAGACTACAGCAAGAGGTCTACTGGCCATGAGCATTCAGGGTGTGGTTTACCGAAGAAATGGAAAGCACTGGGCCATCCAAGAGTAGGTAAAGGAGATGTGTGGGCTAAGAGAGCTTCTCTGTCCCACAGTACAGGTAGGAACAAAGCCCTATGGGAAAAGGTCAAGAAGGTCCCAAGACAAGAATTAAAGTGTTGCCACTTTACTTAGGAGGCACAAGCCCAGAGTTGTAAGGGCTAAGCGAGAAGGGGGCATAAAATAAGGAAAAATACTGAGCAGTGCAATACAACAGAGCAGCTACTATTTCACAATATGGAAGAGACATAGCTGGCAACTGGAGAGGCATGTTTACTCACCGTGCAAGTCTTCTCTGGAAAGTTCACAGAGAAACTACACCTCTGAGCAACCCAAGAAAGGGCAAAAGGAGTTGAAATTTATTGGCCCTGCTCCTCTCTCAAATGGCTGGTTTCCACTAGTATAGGATCTTCCACTAGTATAGGAATCAACAGTGAGTTGATTCCTCTGTACTTCAGGTGCACCATCCAGTCCCTCAGCATCTAATCAAGGACCTGGATCCCATATCTAAACAGTAGGACTTTTTGGTCTCAGCCTCAAAAGTCTGAAAGGGGAGGAGAGGAGCATGTGATGCATGAAGGTAATGCAAGTTCAGAGCTTCAGTTCTGTCTCCAACCAGCTCAGGCATCTCATAAGGATGCCAGCGAAGGAGGGGATGACATTACCCAGAAAGTGTGCAGCTGCATGAGAAAGAAGGCATACAAGGTTCATGCCCAACACAGAAAGCTTGACAGAGAAAGCTTTCCATTTTAAAGGACAGAGAATCAGAGTAAGGACATCCCAGGAAGAAGGAGTGGTACATTTTAAAATAAGACCCAGTGGAAGGAAATAGTGTGACATTTTTAATGGAGTGCAAACAGTAACGTGTGGCTGGCATATGGGGGCGTACCAGAGTATGAGAGCAAAGAAAACTCCACACATTGGTTGATGGTACCCCCACCACACTACTGTTTTACAATATACAATCAACTGAAACCCCCTCCATTGTTATCTTGTCCCCACATCCGGATGCAACAAGCACCCAGGCATCTTGAGTCCTAGTTCTCATCCACACACCCACTAGCAAATATCCTCCCCATGAGAGCAGCACTCAGGGAGAAGATGGAATACAGATAAGGCTTAGAGAAAATAAAACTGTTCATTTCTCCCAAATAATGCAGCCTACATATTTCACAGAATTAATGTTGACAGAATCCACAGAGTTTAGGGAAAAGCAAGAGCCAGCACTCACATGATTTCTTCCAGCCATTTCAGAGCTTGCAATTTCTCTGCCATTGGTAACCTGCCGTGGAGAATTCATTTCATGCCTGTCTACTCTGGTAAAACCTTGGAATGAATTGAATTGTTACAAAAAGGTGAAAATTAGGAATGCCAAGAGTCATTTGATGCAGCTAATTAGCAGTCATCATCTCTGCAGTTTTGCACGTGCTCCAGACTACAGGTAAAGACCTGTAAACTTGGTTCTGAAGTTGTGTCTGATCAAAGAATTTTGAGAAACCCCTCTGCCTGTTGTCAAGGAAAAGGTCTTATCTCTTTACACTGGAGCATTAGAGAAAAATATTCACTTTCAAGTGATCTTTCTGTTATTGGAATTATTTTGATCAAACTAAAACCTGTAAGCTAGAATTGAGTTCAACTACGTGCTGGGTATAAGGGATGGAGAAGTCAAAGAAACAGACCTGCCCTTCCAGTGGTTTCCACAGCATTTAGATTAATGTTTCTCTATTTTACTATAATACAAGAAGTTGGAGGGAAAAAAAGTCCAAGATCCTTGTGTAGATTGGCAAGAAGGGGATGACATTATCCAGAATTCTGGATTTCCTGATTTCTGACCTTGTCTCTGTGTATATTCCCATCACTCAACACACTGCCTTCGTGGCCAGCTCTCATTTCTTTGAACCCATCATGCCTGCTCCCACCTCTGGACCTCTCTGAATCTGCTGTCCCCACTGTTTGGAATGCTCTTGTCCCCTCCCCCAACTCCCAGCTTTTTACAAAACTTGGCTCCTTCATGACAGTCATGTATCAGCTTGAAAGTCACCTTTTCAACAAGTCCTTCCCTGACCCACATGTGTCAGTTAAGATATTTTCAGCAACAAGTAGCAAAGGTACACTGCACTCTCTCTCTCTGTCAAATAAATAATAATAATAATAATAATAATAATAATAAAGATTTTTTTTCTGAGAGAGAGAGAGCATGTGCGTGCGGGCGCGCGCGCACACACACACACACACACACACAAGGGGGGTGGGTGCAGGTACAGCGAGAAGTCTGGGGAAAGATCATATTGCTATGATGACCAGAGGTTAAGCACCCAGAAAAAATCAAAGTTGTGCCAGCAAGTACAAGGAGGGAGGCAAATTAGAGCAGGAATGGCTCCAACAAAAACACAATCAATAGTGACTACACCATCTAATCTCACATGGCCCCAGGCACACACTCTCTAATACAACTGACCTTTTCACCTCTATATAGACCTGAGTTTAACCTCATATTTCAGTTGTTCATTTATTTGTTTATTGTCTGATGCACCCATGTGAATGTAAGCTCCAGGAGGACAAGGACCTTGGCCATTGCCTCACCAGGCTATTCCAGGGACCAGAACAATACCTGATACTTAGTGGCATACAGAGTATTTTTCCACATATGTCCACATTTCCAGATTTCCACATTTCCACGTATGTCCACATACGTGTCTGTTCTACCTTTGTCCCCTTTGTGGTCGTTCGATATTTAACTTGACAAGTAGAAAAATCTAACAAGACTAAAGCACTTCAATAACTATAACCTGGAGAGACAGCCACTGAGCTCATAGAACCCATCTTTCCTGATTTCAATAAACCTTCACAGGAACTCAAAGCAGAATGCAATGCTTTTCTCCTGAATTTTGCACTTTCTCCAGGATTCTCTGATTCCATGATGATACCACTCCCATCCAAAAGCCCAATAAACAATCTGGGGTGTCTTCTCCATTCCTCCTTCCCCCTTACCCACCCCCACATCCAACAGTCAAGCCCTGAAGAATTTGCAAATCTATCCCCTCCTCTCAATTTTGTCACTGTTTTAGTTAGGTCATGTTGAATAAACTCTAATATCCTCGCCAACTCAACTTTCTATGGTACTTTGACTCATTTCCTTATTTTCCAAGGCTCAGCATTAAAACACAACTGTAAGAAAACGATTGAGTTCATTATTATTTTGAATTACCATAATATCAAGAACATATATTTCTGCTTTTTCCATCCTTGCTAAGGTTACATTTGAGAGGACAAGGAGGAAGAAAAGACAGTTTAAGCTGTTATTTTAAATGGCCATTTCTTAGCAGTGGAAGAAAAGCTAGAACATAACTCAGGGTTTTTAGCTTGATACTCAGCCAATTGTGCAGAGTCCAATCCTGTAAAAAATCCATCAATACATAAAATAAATGAAACAAAGATAGTCCAACATCTTTTATGATTTAGGGATGTTAGCCATGGAGAACTTTTTGCTTTCAAACACATATCATAATTATTGAGATGATGTTAAAGAAAATTTATGGACAACATGTGATACTGCCTTTGGTCTCCCAATCAGAAAATTCCATCTATCCTCCAAATTCCCAGAACACTTGATATGGTACATTCATTCTCATCCTCTCTAGTATGTGTTAAATTATTTCTGACTTTATCATATCTCCTCTACTCACCTGTGATCTCACTGAAGACAAAGCCTAAGTGTGTTAGGGAGCCTTAACTCACTGGGGTCACATACACGAAAACGATGTATGTGAAATGGAAACATACATGGAAAACGATCATTCTCCTTTCCAATCACTGCTTTTACCCATACTTCGTTGAAACCCTCTCTTCCATCCTCTGATGACACTTGGGTAGAATATATAACTTCATGGTTACTTTTAGTAATTAAAATTCCTTTCTACTTTAAAACTTCTATTTCACTTCAGGTACAAAGTTACCCTCCTCTGTCTTGTGGGCTAGACACATGGTTTGAGAGAATTTGAGGGTGAGGGTGTTCGGTCTAATTTTTCACTACCTTCCTTTTCTCCCTCAAGACAGGATCGTAGCTCTTTAATTGTTGGAAGTAGAGAAGAAATGAGGGGAAGAGGAAAGGGACAAAGTTTTCCTTACTCAACTAAATGGTTGGAATCATCTCATTATATTTGCTGCTTTCAACCACAGATGCCCTTTGTATGGTGGGCATCTATGTGTTGACTCTCCTGAGTGGCTCCCTCCAGGGTCCTGTGAAGTCTTCCCTTCTGCAAAGCACAGATCTCTTCTGTGGGAAACCTGGATTGTCTCTCCCATCCTCCACTCAGCTCCCACTGGTGTTGCAGTCTCCCCACCGGCAAACAGCCTGAGTTGATCTATCCTAGCTAATTGTGCAGTATCTTCTCAATCTCCAGGAAGATCACAATTTGGGGCATGCCAAGTGATGAGAGCACTGACTGCATGATTTCCAGCCTTTCTTAAGCCTTGTCAACTCATTCCCACTCTTTTTTCTTTTACTCAAGGGTCAGACCCACTACCTAAGAACAGATGTAACTAAGGACCACAATGACAATCACCACTTCTTATGGCTGACCCCAACCTTACAAGGGAGGTACTTATCACTTGACTTTGATGGGGGAAGAAGTGGGGTATCACTTCTCACTTAAACACTCTCCATCAGCACAACTCATAGGCTCTCTTCCTTCTTCCTCCCCATCCTCTCTTTTATAATCTGGATGAGGAAACAAGGAGTGGTTTAGTGAGGTCTGTCTTGCTGCCTGTGAGGGATGTTAGCAGCTCTCTTTAGGTAATGGGAGCCACTGCATCTTTGTCCTCAACTCTGGACTCTTCTGCAGCCACAGGAAGAAATCCTGCACAACATTCTCTCCCACATATTAAGTCTTCTACTGCTACATAACAGATTGCCGCAAATTCTGCAGCTTAAAACAGCATACATCCACCATCTCAGTTTCCATGGTTCAAGAGTCTGGGCACAGTTTATCTTGGAGCTCCACTCAGACTCTCAGAAAGCTATAATCAAGGCATCAGCTGAGTTCCATTTGTATCTGGAGGCTTGACTAGTGATGAATTTCTTTGCAAGCCTACTCAGGTTGTCACCAAAATTCATTTCCTTGCATGTATATGACTCAGGTCCGTGTTTTCTTGCTTTCTATCATCCAGAGGCCCATCTCAGCTTTTGGAGACCACCCTCAGTTTCTTGCCACACAGATCCTCTACAGACCCTCCCACAAACTACAGATTATTTCCTCAAAACCAACAGAATTATCTCTCACTCCAGTCTGCTGAGTTTTACATAATATAGCACAATTATGGGAGTAACTACTATATTGCCTTTACCATATTCTGTTGTCTGAAGAAGTTACAGGTGTCTCCCACTCTCTGGGGAAGGGGATATACAAGGGTATGGCTCACTGGGGGCCACCGTAGGGCTTGTCTACTGCACAAAAGTTTCCCTCCTTCCTTCAGAATATAGATGATATGTGCAAATCACACCATTCTGAGTGAGACAAAAATGATTAAGGCAAACCCCTGTCGTCAAGAAGGTCAAATACAGGGGTGCCTGGGTGGCTCAGTGGGTTAAAGCCTCTGCTTTTGGCTCAGGTCATGATCCCAGGGTCCTGGGATTGAGCCCCACATCAGGCTCTCTGCTCCGTGGAGAACCTGCTTCCTCCTCTCTCTCCCTGCCTGCTTCTCTTGCCTACTTGCAATCTCTGTCTGTCAAATAAATAAATAAAATCTTAAAAAAAAGAAGGTCAAATACAAGTGGAAAAGACAGTCCTGTGAGTGCCTAAATAGTAGCTTATAATAAATGTCTGCACATAGTTATGTACAAAGCATCAGCCAGATCCAGAGCTCTAATCTTACAGAATGAACATGGGAAAAGTTTATGGAGAAGGTGTTGTTTGCACAGGTTTTTGAAAGAGGAGGGGGAACTGAAGGAGAGCCCACAACATTTAGCATAGAGTTTTACCTGTATCAGGCATTCACCAAATATGTGTTGAATACAAAGCTAGCAAAAGTGAACAAAGAACTAATTTTCCAAATGAACAGAGTAAAGACTTAGGGAAACACCTGACATCACAGCAATTCCAACATAAAAATTTGCTTGGGTTGGTGTTGAAGGTCTAACTGGCCATATACTGCACAAGCCTTAAAAACTGGAAAGCCTTCAAAAGTCAGTCTCCTCATTTTATGCCTGTGAAACAGCATAGGTGGTCAGAGAGTACAGAGCAGAGGAGTATGGTCTCAGATCAAAGGACAGGTGAATGGAAGGGAAGAGGACAGAGTTGTCCAGGCTGAAGCTAGACAGGTGGTTCTAGACCAGTGAAACGCAGATAGCATCTACTTCCAGGAGTTGTATTTTCAGACAACCTGCATGTTCATACAGCACATTTCAACACCATAACTGCCTTTGATCAACCCAAGAAAGACTTGCCTCCATGAGCTAACAAATGAACGCTTTGAATTATTAAAACTAGTATTTGCCAAACTCCTTCTGACAGTGTCACCACCTTAGGCTGTACAGTAGTGTTTAATGCATAAATATGAATACAATATTGCAAAGATCTTTAAATAAGTTCTGGGGAGTCCACAGAGGGGCCTCTGAGATCCTGTGTTCCTCTCCTGTTTCTGGTTGGGATTGCTCCACTTCTGTATGCTTTACAGACTGGGATCCTAGGAAGAATTTATTTGAAGAGAATTTCATTGTTTGCTTGGTTGTTGTTGTTGTTTTTTCCAAAACCACTTCTTTATTATATTTTGTCCTTTTTTTAAAAATAAAAATGGGAAATTGGAAAAATGTCTTGACCGAAGTGATAGAAAACATAAGCCTCATAAACATGTTACAATCAAAATTAAGACGGAAATCTTTAAGCATACCCAAAGAAGCAGAGCTTCATTCCAATTCAATGCTTAATGAACATAGCATGGGCCAACCAGACATGTGACTAATTGTGAAGGGAAAGAAGTGAAAGATTAACATACAAAATATCATTAATAATGTATTGTTGAAGACTGTGACTAAAACTGAAGATGTAATTGGGGATTTTACGGTATTTCAAGCTCTCTGGAATGGGACTCTCACCCTGACATGAATGTCTGTATTTTTCACACATTTGAGGTTAACATATACTTGTTTTTAGCAAAGCGTATGTGTGTACAAACCAGAAGACTATCTGCAAAACCAAAAGTGTTTTCATTAAATAAACTCAGGAGTTAATGGCTGCCTCCAAGCAATGCATCTTGAATATATTATTCTCAGCATCTACAACATACAACATATTCTCTCCTTTGGATTTAGGTTAACTTTCAATATCCATCTCATAAATTTTAGTTTCAATCCAAATCTGCTTTCTTTTACTTTTAATTTTGGCCTTTACTTTCACTAAGAATTCTGACCATTTTAATTAATCAAGAAAAAAAGCTTGAGAAAATCATAACAAATATTTCTAACACTGGTGTTGCTTTCCTTTCCTGCCTGCTTCATTTCAAATCATTCAAAGTTTAGAGAATTTCTGATCACAATAAGAAGCCAATAACAATGCTGGGCCTTGTTCTGAGGAAATAAATCTAATGGAGATCCACTTTGCACTTGGCAGTGACAAAAACAAATACTAAGAGAAATAGAATCACAGTGCAGAGGCATGATCTCCTCCTCCAAACATTATGAGGAGAAATTTAAGAAGCCTTGATGGGCATATATACTTTGATGGGTAGCATCTTAAAAACTTACTTTTCCAGATTTCCACTGTCTTCCTAGCTACTGTCTTACATTTCCTCGCTTTCTGAGTCCTTTCAATAAATAGCCTGTCTCTCTGTAAATATTTGGCAACACAACAAGCAATAAAACCCGTCATGGGCATTACACCACCCGAGGTGCTATGGAGGGTCCAGACTTGAGCTCACCTGAGAGTTTGTACCATAGCAGGGGAGCTAATTCACACAGTTTAACAAAATATAAAAATATACAAATGCTTAAAGAGAAAAAAAGATGAGGTTTTTTGGAGAAGGTAGCATTTGAGCTGGTTTTGAAATATTGGTAAGATTTAGACTTGCAAAGATGAAGGCATCCCTAGAAAGGGAACTCATGAATAAACATGCCAAAATGATAAAGCACAAAATAGTTCAGAAAATGAAACCCAGAACTTGGGCTTTGTAAACTGAAAAACTCAGTTTCAAATCCTAGCTGATTAAGCCAGTTCAAGCACTTTCTTAGAAGGCACAAAGGACTCTTTTCTCTGGGATGTGGAAACGTGATGTTGAGACGCAGACATTATTTGGGTATGTTGAGGCACATTATCTCCCACACTGCCCCATTCTTTCCTTCCCATCTTGTGCTATGTTTATGCTTTGTTACTCAGACACATAAAGCCACCTGCCCAAGGGCAACCATGTTTCAGAGCCTGGGTTCAGACTGAAATCTCCTATCATTTCAAAGCCTCCACTCAACCAAGATCAAGCTGCCCACATCCCCTTACCTCCCCCACGAGAATCTGTCTCCTCTAGTTTTAAACATCCTGGGAGCCCAGCATACACGCATCCCACCCACACCTTGTTAGGCAACCAGCAGCACTGGGAAAAAAAGAAGAAGCACAAGCTTAATTCCATTAATTGACCTTGTTCTTATTACTTCTTGGCATCATTTTAAGTCACAAACAAATAAGTAGCTGCCATATGCATTGACTGGATCTAAACTTCTCACATGTGTCAATTTATAACAACATGGAAAATGCCAACTGAACAGAAGATTCAACATCCTGGGCCCAGTAAAATAAGAAAAGGAAAAAACATATTAAATATCACAATGACCCACTTCACTCTGATACATCAAGATATATTCAACCTCCATTTGGGAAATATCCTCCCAGCCATGGTGGGGAAGAGAAAGTGAACACCCCCTTACCATTGAGTAATGAGCTACTCCATAGTGAGAGAAGTCACCTTCTAAGAGTATGTGTAAAGCCATGAAAGCAGTCCTTCCTAGGCATCATTAACATCTTAGCTCAGGCTGCTGTAACAAATTACCAGACTGGCTGGCTTAAACAACAAACATTTATTTCTCACAGCTGTGGAGATGAGGAAGTCCAACATCAGGGAGCTGGCAGATCCAGTGTCTGATGACAGCCAGCTCCCTGGTTTGCCGATGGCCATATTCTCAAGTAGCCTCACACAGCAGGGAGCAGAGAGAGAGAGAGAGAGAGAGAGACTAAACTCTCAACCATGAAGACACCACTTTCATGATCTGGTACCTTTCAAAGATCCCACCTCTTAACACTATCACATTGAGAGTTAGGATTTGGACCTGTGAATTTGGAGGGGACACACACATTCAGTCTATAACATGTGGTCCTTACAATCACTCTATAATGAAGGTTATTTTCATCTTGCTTACATGTGAGGACTCTCAGCTCAAAGACCTTAAGTAATACACCTAAAGTTGTATCACAAATTAGTCTCCAAGCAAGAAGCAGAAATTGAAACTCTAACTCCTAACCTCTTGTCCCTGTACAGCCATATGTTCCAGTGCCAGTCCTTCAGAATCCATCTCACAGTGACTCCCCATCTGATCTCTCCTTTCTAAACTCTGCTCTTGTTCTACCTTAAACTCTCTAATTCACCAAAATTTGAAGAGTTCACAACATGCCAAGTACTGTTCCAAATGATTTATAAGCAAAAATGCCACTTAATTTTCACAACAGCCTGATGAAGTGGACAGAGCTAATCCTCATAATGGCCATTCTGACTGATTATGAATTATACCCATCCTGAAGGGTCAGTACCACACCAACCAGTTGCTAAATACTTTTATCACTCCTAGATATCACTCCTATATCACACTATTATTATGCCTGCCTACTAGATGGAGAAAGAGAAGCTGAGTGAGCAAGGTGACACAGCCAAGGTCTCATGGTTGGGAAGTGATACCAACAAGATTCAAACCCAGGACACTTTGATGGGAAAGCCGATCCCCACACCTTACTCCATACTTCTCTGAGGCCTCTGCATATTCCAAAGGGCCTGGATTCAAATAGCTCATCAGCCTGTCATTTACCAACTCTGCACTCAGATGAATAGGTAGCCTCTGTGAGCTTGTATTTCCTTATCTGTAAAATGAGGCTACAAGATCCAACTCAAATATTTGTCTACGTCTAAACAGTTACGGTCATGAGCATGGCTGACTTGTGACAGTCACTGAATTATTATTAATGTTGTTGTTCTTATTACTTGTTATTGTTTTTTAAAAAGCCTCCTATAAAAGGCATTTAAGATTCTTTACAATTTATTTACATCAAGGTTCCACAAACTTAATGTGTCTTCCTGGGCCCCCATCAACAATCACATAAATAGGAAACGTGTTTCCATTCTCCATGCTCCTGATCATGCTAGTCTCAGTCTGACTTTCTCATTTCTCCACCTATGGGAAAAATTTCTAATAAATTTCTAGTTCAGTATCAATGGTACCTTTCAAAAGAAGCCTTCTTCTCCAATCCCTCCACAGAATTAATCATCTTAAATTACCAGTGCACATTACCTTTACTTCTAGTGAACATTTTTTTTCTTTCTGTCTCTTTTTCTCACTTACTATTCATTCATTCATCTCCCTAAGGGCTAGAAACTTTTTCATTCATGTCTACATCTCCCACAGTATCTAACGGAACATACAGAAGAGAGGAAAGGAAGAGAGGTGGTGAACAGAGAAGAGATCCCAGTCAAGAGAGCCCAGTGGAGGATAAGATGGAACAGACACTGGGTGGAGCCCAGGGGGAACCTCTGATTGACCAGAGCTGTTGTGTCACCAAACCTGGGTGTCATGCATCAGAATAAACTTTCTGGGTGCTAGTCAGGCTCTAATTAGAGGGTTGATTTTAATCAAGTCAGTTTACTTCTCTGGGCCTCAATGTTATTGTTTATAAAATGAAAGAAATGCACTAAGTCTAAAGGTCCTCTTCCAACACTCAATTCCATGAATTGATGCCCCACCTCCAGATACAATCCCATTACCCCTAAGCTTGCAATGATCACATTGTGGGGGTCACTGCCTGACTTCTCCATGAAACTCTGAACTCCTTCAAGAGATGTACCATGCAATGGATCTTGTTACTACTGTCTCCCTTGCACTCAGTGCTGGATCTGGCATTATTTTGCTGAATGAATGAATGAATGAATGACCTGAAGGAATGAAGAGTTCCAACAACCTCAGAGCAGAAATCCAGGCCCAGGCAGATGGTATGACAATGATTTTATGTCTTCTGGTGACAGAGTTGGGTGTGAATAGGCGACTCCTTATGTCCCAGTTTGCTGGGACAGTTCGTTTTTGCCTATTGTCCCAGTGAAAGTATATAGCATCCCCTTTCTCCCTACAAGTGTTACCTTGGATGATCAGTTCAATGGTCACCCAGGAATGAAGGAACCCAGTGCTCTCAATACTAATCATGCACCAGTTGCCTCAATCAGCCATTCTCCATGCATGTTCTTTGCCAACCTGTGTCAGAACCCCTAAAAAACTTGAGGTTCAGAAAATTGATATAAATGGCTGAAATCTCAAAGCCACTAATAAGGAGAAACTAGACTCACATCCTGGACTGTCTGGATCCAAAGTCCTATACATTCTTCACTGCCTTGTCGTTGGATCATGGACACTGCCATGTCATTTTGGGGAAAGGTCATGGTTCTCTAGACTCAGGATGATGTTTCTCCCACTTTTGCCTCTTTTGTTACATTCCCTCTATTCCTAATTTCTTTGCTGGATCCTGTCCACTTCCAAACCCTAGGATGGCCACAGTTCCAATTCTGATGGTGTGAGCACATCTCTCCCCTTTCCATCATTCTTTTTCTATACCTCCCAAGACTAAGACTGTAAGAGAAAACTGTGATCTGTAACTCAGAGAGAAGAATCCACAAAGTTCTTGAGTACAGCACATGGCAGGAGTCAATCTTCATGGTACAAGGGAGGATGTGTGCAGAGGAAGCAGACTCAGAGGCAGCACAGCGCTGGAGTTTCTCCCCAGACACGGCTGCAGTAGAGAAGGATGCGGGCTTTGTGAGACCGCCTGTCTGGGTTTGAGTCCTGGTTAGCCCCTCTGCCTTTTTAATGTTGGGCTGATTATGTAGCCTCTTGCAGCCTCGATTTCTTCATCTGTAATGACCCATTGCTGATGGTTATCACAAGACTTGTTCTCACCAGCCTCTGGTAGAGAGGGACAGTGCAGTTAGAGCTTAGTGTCTTAGGGATCCCCCTGTCCATGAACTAGGTCCCCCAGGCAAATAAATCCCCTGCCCTCTCCCTAGCCTCCAATGCATACTCCTGCTAGAACCCAAGGACCCTTGACCCTCTGTCCCTCCAATGTCTCCACCATCTCTCCCGGCCATCCTCTCACTCCGAGTTCAAGGCAACGGCCTTCTGCTTTGCCCTTCTCCCTTCCCTCCACCAATTTATTCTCCACTCTGATTCCAGATGGATTTCTTTTAAAGTGCAAATCTATTCATATCACTTTCCTACTTAAAATTCTCCTGTCGTTTCCTCTTGCCCTCAGAAGCAGTTCAAACTCCTTGGAGAGAATTACACAGCCAGGATGCCCTCACCCCATCATTTCCTGCTCTCTAGCCAGAGTGAACATCTCTTGGTTCCATTAAGGGGCCACACTAACTCCTGCCTCAGGATTCTCATTACACTGTTCTCTGTTCCTAGAATGTTTTTTTCTCCTGCCCATCCTCCACCCCACTCACTCACTCATTCCTCTGTTAATTCTTCCATGCTATTTAAATCTTAGCCTGAACCTCATTTTGAAGATGAGCCTCTTCTCACCCTACATGTCAACCAAGGTCACCCAATTACATGTGTTAAAGGCCCTCATAATATTCAGGCCACTTGGAATGACTCGTTCTGGGGCTCTCTTCACCTCTAAACTGAACCCCCATGGAAGAGGGGACAACATCTGACTTGCATCCTGCTGCATCCCTGCACAATGGGGATTCAGAGGCAGGGCAGAAACCTCATTTATTCATCCACTCACTTATTCATTCATTCTTCAATTCTTTCCATTGTGGTAGAGTGGGCATTTCTCTCCTCTTTCCATCACCTTCTCTCTGCTAACGTCTATAAGAAAGGACTGTGCCTTGTAACACAGAGAGAAGAAAGGCTCATGAGAGTGTCAGCAGCAGGAGTTGACCCTCACAGGGCAAGAGGTTAAATGTTTCCGGGGCCGTGAAGCAAGACCTTGGTGAGGATTTCTCTGTCTTTTCTCTTCCTCTAACAGCAGTATGTGAAATCCTCACTCTGCCCCACGCCCCTTCCCAGCAGGGCAACCATGTGGAGCAGGGAATGACACAAATTTAAGGCAATATACAGGGAGAAGGCAGAATTTTTAAAAAAAGAGCAACAGGATGAAGATGGCCAAGGGCTTATATAGGAAGAAAGTGAGGGGGAAAGAAGAAGTTCTGGGTGGACCCTAAGAGACCCCAGCTAAACCTCCCAGCTAGAAGTGGACTAAAGAAGCCACCAGAACCTCTACCACCCTGTGGATTCTGGATGGTTTGGAACATATGTATTATTGCTTAGGTCTGTGATAAAAGACTGATTAAATGTTAGCCAAAATGCCCTGAATATGCCTGTAAATGGCTGATCATGTTGTGTATGGTCTTCCTTTGGCAAACACTAATGGTTACCCACCAGAATCTATGTATTCCTTCTTCAGTAGGAATAGAATTTAAGTTGGGTTAATGTAGTTGATGCCTACATTTCCGAGGCTCCCATACAGCTAGCTATGCATGCTACATGTACAACTAGGTTTAGACCAATGGGATGTGAATGGCAATGATATGTGGAAATTCTGCACCATTGCCAAGCCACTGACTCAGGAGAGCTTCTGTTTCCTTTCCCATGAACAGCATCACAGAGGGACCATGCAAATGAGGATAGTGCCTTAAAGAATGCACAGCAGTAACATAAAAGAAAGGAACCTGGATCCATGAACAACTGCATGAAACAGAGCAGCCCATCAGCCTCAATTGCTCACTTCAGGAATGTTTCATGAGAATACAATAAACACATCTTCCTTAAGTCATGGTATTTAGGTTGTCTTGGTTACAGCAGTTAGTTAGCCATTATCATAATTGACCGAGTTTGGGTTGGTTGGTTTGATTTTTTCCCATGTTAAATATGTAGAGCTGTGTTTTCAATCAATGGATACATGAAACAACAAGGAACTTCCTTTGTGTGCTTTTTCTTAATACCATATAGCAATTCTTTTTTTTTAATTTTTTATTTTTTATAAACATATAAAGTATTTTTATCCCCAGGGGTACATGTCTGTGAATTGCCAGGTTTACACACTTCACAGCACTACATATAACAATTCTAACAATGCTTCCTTGGGACTCACTTAACCAGGTAAAGCCAAGCATGCTGAATATCACATACATTGAATTTAAAAGTATTTTGAGGCTCCTATGAATATTTGAAAACTTTATATCTATTATACCACAGTTGATATGCAAAGGGCATTCAAGCTTCAGCCCAAATTCTGCCTCCTCCAAGAAGTCTTCCCTGAACTCTCCCTATAGCACTAACAGTCTGTATTTGCTCAGCCCTACCATGCCATCAGTCTCCCTAAGTGTCATCTACTTTCTCAAAGTGGCATCTCTATATGACTTCTCTCCTCTGCCAGGTTGTAAACTGCTGCATCTTTACTTTGCCTCTTTACTCACTGACTTATCTAGGACCTATGATGTACCTGGTACTGTGCTAGGTGCTAAGGTCAGAAAAATGAGTGACACACATGCCTATCCTCAGAGGCTGGTAAAGGGAGAGAAAGACACAGGTCAGAAATGACAATACAGAGAAAAGTGCTATTATAGTGACATGAACAAAGTAGTTTGAGAACAGAAAAGACAATGAACAACTAAGCACTGGGGAGATTTGGAAGTCTTCATGGAAAATAACTTGTAATATGTCACCCACACATCCTTCACATTTTTTGCATATCAACCAATAATAATCATAAAATAACACCGACACATTACTTTTATGTATTTAATTCCATGTGATCCACATAGCCAGCTCCAAAAGATGTGTGTTAACATTGTTCTATCTTTATAGATGGGAAAAATGAGCTTCATAAAGTTTGGTCCTCTCAGGGTCACTAAGTGAGTAAATGGATTTAAGTGAAAGTCTTTGGATTCAAGAGTATATGAGTTTTCCACCCCTCCCCTTTTAGCCTAGCTTCTTGGGGATAGGCCATTCATGCCAGTGGTTTCTCCGGCTTTGATTTGTCATCTCACTGAAATGCGGCCTCCCTCCTCAATCCCTAAGCTCCATTCAGTAGGTTTTAGAAGAGAGATCCCTTATATCCTCCCAGTGACTGACCTCAGTAACACACAATACCAGAGCCCTGGAGCCTAGTTATCTGAGAGAATCAGAAAAACTAGTAACTCCACCAATTAAACTGTTATGGATTTACTTTCCCACTATAATTGTTCCAAAGTGTATCCTATTAGAACAATGAAAACATTACTAAAAGTGGTGTTAAATATGCAAGAACCAAAAATACATATAAACCAAGAATGCATTGATCCAAAGAAGGCCAAATACATTCCAAGGACAGTGTATTTATCTAGTTTCAAAAAGTAAAGAAGATTCAGCTATAATTCAGAACAAATAAGCAAGGATATAATTCTTAACCCTGTTAACAGGGCAGGGGTAGGTGGTGGGAAGCTCAAGCTGACATGGGAAATTTCACTAGTTTAAAAAAAAATGGTTGAAGCATGTTGCAAAATTGAGATTAATCATTTAATTGCAAATATGTTAAAAATAAAAATTCATGCATAAAAATAAATATTTCTCAGAATTTACCAAGCTATTAACAGTGAATATAACTAGATAATGGTCTTTTTTCTCTATTCCCTAAACCTTTAATGTGCACATGTTATTTTTACTGAGAGAGAGAGTGGGGGACACCAAAAAAGAGAAGGAGGAATTTAAGTACCCTAAGCAATATTAAAGAGGAAAGGATAGAACAAGAAACAAATAAGCCATATAAACTCCAGAAGAATGTTGTCAGAAAACAAGTCGTCAATATTTGTGCAGAGAATCTTTGTGCTGGTGCATCCTAGGGAGCCCCACTCAGGATAATGTTCTTCAATATATAGAAGAGATGCATAAGCTTATAAAAGAAGCATATTATATTGAAATATAGCTAACAAAACATTAAAAAACACAGATTTGAGATTAAGTAATATATGTGCTTCTTTATTGATGCCTGTAATAATAAAGAGTGGGCCTAATAAAAAGAAAGTGATAGTAAATAAGTATAATGAATAACAATAATAAATAAATACAAATGATATTTCAGGATGCCCGCCACAATTGTAATAGAATATGAAAGCATTTCTGAAGACAATGTCACCGGTGTTGCTGATAGCACTGTGGTGTGTTATTCACATTCATCACCAAAAGACATCCTAAAAATCAGTTAGCAGTAAATGAAAATAATGGAGCAGTCTTTTTCCATCCATGCTCATGAACTAAGGTTGGAACCTCTGTTTCAGAAACGCTATAGAAATACTGTATTTCCAGATAATGCCATTTTAGCTAGATAGGAGAACTAACATTAGTTAAGTGCCTACTATGTACCATGGACTGTAATATAAAATATGTTCATTATAAACCCAATTTTCCCTTTACTTTCCCCAGAGGACATTGAGAGTGATAATAGAATAAGGTTGGGAGAAGAGGCTCCTCTGTTGAATTGGGGCAATTTTAATAACATTAAAAAACTGCCCAAACAGCCATCCTCTGTCAAGGTTAAATTCTACTAAGCAGCTCACTCCTAAATTACTGTGGTCGACTGTCGTAAGAATCCAGAAGTTACGAACAAGAATCCCAAGTTGATGATCTTTCTTCAAACACTAAATGTCTATGTTTTAAAAGGTAGCAACATGGAACAGATGCCTGGCACACAAACAGAGGGTGGATAACAAGGGCAGCAAACCCACAGTGAGAAGGGGAGCAAGGCTGCTGTATAGAATGGGGAAGGAGGAAAAAAAAAAAAAGAATGGGGAAGGAGGGAAGAAGTCAGTGCCCTTACATTCTGAAAAGTGGGTGGGGAACACCTAACCTCTCTCACTGTTACAGTCTCCAAGAGATGCTCTGGGTGGAAAAGAAAGATCCCAAATTCATCAGTTGTTACTGAGCATTGACCTTCTGCCTAGCAATGATCCACTGAAGAGTATGGGATCTCATCTCTGTCCCCAGGGAGCTCTACTGTGCTGCAGAAGGTCATACACGCAACTGGCTTTACAACGGACTTGGGCTGAGGCTCTGAGGCTAGATTCTGGATTCTGTTATTTGGGCCTCTTCCCTAGGGCATACTAAGATATTTAAATAAGAGACCATCTTGCATTTTGTGAAATGTCGTCAGTCTAAAAGCAAATGCTTAAATTGTGAGATCAGAGAAAACCAGAGGCCCAAGGAACTTAATCAAACATGCAAATTCAATTTAAATATAGTAAAGAAAGCAACTGGCTATGGAGAGTCATGCAGACAAATGGAGGTCAGTTGTCTAATGACTTTATTTATTTACTTATTTATAGGGCCCTCTTGAGGCAAGACAGGCCTTACCTAAGAATCTGTGTATCTGTAGGTGAATCTAGCACAGGAAATGGCATATAGTAGGGAGCTCAACAAATATTTGCTGACTCTAAATTGATTTTCCTAAGAGCCAGCCGACTCCTCTCCTTCTTACCCAGCAGTAATGTACCCTGCAGGTTTTTTAAGCTCTCTGCCCAGGCAGGGTTAGCCTGAGGCTACAGAGAGAACAAGGTCAAGGTTAATTAGGAACACCCAGAATTCCCACAATAACGGGATTCAGAACTTCAGAGGACAGGTCCTCAGAGTTCCTGTACTCCAAAGTTCCTATTCCAATGAAGAGGGAACAGGAGCCTCAGGGGACAGATACCCAAGGAGCTATCCACTGGCTTGGAGTGGGGGTGAGGGATTTAACCAGTGAAGCATCCAGGTTTCTTTGGATATTTGAGTTCCATTTTTACTTTTTCTATTTTTTTTTTTAAGATTCATTTATTTGAGAGAGAGAGAGAGCGAGAGCCTGCATACACTGAGGGAGAGGGAGAAGCAGGCTCCCCACTGAGCAGGAAGCCCAAGGCAGGGCTAGATCCCAGGACCCCAGGATTATGACCTGAGCCGAAGGCAGATGCTTAACCGAATGAGCCACCCAGGTGCTCTTGAGTTCCATTTTAAAGTGTGGAATATTACCTGAATTTTCAGGTAAGAGCACATGGGGAAACAACCCTGCAACTGCAGTTTCTTTAACTATACCATGAGTTCTTTCTCCCAGTTCTCCATGCCCTTCTCCCACTGGTTTGGCAGCAAAAGAGCAGTGACACAGTAACAGTAATAATCACTTGGGCAATTGGCCTTAAGTCTCCCCTTAGAAGGGTCCGGGACAGGAGCTGCAGGGACTAGAGATACAGATCCTGTCCAGCCAAGATTCCTAGTGGATCAATAGCATTGTTAGTAGGAGTCCCCTGAAGGAAGCTGCCCATTGCAATAGGGGATTTCATGTATTAGATGGTCACCTGCACTTCTAAAGAAGTTAGATCCAGAGGGCAAAAGGCCAGGAGAAGAGAGGGGCCAGCCCTACCTGGGTAGGAGGGAGGGCGAGACCAAGGAGCTAGCTCTGTACCTGGGAGTGACTAGCAGCAGCCAGGCCATGCACAGGATCTCAGGCCTGTAATCTCCAGAAAAGTCAGATCCTGCCACCAACAGGACCTCTGAAGACATCAGCTCTGACCCTATGATAAGAATAGCTACTACATACAGCAGTCCCCCCTTACCCAAAGGGGATGTATTCCAGGATCCCTAGAGATGCCTGAAATCGTGGATAGCGTCAAACCCTACATATACTGTGTTTTTTCCTCTGCATACATACCTATGGTAATGTTTAATTTATAATAAGGAACAGTAAGAGATTAACAATAATAAAATAGAACAATTATAATAATATACTACAATAAAACTTACATGAATGCAGTCTCTGTCTGTTTCAAAATACCATATTGTGGGGCGCCTGGGTGGCTCAGTGGGTTGAGCCTCTGCCTTAGCTCAGGTCATGATCTCAGAGTCCTGGGATCGAGTCCCGCGTCGGGCTCTCTGCTAGGCGGGGAGCCTGCTTCCTCCTCTCGCTCTCTCTCTCTCTGCCTGCCTCTCTGCCTACTTGTGGTCTCTCTCTGTCAAATGAATAAAATATTTTTTAAAAATACCATATTATGCCACTGCCGCCTTCTTCTTCTTCTTTTTCTTCTTCTCCTTCTTCTTCTTCTCCTTCTCCTTCTCCTTCTCCTTCTCCTTCTCCTTCTTCTTCTTCTTCTTCTTCTTCTTCTTCTTCTTCTTCTTCTCCCCCCTCTTCTTCTCCTTTTCTTGATGACATGAGATGACAAAATGCCCACATGATGAGATGAAGTGAGGTGAATGATGTAGACACTGTGACATGGCATTAGGCAAGTTCCCACGCCCTGCTCCAGGTTCAGTGAGTGGGAAACTGGGCAGGGACCCAGCAGTCCATGTTGTAACCAGCGTGGGCTAGACGCTGCCCTAGTTGGTGGAGACACCCATTAGGTGTCCCATTAGGACCACTACAGGGGCCCCAGAGAGTGCTGAAAGGACCTGAAAGTGGGTGCTAGTAGTCCCTGTTACAGGAGGATGTGAGCAGCATTACGAAGCCAGAGGAGCAAGTTGTGGTGACCCAGGGAGTGAGTGCACAGGAGGTACAAGGAAACTCCCAGACTCCTTGGTTCCTAAGCTGTTTGGAATGAAGTGCTGCTAGCTGAGAGAGAACACATAGGAGGTGCAGGAGCAGGAGAAGCAGACTTGTGTGCCAGGGGGCCTCCTTCTCCCTTCCTTCCCTCTCCCCAGCTCCTCAGGCCCTTCTGCAGTTTCATCCTTGGACAGTTCGACATGACCGTGGGGATCACAAAGATAGGACCAATGTCGGGTCTGTAGTCATCCCAGGGAGGCTGCAGTCAGTGAACCTTCAGGAGATAAGCCAGTCCTAGAGATCAACATTTGGGAATCACCAGGAGTGTGGTGGTTACAACACCAGCTCTGGACCCACCTGCCTGGACTCCCGATTTCCATACTGGCTTTCCCAGCCCTGTGACTATGGGCAAACTTCTTGGCCTCCATTGCCTCATCTGCAAAATAGGGATGGCAAGAACAGAACACACATTTTAGGATTGCCGTGAGGACAAAAGGAGTGAGTAAATGCAAAGATTCTAGAATAGTTCCTGCATGGTGATATTAGCATCCATTATTAGCAGCTATTAACATCATTATTATCATTTTTATTGTCCCTGAATATGGAGAAGTTTGAAGGGATCCGTCAGGTCCTCTGAGATGGGAGGCCTAATGGGCTCCTTCGCTCATTCCACTTTAGCAGTGTTAACTCTGCTCTTGACTTCTGGGGCCCTGTGCTGCCCTCCTCCTTCCAGCCTACACCTCTTCCTTCTTTACCCCCATCACCCACCCCATCATTGTCTTCCAGCTACAATCAGTTGCAACTACATAGGATGTCAGTATGTATTCAGTGGGTGGTTGGCTTGAAGATAAATCTCCGGGAGGAGAAAAAGATCTTTAATCCATATACATATGGATCATCTACAGGGCATGAGAAGTCCAGGAGTCCCTGGCCTCCAGGATCCCCCTGGCTGGAGGTGAAAGGCCGTGGTGTACATGCACCGTATCAGCACCAAGTGAGAAGAGCTAGGAGTGGGGTACAGAGAACAGCAAGAAGCTCAAAAGAGAAAGCTTTATCTCTGACTAGAACCTCCCCCTTCAGCCCACTTAACAATTTGTGTTCTCACTCTGGAATTATCAAAGCATAAGAAATCTGCTATTGGAAAAGGAACTGCCAAGATAGCGCAGACTCCTTTTTTTAAAAATGTCCCATCTTTTCTAATCTGGGTTTCTAAAGCAGGGCCACTGGCAGGAGGGAAAAAAGCACAATCCCAGCTCTGACAGGCCATTCTCCTCGAGCATGATGGGAAACGGAAAATAGTCCACAAACAAAGCAACATGGAGCAGAACCAGAGCTGATGCCTCCATCGGCTTGGACTGATTGCACTCCTGGTTTCAACCGTGATCCGTTGGATAGATGGATGGATGAAAATAGAATCCCAGAATGGGTTCTGGGAACTAAATAGAAAGAGAAAGGCCCAGAGGCACAGACAAAACTCCCCCAGAGATACAAAGGTTGTGTGGAAAGGAGGAGAAACAGCAAGGGGAAGAGAAAAAAGACCCCAAATGGAAAATTGCCAAGGAGGAAGGGCCTAGGAGAGTGACAAATGATGGAGAGAGTTCATAACTTCCTTTTCAGCTGGTCCGAGGGAGCAGAGACATTGGATCATGAAAACTGGTAAGAGAAACTAGAAGAAGGGCGGGGAGAAGACAGTGTGTCTGATGACCCAGCCTTAGGCTTGGAATTAGATGATGATTCTCCCCAACAGGGCACGGAGGTGAGTGACCCTCTGATTAGGAAAGAGTGTGTTCTATTGTCCCTGCAGGGCAAAGGGTTTATTTTTTTTTCTTTTTTCCAACCCAGAAAAAGGATCCCCTCTCCCCACAGGTCCCATTTGCTGAGACCTCTCTGGGCAAACCAGAGCCTTCAATAGCATTTCATACCAGCACAGGCTCTTCGGGGAGGAGGAATAACGAAACACCTTATTGTTGAAACAAATATCAAAGTGCAAAAAGACCGCCAGCCAGAAAAATGGAGGGAAATCACTTCCTTCTGCACCCGACCCTCACAAAAGATCTTTTCCAAACTGGGTGCTTTTTGAGTTTGGGTTTTTGTAGATTTTTGTTTTTTGGGTTTTTCTTTTTCATTTTTGTTTCTGTTTTGAGTTTTTGTTTTTGTTTTTGTTTTCCATTTTATTTTATTTTATTTCTCTTCATTGTTCCAGCATTTATTGTTTATGTACCACACCCAGTGTTCCATGCAATACATGCCCTCCACAGTTTTTTTTAAATTAATTTTTTTACTTTTTTATAAACATAGAATATATTATTAGCCCCAGGGGTACAGGTCTGTGAATCGCCAGGTTTACACACTTTACTCACCATAGCACATTCCCTCCCCAATGTCCATAACCCCAGCACTCTCTCCCTTCCCCCCCTACCCCCGGCCCCCCTCAGTTTGTTTTGTGAGATTAAGAGTCTCTTATGGTTTGTCTCCCTCCCGATCCCATCTTGTTTCATTTATTCTTTTCCTGCCCCCCAAGCCCCCTACATTGTATCTCCACTTCCTCATATCAGGGAGATAATATGATGGTTGTCTTTCTCTGATTGACTTATTTCGCTAAGCATAATACCCTCTAGTTCCATCCACGTTGTCGCAAATGATGCCCTCCATAGTTTAATGAATAAGCTGGTTGCTGCATTTTAGGAGAAACATATACTCCTATTATTAATATAGAGTAGTTAGTGATTATGTCCTCAGACTTTCAGAAGGGGCTCCCCTTCCTCATTCTATTCATCTTAAAAGATAAAGCTTATTTTTTATTTAAAAAGCAATAAGTACACACTTTATGGAAAAAGAAAAAAGGAACTAACCCTAGTCCCACATCTCACAGAAAATTACTTATTATTTTGGGAATTATAATTCTTCCCAGTCCTTTTGTGTCTGTATACCTACTCTCCCATTTTTAAATGTCTTTCTTGAAAAATTACTCAAGTACAGCTACTTGAAATTCTTTTTAAAAGTATATAGTGGATGTATGCTGCTCTTGGCTGCCCAACATCTGTGTTGCTTTCCTTTGATAATTGTCCCCATACCATCTTTTAGGTATTACTTTTCTATTGACTATACCTGGTGAGAATGTCACTTGGAATGTCCTGAGATCCCCCTAACCATGGGGAGGGAATCTGACCCTGGTTAGGCCAATCACGTTGTCTTGTTGAGATTTGAACCTTGAATAAAGTGACCCAAAAAATGCAAATGGTTGAAATGCATGCATCCCAGTGCAATTTCCAAATAAGACTATTTTTGTTCTTTTCTCCACTTCTACACCCCAACCACCTCCAGAAATGTCTTAATTCCTGATCCTGCTTATCCAAACTTCTAGTCAAGTCTATGAATTCCCCCACACCCTAGCAGCAAATTTCCTTTTTGCTTCAGGCAAGAAGAGTCCATTTCTATTGTCTGTAACTAAAGAGCCCTCTATGAAAATGTGCCCAAAAGGAGCACAGGGACCAGAATAAAACAAGGAAAAAGCTGCCAACGGCTTTGCTACCACTTACCAAGCATTGCCATCCTCCCAGGATAGCACATTGCTATTACCCAGGTTCCTTCGATGTAGTTACAGAACCAATCTCTCATGCCATGATGCTGATATAGTAAACTGGTTGCCCTAAAGACCTTGATTTTTCACACCTACATGTAAACATGCTCCTGACAATGTGACATTTTAGCAACTCCTCTAAGGAGGTAGAGTTCATTTCCCATGCTTGAATCTAGGCTGGCCTTGAGACTTACTTTGGCCAATGAAACACTGCAGAAATGAAGATGTGCCCATTCTGGGCCCTAAGGCCTTGGGTGCTTCTACTCACTCTTTCAAATCCCTGCCTGCTCTACAAGAACAAGGCTAGTTTTGTCTGCTCAACTGAAGAAATACATGAAACAGACAAGACACACCCTGATGCAATGCTAGACCAAACAACCCTTGGCTAAGCTTCCTGTGACTGCAGACCCAAGAAATGAGTCGAGCCAAGATCAACCAAGCCCCTCCCATAACCACAGGACTACCCAGATGGCCTGTAGACTTGTGAGCAAAATAAATGCAATATAACTATATGTTAAGAAAGAAAATAGAGAGATAGTGAGAGTTGTTATATTATCTGAACAAAATAATAAGGGAATGTGTTGTGAAAAATACCATTTAATTACTTGTGGAACAAAATACCGTCATTTGAAACTCCCAGAAATGCCATAAAAAAAAAAAGATTTGTCTTAAATAATGTCTCAATTAATTTAGCAGTGTTGATAAGAATATGAGTCCGGAGAAACTGTTTTAAATCCTTCTTCATGGGGTGCCTGGGTGGCTCAGTCAGTTAAGCATCCAACTCTTGATTTCAGATCAGGTCATGATTTCAGCGTTGTGGGATCAAGCCCCATTTCAGGCTCACACTCAGCATGGAGTCTGCTTCAGATTCTCTTCCTCTCCCTCCCCTCTCTGCCTTTGCCCTTCCCCCTGCTCTCTCTCTCTCTAAAACAAATATATATAAATATTTTTTAATAAAATAAAATAAACAAATCCTCATCCTGCCACGTACTAGCCAGGTGACACTGAGCAAGTGAGCACAGTTTCCTCTACTATTAAAAGATGAAAATAATAGGACCAACCTCAAGGGTTGGACCACATGGAAAGGGTTTTAACAGAAATCACTTAGTATAACATTAACCACTATAAATATTATTCTTCTGCAACAGTTTGCTGTTTAGAGTCAGGAAGCTTGAAAAAAATCACAGCTGTTTATTTCTTTCACTCAGTTCGATTATCTTTGCATTCCATTGGGAATAGTAGATTTTACTTAATGTATTACTAATATAATTGGGCTTGATTCTATGTATTCTATTTATTTCTCTTCTATTTCTTTTGAATTCTTGCCTCCTTTTTGGATATATTAAGTACTCAATTTCCTTCTTTATTAAATATATTTATATATACAATTTATAATATATCCTTTAAGTATATATAATTTGCATACATAATTTATAATATATATCTTATGCATATAATTTATAATATATATATCATCATTCTTTCAGTGATTACTCTAAAGGTTACCACATGAATCCTTAACTCAAGTCTAAATGAACATTTAGAACATTAGAATCTAAATGAACTGGTGGACAATGCCAGGACACAGACCCATTTGATTTTAGTTCCTGTCTCTCGCCCTCTCTCCCCACCTTGTATTTAGTTGCTGGTATATATTTGAGGCTCTGGGTAATATTATCCTTCTCCAGTGGGGATTTGTGTTGGCTTCTGTCAGGAACCTAGGCTGAAAATCTAACCGGAGATTCTCAGAGATTCAGCAGAGCTTCAGTCTTGAGGGCTGATTTATCTCCAGTTCTTCTTTACTCCTAGTAAGGGCTTCTTACTGCGACTTCCCAACCTCAGCATTATTGACATTTTAGACCAGATCATTCTTCGTTGTGGGAACTGTCGGTGCATTTTACCCACTAGAATCTAGTAGCATTCTCACACTTGTGACCACCAGAAATGTCTCCAGACATCATCTAGAATCCTCTGAAGGAACAAAAGTGCCCCCATTGAGAACAATTGTCCTAGGATGTGGCCCTACAGGATCCCCTCCAAAAGCCCCCAGCCTCTGAGCCTGTCAAAGCCCACTCACTTCTCTGCCCCTTTTTGTCCCTTTGGGATGAGGGCAAAAGCTGCTATCAACAGGAAGCTCACCTCTCCTGACCCTCCTCTCGCAGAGCTTGGACCTACAGAAACTTGCTGTGAGCTTCTCCAGGACCTTCTTACAGGTATTTGTTTGCTTTTCTAGTTCTCAGCCCAAACATCAGTTTGAAATGACCTAGTTCATCATTGTAGAACTGAAGAATTACAATCACTTGGAAAAAAAATCTTAAATAATTTCAGTTGAATATAGATACACAGAATTGAATGTTTTCTGCAAAGTTCTTCAATACAGGGTACAAAACAAGGACACAATACCAATACTAGACCTATTCTTGGAGGAGTTTGGGGCTGGATAATTCTTTGCTGCAGTGCACAGTCCTATGCATTGTGGGATGGTCAGCAGCACCCCTGGCCTCTGGCACAAAAAATAGTAGTACCTGTCCTTAGAAGAGTTTACTCTCTGGTTAGTTAACAGCACATGCACATTTCAAAAGCTAAAATAAAAAGACTTCAGTTGAGCCACGAAGTACATACACATCTCCTCCCCAAAAAATACAGGTAGTAGAAACCTGGGGAAGGAGATGTTTATTACAAACTCAGTTCAATCCCTTCCTTTTTACCAGCCATGTGACCTTAGTCAAGTCGAAGTTCAAGGCCTTCTACAAAATGAGGCTGGGGGATTAGATAATCCATCACTGCAGTCACTTCCAGCCCTGAAAGATGAGAAGGCTACTAGATACCAGGTTTGTGACCAATCGAAACACTAAATACAACCAAAGGGATGTAGCATGTTTATGAGAAATCAGTCATATATGATTGATCTATTCCCATTTCAAATGAGGTTCCTAATTGAGAAAGTAGAGGAAACTCATCAGATCTGGACATTCTGGTTTTCAAATACATCTCAAAAATACATCAAAATGTCCTTCTGGAAAAGGGTGGCCTGGTGAAAGTACAGCTTGGTCAGTTTGCAACTAAGTGATTGTCAAGACCCAAAGAGTTCTGATTGGCATGTGGCTGTAGGTCTCCAAAGGCCGTCTCTGATGTTGTAACCCCAGGCAACAACAGCCTCTTCAGGTGTGTTGCTGCTCTGTATCAATGATTTGGATAACAAGAAAGCCTTTCACCAAGTGGGTGTTTCAAAGACAGAACTCACAGATAAGGTGAACTCAAAATCAAGTTGTTCTTACTCCTGGATGTCCACCTTCCTCTTACAGATGAAGCGTCCCTGCAGTTTTCTCCTTCCTTCCTGTCTGCCTCTCAGTCAGTTCACCTTAAAGCCTGCGTCATTGCCCACACCACCTGCACCCTCTGACCTGCACAACTCTGCTCTGCATTTACTCCCCAGAGTGTTCCTAACACAAGACAATTGTATGGAGCAGATTTTTACTGAAGTTTGGGGAGTAGCAAAGGATATTTGGAGCACAGAGCAGAAAACAACTTCAAATTATAAATCAGGTACCAAACCCTGGAAATATATTTTCCTTTCCCTGGCACAGAGAATGCCTTCTGGCTTTGTGGCTCCTCCCTGTGCTTCACAGCCCAGAGAGTTACTCAGTTTCCTCCACTGCCCCTGTGTGAGGTTCCTGGGCCCCCGACAACTTCTTGTCTTGTCTGCAATTAGATATTCAAAATTCTGCCTCATTTTACCACACAATTGTATTCCGGTGTCTACTGATCTCATCCTTACCCATCCGATTCATGCCTAGGGTGGGCAGGAAGTGGTAGGATGGGGTTGCCTTCTCCAAATGAAAGGCCTAACAAGGCATTTTCCTTTTTACCAAAGAGATAAATTTTGCCTTTAACATATGGTAGAATTTAGAAGTTCTTCTCTGACGCCGGGATTCTGTGATTCCATGGTTTTACTTGATTTTTCTTCAAAGTGCTAAATGCTTAGGGAACAATGAGCACTAGCCAACCCCACAGTCAAGGATGGGAGGGTTAAGGTTCATAGGTTGTGTGGATCAAAGGTGCGTGGAATACAATGACAGCTGTCCCGCATTGCAAATCTCTTTTCTTTGTGCATTTGTACAGACCCGAATGTACGCTCATCCCCATTCAATAAACAGAAGCTTAAAATCTAGTAGAAGCATGAAGCAGTGACAGAGGATGAAAGAGAGTAAAAATGATTTGGAGGAAAAAAGAAATACAAGCACTGATCTACAGCCCAAAGAAATGAAATGTCCACGCCAGAAAAAGGAGTGGACTAAATGAGATTCAGGATCTGGGTCCCAAAATACCACCCTCTCTTTTCCCTCCCTGTTCGGTGCTGGTGAGGAGTGGCAGGCTGCCAGCAGATATTTGCATGCTCTAAGTGTTCCGCTAGGGAAGTGGGAGATATCAAGACAGATGGCTCTAGTAAGTGCGGGCGAGTCTGACGTCAAGTTTATGAGCCAAATGGCGTTTGCCGAGTTCCCTCTCTCCAAATCCCTTCCATAACGGACCTACTAACTCAAGCCATGCCCTGCCTTTGAAGTCTCCTTTGTGCCACCTATCAGAGTCAGCTTTCTTTCCTCTAATAATAATAAATGACTAGGGAAACCAGCACCGTCCTGGAGAAGAAAGATAATAAATACATAAATAATATTGAGGAGTCTGGCTCCTGGTTTAAAAAGTAAGTGTGGGGCTCCTGAGTGGCTCAGTCGGTTAAGCGTCTGCCTTCGGCTCAGGTCATGATCTCCGAGTCCCGGGATCAAGTCCCACATTGGGCTCCCTGCTCAGCCCTTTACTCTGCTTGTGCTCTTTCTTGCTCACTCCCTCTCTAAAATAAATAAATAAAATACTTAAAAAATAAAATAAAAACTAAGTGTGATTTTTGAGGACCAACCATAGGGAAGTCCAAAGGCCCTCCCTGGCAGATCTCACAGAGGAAAGTTGCCCTCCTCACAGCTGCCTGGGGACAGCCAGTGCAATGCAGCCTCTGAAGGGAGATGCAGTCAAGGACCCCAGCTGCTCTGGTCATGCTCTTTGTATATTTGCTTTTCTAGCCAAGCACTTTCATGCCTAGGTCTCTTCATCCGAGGTCTTCATGTACCTCTCCCAAGCCGTCCTCATGGGGGGAGAAAAGGGAAACACTTGAAGACAAGTTTTTCCATTCTGACTGAGTATCTAGTAGTTTACCACTCCTTGACCTCTCCCTCTCTCCTTCCCCTCCATCATCCACCTCCCCTCCACCCCCATGCTGTCTTTTCCTCTCTCCCACTCCCTTCTCCCCCTCCCTTCCTCTCCCTCTTCCACCACCTCTTCCTCTCCCTCCACCAGCATCCATAAAACTGCAGGAACCTTTTTGTTTTTTGTTTTTGTTTTGAAGATTTTATTTATTTATTTGACAGAAAGAGAGAGCCAGAGAGAGAACACAAGCAGGGGGAGTGGGAGAGGGAGAAACAGGCTCCCTCTTCACTTTCAGGTGAAGAGCAGGGAACCCAAGGCTCAACCCCAGGACCCTGGGATCATGACCTGAGCTGAAGGCAGATGCTTAACAACTGAGCCACACAGGCACCCTGTAGGAACCTTTTGTTAAGGGCTCCCTCGAGGAGAGAAAACCCCCATGCTGATCCACATGACCCTCCACCAGGACGCCATTCCATGGGGGGAAATGGGATAAGTGGAAGCAGCCTTTACTCTGGTTTAGCCTCTTGCAGACACCATTGCCAAGGCTTCCCTGTTGCTTTCATTTTGGTTCCTTGATGTTTTAATCAGCTACTCCTATACCTGGAAGCTCAGCATTCTCTCCTTAGGCTGAGCATCTGACAAAAATAAATCAATAAAATAATTACATAGAGTAATAAAATATCAAGTGGAATTTGGGGTGTTTTTTCAAAGCCCCAAACTAGGAACAACAGGTGATAAAGAAAGCCCGCTTCACTCCCCCAGTAAATTCTAATGAGGGTATAAAGGTATGGCTCCACCATTCAGGACTGTCCTAAGAGGCAGCTAAAACCAGTCTTTGGGGGACACCTGGGTGGCTCAGTGGGTTAAGCCTCTGCCCTCGGCTCAGGTCATGATCTCAGGGTCCTGGGATCGAGCCCCACATCAGGCTCTCTGTTCAGTGGGGAGCCTGCTTCCCACTCTCTCTCTGCCTGCCTCTCTGCCTACTTGTGATTTCTCTTTCTTTGCCAAATAAATAAATAAAATCTTAAAAAAAAAAAAAAAACAGTCTTTGGTCCTGTGACCCACAGTCCTCCTGTTTTCCCCAAAGTGCATATAAAGGAAACCTAGAGATTAAAGAATAGAGCAGCAGGTGGGTGGTAAAGGGATTCTCTGGTCCCTGGTGCTGCCATGGCACCAGAGCAGAACATGCTGACAGACTTTTAGGGGAGCCCTTGAGTATCCTGGTGAAGAGAAATCAGGAAAAAAGTGCAAAAGGAGGGGCTGGCTGTCTTGGGAGTAGTCTGGCTTTCTGGAGTGCCACAGAACAAGCTGCCTAATATTTCCAGTGTGCAGAGTAGGCCAAGTGGTCTTGAGAGGACTGCTCAGCAGAGTGCTACCGTACTAGCAGAGAGATATGGTGTGAGGTAAACCACTGAGAAGGAAGCAAAGGGATAGGGATTCCCAGGAGGGGAACTAGGGAGCACCCCCCAGCCCCCGCCAGGGTGAGAATGGCAGGAGGAAGACTACTGGTGCGAGCTTGTCCCAAGGAAGAAAAAGCAGTTGCTTATACACCTTGACAGCAGGCACTTGACCATCATGTGAGAACTGCAAACAGCACCAGCTACCTAAAAAGATTTTCTTGTGTCTCTCATTCCACCCTCAGTCTGACTGAAACGCCAATGGAAGTCCAGTGGGGAGTAGGTAAAAGAAGGTGAAAAATGGAAGTTCAGACCACAAACCACTATTTCCTCTGGCCTTTGTGCACTGGGATACTGGTCAACAAGACCTTAAGTCAAGCTTGAGCCTAAAAGCATGGAAAACATCTTAAACTGGATGTGGAACTGATGTTTTGAAATTAAATTGGATTGGACTATTTCATACCTAAAAACTAGATGATCTTAATATGCAAAATTTACCGTAAAAGCCATGGGATTTGTTTGTAATATCATCCTTGATAAATCCTTCCCAAGCAGGTTTGAAGCTGTGGTAGGTGAAAAATAAAGTTATTTCCTCATCTTATCTTACCAAATATAGCTTGTTTCAATGCCAGTTAGAGAAGCAAAAAAAGAAACAGAGAGAGACAAACAGGGACGAAATCTGCTTTAGAAATTGCCACGTGGGAAGGCTGAGGAGGCAATGGGTGGCAAGAGGAGACCTCTCTGTGAAGAAGGGGGAGAGATCATCCCAGGCCAAGGGAAGGTCATGCGCAAAAGGCAGAAGAGAGGACGCAGTGGAACTAAGAGATCAGGAGCAGGACAGAGCCTCAAGCTGATGTTGGAGTCATTCAATGTGAGGTGACATCATCCACCGTAGAGTTTGTTTCAATTCCCAAGGCATATTCCAACATATATGTTAAGATCACATTGGCCACTGTTTGAAGAATAGATCTAGAGCAGAAGTGAAAGTGCAGACCTATTAGAAAGACATAATGTACTTCTTAGAAAAGACCCAAGAAATTCTCAGTGGTTGATTTTCTCAAGTTCACAGACTCTGGAAAATCAGAAAGACTGGTGGCCATGGGATTCTTCATGTGTGACCAAAGCAATCTTTTGGAATTTAACGACAAAAACAACAACAGAGAAAAGAAGACAACATTCTCATGAATAACTGGCATGTACTGTGAGGACTATGTAACATGTTCCATCCATACACATCCACATATTTCCTCCCTTACCCACCAGGAAGCTCAGAGCTAAATTTCATGTTCTGGTAACAGTAATTCTCTCCCCTCTTCTCCCTTTCTATACATATAGTTTCTGGTCTCTTCTTTGACATGATTTCAGCATGAGAATGCACTTCTCGGTTCTTCATGAACCACCTCAAATTCAATTTAAGGATTTTTTACACAACCTGTCACAAAGAAAAGAATGAGATTTTTTCTTTTAACAGTTTAGAAAACAGGCCAAAAAAATATACCACCAATTATCAGAAAGTGTTTTGATCCTTTTTTCTCACCAACAGTTACACTGACCAATCCACCTCTGTCTCTTTAGGACAGCCAACACACACAGACCTACTGCCAGGCCATGAAGATAAACAGCAACCAGCTGCCTAGGGTTTGAGGCCATTTCTCTGGAAGCCCTATCCCCTCTCGCACATTCCCACCTAACTGAAGTAGCGACTTGCTTCAAGTACTTTTTCTGTGCCAGAGACCCTGCTAAGCACTTTACATCTATCATAATAATCCATCAACCAGCAAAAACTCCTTAAGATAAGAACTATTGTTATATAACCCTATTTTATTACTAAAGAGATTGAAGCATGGAGACATTCAGTAACATAACCAAGGTCAACCAAATGTCACTGGTGTCATCAGTGTTTCCATTCTAAATCTATCTGCCTCTGGTGTTAAACTTCTGGGTTTGAGACCTTCACATTGACTTCCTCTATACCCCCATCCCCTGCTGACCAGATGGAATGTTTGCCTATGTTCTCTCTAGCATGGGCTTTGTCTATCTGCCTCAAGCACTAGCTTGGCCCTTTGCCTCACCACCCACCATTGTGTCTCATGGGAGAACTCAGGCCTGGCTCAGGCCCTAAACCACCATGGTTTCCAAGTAGGTGCTAATGGATCACAACAGATATTGGTTTTGTTTTTTTTTTAAGATTTTATTTATTTATCGGGACGACTGGGTGGCTCAGTTGATTAAGCGGCTGCCTTCGGCTCAGGTCATGGTCCCAGCATCCTGGGATCGAGTCCCACATCGGGCTCCTTGCTCGGCGGGGAGCCTGCTTCTCCCTCTGCCTCTGCCTGTGCTCGCTCATTCTCCCTCTCTCTCTGACAAATTTAAAAAAAAAATTTTTTTTTAATATTTTATTTATTTATTTGACAGACGGAGATCACAAGCAGGCAGAGAAGCAGGCAGAGAGAGGGGAGGAAGCAGGCTCCCTACTGAGCAGAGAGCCCAATTCGGGGCTCTATCCCAGGACCCTGGGATCATGACCTGAGCCGAAGGCAGAGGCTTTAACCCACTGAGCCACCCAGATGCCCCAACACTGGTGTTCTAAATCAGCTTTTAATTGTTTATGGGAACAGGTTGTGTGCAGTACCTCTCCATTATGCATTTAATAACATGATGTTGTCTGTCACCTGGAAATAGCCACAATGGGAGTATTTACACCACAGAAATTGGCAAACATCACAAATCAAGGCTTTGCTGAAGGGAAAGCCACATTTACCAGTATCCCACTTGGGACAGACAATTAGGGATAATAACAAAACCATCTTCATAGCCCTTGATATACAAATCATTCTTAATTCCCAGGACTCCATCAAAAGAAGTTCAGATGAAAATATACATGTAGGAGCCAGTTCTCCTTGTCCAGAATGCAAATATCTTTCCTCAACCTATGCTGCTTTCCTTGCTACATTTAGAGAAACGGGCCAGGAAACTTTTTCATGCATTCCTACATTCCGTTGAGCTTGCAGTCTTGCTTAAAGGAGGGAGCCAATCTCAGGTGCCGAACCTCAAATTGCTTATTGGAACAGCTGCTGCTTTCAGCTGAGTAAGCAGGACATTCAAAGGTGGTACTTTCTGGCTATGATGCCTCAGCCAGTTAAAAATTAGTGTTAGGGATAGAAAATAAGAAACAAAAGAAGAACCATCCTGTGGTTTGATGTGACCCATAGCCAGAAGCCTCCTTTACCCTTTTAAACACAGTGTAGGGTAAAGGAAAGGATGTGAACACTGACTTTAGAAAGACCTGCATCTGAGCCTTGACTCTTCCACTTGCTACATGTTCTGAAGAGACAAAAAAGGTAGAAGAGAAAGAAAAGGCATAATGAATATAAGGGAGCAATCTGAGGTCTGAAGAAGAAAAGACTCCACCAAGACAAGAACTAAGTAATGATTTTAGCACAACACTCACTCACTTGTATATTCAATATTCACTGGGCATCTACTATGTGCTTTGAGATATACTAGGTATAGTAATATAGTATATAGTACAGTAGACATAGTGTCTGCCCTCATGAGGCTTACAATCAAGTGGCAAATAGAAACATTAAATGTGTAATACAAAAAGATGTGATGTCTCTTTGTTATGATAAAGAAAGTAAATGAGCCATGGGAACATAACAGGGAGGAATTGTGGCCGATCTAGCCCAGGGACCAGAAAATAAAGTCCTGCTTAAAGAGTGAAAACGCAAACTAGCAAGAACGCAAAGCAGATAGATTGACAGCATGACTGGAACTCATCACCCTTGCAAGGGTCTTGTGAGTGCCCTGGAGACAGACACTATGGATCTCGAAGTCAGAGGCCTGGGTTCAAATCTGGTTCTATTACTGACAAGATGAGCAAGTTACTTAACCTCAATGAGCTCTGTACCTTCATCATGTATAGGACAGTAATGCTTACCTTCCAGGTTTACCATTTGTATTAAATTAGTATGGGGAATAAGACTCAGCATGGTGCATGGCCTATGGCAGGTGCTCAAGAAATGATAGCTATATATAAAGATTAATCAATGAGAATTATATTTTAAAAAATAAGGATTGCTTAAACTGCACACACAGGCCACTTGGTGAGTAAGTGCCAAAATATCTATCAGCAAAAGGATTTAATGAGGCTTAGCAGTCCTGTCCTGTGCTGTAACTTGAGAGTTTGCACAGCAAGAGGCTTCAAAAGTGCTTTCATTAAATACACCCAAGGTAGTCAGCATCTGTTTTCAGCAGCAGCGGGAACATGTACTATCCTTTCCAACCTTCCTTGTCTTGTTTTACCCAAAATGTAGTTTCCACCTGCAGTGTCTCTATTCCCAGATTTTCCCAGGTGAGTTTCAATTTCATTCTTTCCTATAAATAGCGATTGGATAAATGGGATTTCATTTGTTTACCTTTCCAAGCCTTTCTTTTAAGCAAATTTATGAATCAGGAAAAAAGATCCATTGTCTAATGATGTGTGCCAACTTGAATTAGGGGAAAATATGGTCATTATAGAGACTTCTATAAACCTGAAAGTTTGAGTTGTAACAGATCAAATTGATTGCTACCAATAGCTTCCTTGAAATACACTGCCTTTTTTGCATTTCTCTGGTGATGTATGTACATTTTTAAAGTCTTCAATACTTTTATTTGCTGTCTAGGTGGTGGGGACTATAGGCTGCAATGTGTTATCTCCTTTGAACTTTTGCTCACCTTTAACATAAATTATCAAAGAAGGCAACAAAATGCAAGTTGATTGGTCGCCCCACTTTAATTTAGTAAGACAGGTCATAATGGCTTTTATCCTTGGCCAGATATGCCAGGGTGCTGTTTTCACATTTTAATGTGACATGACTCGGAGGGTCATAATAACTATGACAAGATAAAGGGAATTAGTTAAAACTTAATTAAAACCACATGGATAACAAGTAGAACACTGTATGTTTACTAACATGAATTCTTTGTTCCTGGATTGGCAAAAAAGGGTAGAAGATGCTTTGTAGCAAGCACAAGGACTCCCAGTCAATAAAGGACATTTCACTCTGATCTGAAATGATCAGATCAAATCAGAATCAAGAGGAAATGAAGTTGGTGGTTCTGATACCTATCATCACCCTTCCAGCCACCCAGGACAGAGTAAAAAGACAAGAGTGGAGTTCCCATCGACTTGGAGATTGGAAGCACTAAGTCAGCGATTAGAGACATTTTAAATGTGCTTAATAAAAAGCTGATTCTTGGGATTTAATCCCAGGCATTCTGATTTGATGAGTCTGGGGTGGCAAGCCTGAAATGTTCATATTTAGCTAGCACATTTTAGTGTTAAAGTAATTTCTAATAAAAAACATATTTGGTGGGGCACCTGGGTGGCTCAGTGGGTTAAAGCCTCTGCCTTCGGCTCAGGTCATGGTCCCAGGGTCCTGGGATGGAGCCCCACGTCGGGCTCTCTGCTCAGCAGGGAGCCTGCTTCCCCCCTCTCTATCTGCCTGCCTCTCTGCCTACTTGTGATCTCTGCCTGTCAAATAAATAAATAAAATCTTTAAAAAAAAAAAAAACAACATATGTGGTTACAATAGACACTGTGGGAAAATATTTTGAGATTATGTAAATACCTGCCCTTCGTTAAACTTTTACTCCGTGGTTTTAGCCTCCATGTGGATGAGCCTTGCCTGAAACAATGATCACAATCACAGTTGCAAAATGGTGGTTTTCTAACTTCTACATTTTTATCAGTTGGCATTTATTATTTCTTTCTTCTGTATGTATGAGTTGGAATATATTGTTTCTTCCTTGTTCCTTTCTACATTTATTCATTGGGGTTTTACTGTGAAGAAGAATTCTCCTATTAATTATCCATATTGACATTATTCAATAGGTGACTAATTAATTCGAATCATTGAATTTTAATATTTTATCCAATATTTCACTGGAGGTAGCCATCCAAGCTGGCTCCTGAAACTTTTTAAGCATGTCCTTACTTTCTGGGCAACGAGAGGCTCCAAGCTCATCTGGACCTTCCCTGTCCAGCCCTGTCAGACATTTCTCTAAGGAGCCTTCATTCCTCTTAGTGAGGGACAGTATCTGGAAATAAACTGCTGTATTAAGAAGAACCCAGCATCATTGCTGTGGCATTCCTGCCAAAAATTCATATCCTAAATTGAATCATGAGGAAACATAAGACTAAAATTGATGGGAGTTCCACCAAACAAGGGGCTCTTCAAAAATATTGGTGTGGGGCGCCTGGGTGGCTCAGGTGGTTGAGCGACTGCCTTCGGCTCAGGTCATGATCCCGGACTTCCGGGATCGAGTCCCACATCGGCTCCCAGCTCCTTAGGGAGTCCGCTTCTCCCTCTGACCTTCTCCTCTCTCATGCTCTCTCTCACTCATTCTCTCTCAAATAAATAAATAAATGATCTTAAAAAAAAAAAAAACAACAAAAATATTGGTGTGCAGAAAAGCAGAAAAAAGCTGAAGCTGAAGAAATATTGCACCTGAAAGCAAACTAAAGAGACACAAAAACCTAATGTAATACATAAATGGTACAGATCTTGATCAGAATCTTTAAAAACACTACATGAAAGATTTTCAGGACAACAGGTAAAAATAGAATTAACACTGCAGATCAATAACAAATAATATTGTACTAATATTAAGTTTTCTGATTTTGAGAGAGAAACAATGATAAAATAAATGTTGTAGTGCTGCATGTGGTGAAGGATATACAGAAATTCCTATACTAGTCTTGCAACTTTCCTGTCTGTTTATTAGCACTACGCTCTAACCAACTGAGCTAACTGGCCAACGACTTTCCTGTCTGTTTAAATGTATTTCCAAATATAAAGTCTAAAAAAGTGGCAATGTGGAATTAAGACAACTCTCCTAAGGTGTGCTACTGGTCCAGGTATGAATGACGATTTACTCAAGTAGACAAAGTTTTAGGTAACTATATACCTATTTTAAATACGTTTAAAATATGTATATAATAAGCATATCTAACCTACAATTCCACATATATTATACTAAATTGAAGCTAAGTTTAAAGGAGTTGATTTAAAGAAAAATATTCAGTAAATAACATATCACACAGCTATAGCAAAAATTGTGAATATTGAATACAAATGTTTGAAGTTTGTGAAACTTAAGTCTATTGAAGCAAGCACATAAATCAGGATCTCAATGTTTTCTAAACATGGCTTCATACTAACTGTCTCAAGCAAATCTTGTCTTTGTTTATAAAATGGATATAAGAATATTTGTTCCCAATGTTGTCTGTGATGGTTACAAAAGAACTAAGACAGGGGAGTTACTCCTTAAGGAAGAACACTGAATACCAACAGAGCTAACCTGGGAATGCCCTTCCCTCCTCTCTCACAACACTCCCAGTACATTCACCAGCTGGACAGCCAACATGGGGAATGTCCCTTCTTCTAACATCCTCCTTCTTTCCATCCTCCTTATCAATTCCCACAAGTTGAGGAGCAGAACATGAAGTTCAAATCTCTAAGCATAGCTGGGTTTTTTTTAAGATTTTATTTATTTATTTGATAGACAGAGATTACAAGTAGGCAAGAGAGACAGGCAGGGAGAGAGAGGAGGAAGCAGGCTCTCCGCGGAGCAGAGAGCCCAATGTGGGGCTCGATCCCAGGACCCTGGGATCATGACCTGAGCCAAAAGCAGAGGCTTTAACCCACTGAGCCACCCAGGTGCCCCAAGCATAGCTGTTTTGACAGTCACAGTCATAATTAGGTATTGTCCACCTGTCTGACATTCCTCATCTCAGTCACTCTTCCCAGTTTCTGGAATAATCCTGAGCCCTCTGGACCTTTAAGCATATGAGGTATGGTGTTTAAAGGCAATCATTATGATACAAGTGCTTATCTTTACTATTTGATTTCATTAAGCTCTCTGTTATGTCTAGGTGTGTACAAAACATAAAAAAGGTAAAGATGATATTTCATTTGCTGTTCATCGACATTTGGAAACACAGAAGAATCAATGTAGAAAGGCATAATGTGGGGCAGAAAAAAACTGGAATATGAATCTTGCCTCCTCTAATTTCCAACCTTATACATTAAGTTACTTAACCTTTCCAACCATCTGTTTCTTCAGCCTAAAACCGGAGTAGGAAAACCTGGACAGCTAACTGTCCAAATTAAACATGATAATGATGTAGGGTTGTGATTTTCAAACTTCAAAGTGTATGCAAATTACCTTGGGATTCTTGTTAAAATGCAGCTTCTGATTCAGTAGGTCCAGGGTAGGGCCCAAGATACAGCATTTCTAAAATGCTTGCTGGTGATGCTGCTGCTGCTGGTCCATGGACCACAAGGGAGAATGGCAAGGACTTAGGACACTGAGGAGAATGGCTAACCCAAAACACATTCCACTGCAAGTTTGTCTTTTTCTCTCTCCTATACCCCACCACTTATTCATTTTCTAAAGAAGTTGTTAAGAAAAGCCAATCAAAAGAAGGCCAAAAAAATAGTCTAAGAAATTCACAGCTCCCCACTAGAGGTTGATTAGGGTCAAAAGAAGATATATTTAAACTTAATTAAGATAAAGGATTCCTCGTTAGGCTGAGAGAAACTCTTAAGAGTGAAAGCTCTGAGGACGCATTGACTTCTGTCAGATTCCTGTCAGAAAATGTTCCTTCAAGGAAACACACTGACAGCCTTCAAGAGTGATAGTCCTGACTGTAATTCTAAAGGCATTTTTAATATGCTAAAACTCAGGAAATCATAATAATACCTTATACTGGCACAAAAACAGACACATAGATCAATGAAATGGAATAGAGAACCCAGAAATGGACCCTCAACTCTTTGGTCAACTAATCTTCGACAAAGCAAGAAAGAATATCCAATGAAAAAAGGGCAGTCTCTTCAACGAATGGTGTTGGGAAAATTGGACAGCCACGTGTAGAAGAATGAAACTGGACCATTTTCTTACATCATACACAAAGATAAATTCAAAATGGATGAAAGACTTAAATGTGAGGAATCCATCAAAATCCTAGGGGAGAACACAGGCAGAAACCTCTCAGAAACCCTCAGACACAGCAACTTCTTGCTAGACACAGCTCCAAAGGCAAGGAAAACAAAAGCAAAAATAAACTATTGGGACTTCATCAAGATAAAAAGCTTTTGTACAGCAAAGGATGCAGTCAACAAAACTAAAAGACAACTTATGGAATGGGAGAAGACATGTTCAAATGACATATCAGATAAAGGGCTAGTATCCAAGATCTATAAAGAACTTATCAAATTCACCACCCAAAAAATGAAGAAATGTCAAGAAATGGGCAGAAGACAAGAACAGACATTTCTCTAAAGAAGACATGCAAATGACCAACAGACACATTAAAAAATGTTCAACACCACTCGGCATCAGAGAAATACAAATCAAAACCGCAATGAGATACCACCTCATACCAGTCAGAATGGCTAAAATTAACAAGTCAAGAATCAGCAAATGGTGAGGATGTGGAGAAAGGGAACCCTTCTTACACTCTTGGTGGGAATGTAAGCTGGTAGAGCCACTACAGAAAACAGTATGGAGGTTCCTCAAGAAGTTAAAAGTAGAACTACCCTATGATCCAGCAATTGCACTACTAGGTATTTACCCCAAAGATAAAAATGTAAGTGATCCGAAGGGGCACCTGTACCCCAAAGTTCATAGCAGCAATGTCCACAATAGCTAAATTGTGGAAAGAGCTGATATGTCCATCAATGGATGAATGGATAAAGGAGATGTGAGATATATATATATATGGAATATATGGAATATTACTCAGCCATCAGAAAGGATGAATACTTACCATTTACATCAACATGGATAGAACTAGAGGGTATTATGCTGAGCAAAATAAGTCAATCAGAGAAAGACAAGTATCATATGGTTTCACTTATATGTGGAATATAAGAAAGAGCACAAAGGATCATAGAGGAAGGGAAGGAAAATTGGATGGAAAGTCATCAGAGAGAGAGAAAACCCATGAGAGACTCTTAACTATAGGAAACAAACTGAAGGTTGCTGGAGGGGAGGTGGGTAGAGAGATGGGATAATTGGGTGATGGGCATTAAGTGATGAGCACTAGGTGTTATATGCAACTGATGAACTATTAAACTCTACATCTGAAACTAATGATGTTCTATATGTTGACTTATTGAATTTAAATTGAAAAAAAACAAAAACAAAAACGGGGCACCTGGGTGGCTCGGTCATTAAGTGTCTGCCTTCAGCTCAGGTCATGATCCCAGGGTCCTGGGATAGAGCCCAGCATCAGGCTCCCTGCTTAGTGGGAAACCAGCTTCTCCCTCTTCCACCCCCCCTGCTTGTGTTCCATCTCTCACTGTCTCTCTCTGTCAAGTAAATAAATAAAAATATTTAAATTTAAAAAATAATATCTTATACTGATCAATTGTTTTAAACCTCACCAACCCTTTGGATATATTAATACATCCCAGTCCTCACTTCTTAAACTTTCATCAAATTGGAGACTATGCACTCCTTCAGCATATGAGCTATGCCTTCTTCATGTTTATTTCCCCAACATTTGGCAAAGGTTTGACATCTAGCAGACATCTGACAAATACATATTAGAAAAGAGCTTTTCCCCTGGTCCTCAAATACATAATACTGTGTTTTATAATATTGTGAATCTAAATGTCCCTCAATTATATGATACACTACTATTTTATGCATCCCTAAAGAAAAAAATAAATACTGCCTTTTAAAGGTTGTGTGCCACTGATTGGAAGATATCTCCCAATTTCAGATGTGTTAAAATGTGGGGGGAATGGGTACATCAGAAATGAAAAACTGCAGTAGCTTTGCTCTCCTATGGAGTTACCCACACAGCACAGACAGAAAATGGTTAATAGCAAAACATTAGGGTTGCTGAAGATAACCTGAGGGAAGAGGGGGAGACAAATAGGGACAGGGAGATGTTTCTTTATAACAGAGAATGTATCATAGATTCCGTAACTTGGGGACAGGCAGGAATATTTATCAGACTAATCAAGTTGGCTACCATCTTTCCTCAAGAAAAGCGTTGGTAAACTCCTGGATTTACGGCAAAAAACACCAATCACATGAATGGCAGAACCCATAAGACGGTGTTCAAAGGCTGCCATATTGTGATTTATAAGCAAAATATACATGTAATCATTCAGATAATCAAAATACATTTCTCATAGATATTTAGTCTTTTCCACAGTTCCACAGGCTCATAGCTCTGAAAACCCTTGGAATTTCCTAAGTGTTAAGAGTGATAAATGTGTCTCTTATTATGTTAATAGGGTGACTTTTGAACCCCACCCTGGTTTCCAGAGGAGCCAACACATGATTAGAAGGTTGGAACTTTCAGTCCTATTCCCCCACCCCTCACCCCTGACCTCTGCTGGGGTGGGCCCTGAGGTTGAAACAATCATCAATGATCACTGATTGCTGAGTATGTAATGAAGCCTACATTAAACACCCAAGAGAACAGGTTCAGAGAGCTTCCAGGTTAGTGAATACGTGGAGTAGCACTGGTTAAAAAAACCTTGATTCAGAGCAGATTCTTCTCTGCTATGGGTCAAGGAACCACTTCTTGTGTGGTAAAAGGAGGTTCTCTCAACCAGAGATCATGTTGGATGCCAGACTCTAGAGCCTGGGAGGACAAATGAAGAAATCCAAATGACCCCTGGATGAGGTTATCCCTACCTTGGTGAGTGCTATGTTGCCATAACTCAGAGGGACGGCAACACCCCATGCCACTCTGCAGATCCCTTATTTGAGTTGGAAGGACATTTGTTGAGGCTCCCTCTCAACTAATGAGCTTGGGCAAGTTACTCTGTGCTTCAGTTTCCTCACCTATAAAATAGTGAGAGTAACAATATTCACCTCACCTTGATGTGAAGAATAAATTAATTCATGAGAAGTTTTAAAACAGTGCCTGGCATAAGACTCACTCAATGAATGTCAGTTATTTTTACTGTTATAAGCTGACATAAAATTGCTCATAGACTAACACAATGACATGACTTAATGCTGGGTTAGTGACCACACAACAGTTTTCACAGGCCGCCAGGGTTCTCAAATTCTTAACCAAAAAAAAAAAAAAAAAAAAAGCTATACTTACACAAGCAACAGAGAAATGAAAAAAAAAAAAACAAACCACCAAACAAACACACACAACTGTTAGAAAGAGTTCAACTTCAGAAAATCAGGACATGGCCTTCCAAAAACCATGACCATGCCACTTCTCATGAAGGAACCTTGCAGCTATAATAGCTCAGAGACCAAGCTGATGGTGGCCTGACCCATCCCACTGCAGCTCCTTGTCTCCTTTTGGGATGCAGTTCATGTGCTGTGTAATCTGTCTTGTGCACAAAAACATTAACCTCTGGAATCAAATGTGTCTGTTAATAAACCAACATGCCGCTCACACCCATCAGCCTCCTTGCAGCAAGCCCCCTCCAGAGCTACACTGTAGGTACATTTCATTTGTCAGCTGGTTCAACTGCTTAGGCATGACATAATTTGGAAATGTGAAAGATCCCAAATTATCTTATCCTGAGGTGACAAATCAAGTATAGTGCCCACAAGCCCAGACAGTTTACATGCCAAATAAACAAACGCCAGAGAAGTGAGAGTATCAATCTCCTAACAGTTTAGGGAAAACAAGTTTATTTCTTATCTGAAAGATTAATGAACCAGGCTGGAACCTCACCTCTAATTGTGGCCAAACAGAAATTAGGTGCTGTTTTTAATCTATTCTGCAGTAACATAATAATGTCATGTCACAAAAGTTCATAGAGAAAGGGTCTACACTTATCTTTGGAATTATTTAAAGTACCCAAAGACTAGCCATTAATGTAAAATTTTTACATTTCCCTCAGATACACTGCTGGGTTTTTTTTTAATTAGATGCAGACAAACTAATAAAATACTTGTTTTCCTACTATAAATACAACTATAAAGAATATATACTTATATAGCATATTACTGGTGTATTTTAAAAAGCTATTGATACTGTATTTCTTCCTGACACTTTGCTAAACATTATTTGTTTCTAGGTTTATTTCTTCCACTTGATCCACCCTGCTTCTGGGTCTGTGCTGGGACACAAACCCTTGAAAAGCTGGACAAGGGAGAGTAGGAGATGGCAGAAGGGGAAAGAGGACAAGAAGGCTTGGTTGCCTTTAGGGCAGATAACCACCAGAGCGGATAGAATGCTTTTGGAGGCTCAATCATAAAGTACATCACCTTTTCTATCTTAAAATTCTATCACAAAAAGTTGTATATTTAATGAGACTCCACATGGTTAAAAATAATCGTACCTAGTGCACTTTCTTCCACATGGAAGGTAAAATGTGTTTTTCCTTGTAACTAAATGTTCCATCAACAAAGAAGAGATTCATCCTGAGGAAAAATCAATTGTATTAAAGAAGCAAGGGACCATACTGTATACAGGAGAGGCAAAGGCAACATTTCCCAGTAAATCTCCACCTGGGGAGGCAGGCTAGAACCTTGGGTCATGACTACACTAGTGATTTGGACAATGGAATTTGGATAAAAGTTCAAATTGGATTGTCCATATTATATTCATGTATAAGCAGATTTGAAAGGAAAATTGTAATGAACCAATGCTGAAGTTCAGCCATTACTGTAGGTGATGAACTAGTCTCACTTAACATCCAAGAAATTCTAAACTAGGCACATCCAAGTGAAATAATTTTTCAGCCTCTGTGTGTGATGTTTTTTTCAATTGAGATGTTGCTCAATGTCTAAATTTTCTAAGCCATGCATAGTCAATGCTTGGCAAACATTGAGGTATTGTTATGTGTAAAATAGACTTTTTATTAAGGGGTAAATGATCAAATAACTACAAAACACCCTCATTTAAGAGAGAAGTTAAAAACTAAAGGGGAAAGAAGAGCCTCAAATGCCTTATTTCCTCTTTGTGACCACCTTACTTCTGGTACCAAAGAAAGTTACAACAGGTGCATGGAAACTGCACACCAAAGATTTTTGACTGCTGCCTGAAACCCCTGTTGTTCCAGGGGTATAGCTTACTGAACACTCTAGTCAAGACTTTCTCTGTCTTATGCTTTTTGGTAGCGGACACAAGTCTGATTCTGCTTCTGAAAGCAGAGGAAAGCCCCGAAATCTGCCCAGTGATTAGAAAAACCTAAGGGAAATCCACAGAGTGGGCATCTTTCTTTCTTCTCACCAATAAGATCAAGCCAAAAGAGTATCTTAATTCCTCACCAATAAGGACAATAAAGAATTGTATTTAAGACCTACATAAAGGCACTGGGATAAGTGCCTTCCTAAAAGAATAAGAAAACATCACACAGCTTAATGGGGAAGGAAGATCTGGAAGCAAGTACTTAAGTATACTGGGTGTTATACTCAGATAAATGGAAAGTGCTATGTGACATGAAAAAGGGATCCAAGCTGCTATATAGATATCATGGAAGGCTCCATGAAAAGATATCATTTGACTTGGGTTACAAATGACAGGAAGGAACTGGGCAGTTGGAGAAGCAGAGAAAGGGTGCTCTGGCATAAAGAAACAGCATCATGAAGGCACTGAGACTTTCAAGTGCAGAATGTGCTCTCCATGTCTCCGAACAGCAAGCTGTATGGAAATGCAAATAAAAGGTGAAACCAGAGGGCACCTGAGTCACTCAGAAGGTTAAGCATCTTCCTCCTACACAGGTAATGATCCCAGGATCCTGGGGTCGAGTACCACATTAGGCTCCTTGCTCAGCAGGGAGTCTGCTTCTCCTGCCACCCTTCCCCTTTGCTTGTGATCTCTCACTCTCTCTCTCTCAAATAAATAAATAAAATTTTTAAAAAGAAAAAAGGATGAAACCAGAAAAGTAGAAGAAGACAGGTTCCCAAGGTCTTACTTACAATGCTAAGGAGTATGGAGTTATCCCAGGGATGAAGTGGAAAGCCAATGAAAATTTTAAATAAGGGGAGCAATAAAATGAGATTGGATTGCTGGGGCTATGCAGAGGATGAGAGAAAGGAGAAAACACCTATTGAAGTTTTTGTAGTTTTCTAAGTAGGAGATGATGCTCGCCTGATTTGAAATAGTAACAGCAGGAATAAACAGGAGTAAACAGAAAGACATTTGTGATTTAGAATTGTAGGACATATTAGCCAATTAAATAGGAGAAATAAAGGAGAGAGGAAAATGGATGATGTCAAGATTTTAATCTTGAATGGTTGGGTGGAATTTGACATCATTAATGAAGAAGGATCAGGTTTGAACAGATTGAGTTTGAGATGCCAAAGGGAAGTCAAACATTGATGCCCAGTAGAGAGTGAGAAATATCAATCTGGTTAGAAAATTTTATTTGTAGTGGGTTCTTATAACTTCCTTAATTCCTAAAATGTTTAGAAAGCTTGACAAATATTCAGAGAGAATGAAAAACATAACCTATGTCCTCTTGGAGCTTCTATTTCTAGAACAAGTGCCACAAAGAGAAAATAGTATCAAACATGGTAGATATCAACCCATCTACATCAATATTCACTTTAACATAAATGACCTAAATATACCAATTAAAAGGCAGAGATTACAAGAGTGGATTTAAAAAAAACCAAACTTTATGTTGTCTACAAGAAATCTACTTTACATATAAAGACACAGACAGTTTTAAAATAAAGGGTTTTGATATTTGCAAATGACATATCAGATAAAGGGCTAGTGTCCAAAATCTATAAAGAACTTATCAAACTCAACACCCAAAGAACAAATAACCCAATCAAGAAATGGGCAGAGGACATGAACAGACATTTCTGCAAAGAAGCCATCCCGATGGCCAACAGACACATGAAAAAGTGCTCCACATCACTCGGCATCAGGGAAATACAAATCAAAACCACAATGAGATACCACCTCACACCAGTCAGAATGGCTAAAATTAACAAGTCAGGAAATGACAGATGCTGGCGAGGATGTGGAGAAAGGGGAACCCTCCTACACTGTTGGTGGGAATGCAAGCTGGTGCAACCG
>PISX010001148.1:114996-211757 GCA_004024625.1 Mellivora capensis | reverse complement strand
TCTTACACTGTTGGTGGGAATGCAAGTTGGTGCAGCCACTCTGGAGAACAGTGTGGAGGTTCCTCAAGAAGTTAAAAATAGAGCTTCCCTATGACCCTGCAATTGCGCTACTGGGTATTTACCCCAAGGATACAGATGTGGTGAAAAGAAGGGCCATCTGTACCCCAATGTTTATAGCAGCAATGGCCACGGTCGCCAACCTGTGGAAAGAACCAAGATGCCCTTCAACAGACGAATGGATAAAGAAGATGGGGTCCATATACACTATGGAGTATTATGCCTCCATCAGAAAGGATGAATACTCGACTTTTGTAGCAACATGGACGGGACTGGAAGAGATTATGCTGAGTGAAATAAGTCAAGCAGAGAGGGTCAATTATCATATGGTTTCACTTATTTGCAGCGCATAACAAATAACACGGAGGACATGGGGAGATGGAGAGGAGAAGGGATTTGAGGGTAATTGGGGGGGAGATGAACCATGAGAGACTATGGACTCTGAAAAATAACCTGAGGGTTTTGAAGGGGCGGGGGTGGGAAGTTGGGGGAGCCTGGTGGTGGGTATTGTGGAGGGCACGCATTGCATGGAGCACTGGGTGTGGTGTAAAACTATGTATGAATTCTGTTACGCTGAAAAGAAATTTAAAAAAAATTAAATTAAAATAATAATAATAATAATAAATTTAAAAAAATAAAAATATGGTTATAGTGATAACTGATTATGTTGCAAATGAAGACTAGAGCCAAATAATAAAGTTACATGTATTTTGCAACTGGATTTTTGCATTTGAAAGGATATTTGTCACTATTAAGTATAGAAATAATAGAGACAAAGGAAAAAGAAAGGAAACTAATGCAAGATGTCTATCAAAAGATGAAGAAGGAAGCAGATGAGAAGTATTAAGGTGTAAAGAGAATAGGATTTGGCTCTTGATTGACAGAGGACTTTAAGGTAGTTCCTCAGTTTCTTAGCAAATAATGTTGATCTTAATATCCAGGCTGAGGATTAAATTTTGAAAAAAAAATATGAAGTTCCGATATGTACTTATTGAGTTTGAGCTGATAGAATTATCTCTGGTAGACAGTTAGTTGTTTATTTAACTGGAAACCCAAATTACCAGTGTTAGTGAATTCTTTTTTTTTTTTTTTAATTTTTTTTTTTAATTTACTTATTTGTCAGAGAGAAAGGGAGAGAGAGCGAGCGAGCACAGGCAGATAGAGTGGCAGGCAGAGGCAGAGGGAGAAGCAGGCTCCCTGCTGAGCAAGGAGCCCGATGTGGGACTTGATTCCAGGACTCTGGGATCATGACCTGAGCCGAAGGCAGCTGCTTAACCAACTGAGCCACCCAGGTGTCCCATCAGTGTTAGTGAATTCTACAGCAGGAATGAAATCAAGCAAAAACTGAGGAAAAAAATGGTAAGAAAAAAATTAAATGTTTATCAAGGGAAAGATAAGAATTTAGGGCAGAGAGGAAGAAGAACCACATGTATTCCTTTAATTGTGTATTTTTCAGTATGTTTTGATTTTATTTCATCATTATCACTCATGAAATATGTAATTTTCTACTAAAGGACCCATGGGCAATAATTACTTCTCTGTGTGTGTGTGTGTATATATATATACATATGTATATATATATATATATATATTTATATATACTTTATGTACTTTACATATATATATGTATATATACATATATATATACATACATACTATATGTACTTTATAGTACACATGCAACCTATAAATAGGTCTTCTGCGAAAACTGGTCAATCTTTTTTTTTTCCTTTCTGATGTTAGGTGAAGAGATGTGAATCACATGCTTCTCAAGACCTGGAAAAATATCAATTATCAGTTCCTGGGAAATTACCACAAGATACCTCTTTTGTTTTAAGTCTTAATTCATTTCCATTTATCATTCCTACTATAGACAACCATTTCTGTGGATAGATATACTCAGGATTACAATTGCTGAGTCACAGAACAGGCCTACATTTAATATGGCTAAATGTTGTCACACTGCTCTTTTGAAGTTACTCAGTTTATAACCCTGTTGGGATCATTGAGAAAATGGTGAAACCAGAGGACCTTCTTTAAAGAACAAAGAACAAACACAAATATAAAATAAAATATCAAAATGAATATGTAAAGAAACTACAACAAATTTTAATGTAAATAAAGTTGAGAAATATATGAATATCATGACATCTATGAAAAACATTCTATGATTTAGCCATTTAACATCTCACAAAATACACTTTCTCCAGTTTTTTTAGCTTATTACTCTTTAATTTCTTTTACAATTCTTTTACAATTCAAAATTGTAAACAATTTTGAAATAAATTTTCTGTCAATAATGGAAAGATTATTTAAGCATTCTTTACTATTGTTGAGTAAAATCATAGTTGAGATGTACAAAGTCTGAAATCTTTTAGTACTGGTACTGATTTTTGTTTCTAAAACTTTGATAAATTCAAAATAATGTAATTCTTATAAAAAATGAAAAACATATGCATGATATATTTATGATAGTAAACAGCGCATTATGGAGTATATTTTTGTAGGAGAAAACTCTCTATTGTCAATGAAAATAAAATTACCTTTTCATTATTTTACATATTTAATGATTGGGATAATTTTTCATAGACCTAATTCTAGCTCATGCTTTCATGCATTTGATTCTTCTTCATATCTTCATACTTTTGGTGTTTGATGCTATAAGATACATTCACATTATTGTGGTAAAACCTCGGGCCCCAGCATCTTCATGTCACGGTACAGGTGGTAGGATATTTCTGGAACCATTCCTACATTGGAATGGATAACAATAACTTAAGTATATATTAAGTTAATTTTTTGGCTGTATAGTCTTTGATCACCTCTTCCTATGACATTAATTTGTAGTATCATTTTCTATAGAGACTATATTATAAATTAAAAAAATATATTCAACTAAATCCAAAGTAAATGTATCCCCAGATTAACTTCCACTTACCCAGATACCAAATATGTCTGCAGCTACTCCAATAATACTTGACACAAGGCAAGTCAAGTGTGACAGTAAACGTCTTACTTATTGACCATTGGCAAATTTAAATTCAGGAATGCTGCTATGGAAATTAAGCATGCCCAATATTAAAAAGACCTGAAAATAATTGTGGTAAGACTATCAAAAACTGATTCACAATCAACCTAAGAAATATTAAATATCTGACAATGATAAGCATGCTATTGCAAATCCTATAATGTGTTCAACAATGAAAATATAATTTTTTGCAGTAATAACTTGTACAATATTAATGCACATTTTTGTATAGGACAGTATCTTAAAACAAAATAATGTTCTTTATAAATACAGAAACTTATGAAGAAGATATAAACTGAAATTTGCTGTAGTGCTCATTATTTATTGCATCTAACAAATTGCAATATTTTCCTAGTTGAAATAGAAGCTACAGTTGTCATACTATCTAAACACATCGTGTGCACTTTAAAAGTTATATAATGTTATTTTAGCACTGATTCTTACTCTCAAAAGTAACTTAGGGTTTTGATGATACAAATGATATGAAAACATTAGCAAAGAAAATAAGCAATAAGCAAGCAAAACAAAGTACTGGTCAGTGAAATTTGTGGTCTTCGCGATGCTCCACTAAAAATTTATGTGCCGTTATCTTATGGTATTTATTTCTAGTCGCTCTCCCTTTGCTTCAGGTTTCAGTGGGTGACTTTGGGGTGGAAGATGCCATTTTCTACAACCCCTAATGCATCCAGCTACCCTACACAGTGGAACAACAATTTTTAATGGAGGACATTAAATCAGCTTTCCCTTTGGCACTAAGTGTGAACCTCTGCCCCTAACTAGTCCTTACGAATGCATCAGCCCCTCAGAATGAATGATTGCTCTACTTTATAGTACATATATATTTCACAACTTACTCGGAGAATTTCTGACCTGTTATTTTCTAAATTATATAATCAGTAATGCAGTTATGAAGATAAACTTGTAATATATCAAAGATCCAAAGAAAATGAGGGAAAGCCTATTAAAATTTGAGCCATAGCCAAGTGAAGAAACATAACAAACTCAATTTTCATTATTTACTACTTGTTTTATGCATGTATGGAATGTCTGTTGGGCTGAAAGCTTAAGTAAAGGAATATTGGTTAGAATATAGGCAAAATTCACCTTCCAGATAGAACAGATCTAGACAGGTAATTCTTAGAACAATTGTAAGCCTAAAGTAATTAGAAAATTTGTTGAACAATTATTTTCTGAGTTGAATTTCATATCTAAATTTACTTAATGGTTTTTCACCTGAAGACTGAATGAAGTATGGAACATAGAAAGATAGACAAAAACAAAGATAAGGAACATAGGTGATAAAGAAAAATTGTGTTTAACTGAAACTCAGCTAAAATATCTAAACTAGTGTTAAAATTCTCTATTGGTATACAAGTTGACATCTGTGACTCTGACCCTGTGACAAGTTCGTTTTGTGCTGAGAGCCCCTGGCCTCATATGCAAACCCTTAGCATAGCTTATACCTGCTTGACTTTTTAATGACCACAGCAAAGAATGGTCCCACCATCTCTGAAAATGAGAATATCAGTTTGATATCATTAGTGAGGGAAAAAAAAAAAAAAAAACAAAGGAACAAAATAAAAGCCTCTGTTTAAAATATAGCAGCAGCTTTAAGAGTGGAATGTAATGCAAATGAATTCCAAATCCGCCAGTTTACCTCATGCATGGGTGATTAGTCCTGGTATAGTTGGAAATTTCTGTGTTAGTAGGTAATTTAGCCGAATATTTAGGAATGCTGTATTTTATTATGAGAATTACAGTTTTCTTCTTCAGAGATTCAACAGTGAGTTGTGGCCCTGACAGAAAATTCCAATGTGTTAAGTTTTAATTTTTTTATTAGTTACTTTAAGGAACCCACTCGTGTGTGTGTGTGTGTGTGTGTGTCTAAAGTAGAGACTGATCAGAACAGGTTTTAAATAGCATTTGTGAAGTGAAAATTACAGAAATTTTGAGAGAATATAAAGATAATTCTTAGAGCAGATAAAATTGTGAATAGTTGACTGAGAATTTATGCAAGAGGCTCAATTTCCCTTCTCTGACATGGTGGGGTCACATAGATATACTCATTCAGTGCACCACCGGGTTAACTAGGGGAAAGGGGTATGTTTTCAAAATGCATCCGGCAGATAGAGTTTCAAATAGAAAATGGCAGTCAAATTGAAATCAGGGTTCTGTGCAACTGAAATCTGGGCTCAACTTCAACTACTGTAGGATCTTGCAATTGGTGTTAAGAATTCATCTAGGTTAGTTAATTAAAATCTAATCTCAAGGTGAGCTATTGTAGGTTTTACTAATTTGCACATCAATGGCTTATTTATATTATTCTCTCCTAAAAAAAAATAAAATATAAAGAAACTCATCATTAAAAAGCAAAACTAGATATCCAATTCCCTGCATTGGTTGTAATAAGGAAACGCTGAAAATCCCAAGCAAAATAAGATTAATGGAGCATGTCATGGAAAACAAGAAATGGTAACTATTGTCCTAAGTACACCTCCTTCCTTAGACAAATTTGCTGACACTCTCTTGACTTCTCTTCTGACATTCTTTTAACCAACTTCTGCTTTGCTCTGTTTCCATCACTCGAGTGAAACAACTCTTGTCCAAGTTGCCAGTGATAATGCATGTCATAAAATCTAAAGAACGCATTTTTATTCTTGTGCTTTTGACCACTTTCTCCATCTTTACATATGCTCTTATTTTGTCTTCTGTGATGAGGACTATCTTAGTTTCTTCCTGCCCCTGCCTGTGCTAAATGTTTGAATTTCGTAGGGCTCAGGGATTTTATTCTGTAACTACTCTGTCCCTATAGTGTTCCCAAATAGTTCAACAGGAATAAATATAATTTATATGCTTATATTTCCCAAATTTACATTTTAAAACCAAATTTATGTCAGCAGTAAACTCATATATTCAAATATATTCTTCTCATAGCCTATCAAAGTTTCAACTGGGAATCCCAAATATAATATGCCCTTAGAAGAAGTCCTGACTGTGGGAGCTCCTGGGTGGCACAGCTGGTTAAGTTCAGGTTAAGCTCTTGGTTTCAGCTCAGGTTGTGATCTCAGGGTCATGAGATCGAGTCCTGCATCAGGCTTCACTTTCAGCACAGAATCTGCTTGATATTCTCCCTCCTCCTCTGTCCCCACCCCCCGCTCCTTCTCTCTCTCTAATAAATAAATAAATCTATTAAAAAAACCTCGACTTTGTTCTCAATTCTATTTTTTTCTCGCAAACTTTTGCCTTCCCTTAGACTTATCCAAGTCAGCAAAGAGCACCATAATTAACATTTCTTAAACCATAAACCTGAAACTCATCCTGATTCCTCTATTCTTTACCCCCCATTCCTAATCAAATGGTGCAAATTATAGCTCCCAAATTTATTTTAAATCCATCTACTTATCTCCAACTTAATTGCCATCATGGTAAGTCAAGTCATTAGTTCTTACCTAGCAAAACTAGTTTCTAACTGATCCCAGCATTTCTATTTTCACTTTCCTTAAACTAATTGTGCACATAGCGGCAGTAAAATTTTTTTTAACTTGAATTAGACCTTGCTTAAAACCTTATAACTGTATCTCATTGGAGTGGAATGAAACAACAATAACTTGGCATGCTCTATATCATCCTTTCTGATTTAATGCTACCAGTCTCTCCTTCATACGTCTCTACATTTCACTCTCTGTTTTCCTCAGCTTTTCAAAATACCAAGTTCTCACTCAGTTCAGAGTCTGTGCACATTTTAGTTCTTGTTTGTTTCACTTGCCATGCTTTTTATCTTCTCTTAACATGTTTACCAATTAATTAATTTTGTTAGTTTGTTAAAGCTGAATGGAAAACAGGCATTTTTCAGACAGTTACTGACATATTAAAATGACCTTAAAACTATGAACCTATTTTAAGTAATGTTGGGCAGATATCTCAAAATCCAAAACCAAATTTCTCTATAATCTGGACTGATAATTATTATGAACATCATAACCTTAAAAGATAGAGATGAATATAATAAACAAAAAGACATCAGTGATTTGGTGTTCCTATTCAGTATAAAGACAAATGTACAAAGAAAAACCACAAAAGTCATAGTTAAATTTTTGAAAAGGCTGCTGTCTAACAGAATTATAGAAAACTGCTTATCATTGATCTATTTTCTTAGGAGAGAAAGAAAAAAAGAAATCAGCAAAACAGGCTTTTATTAAGTTATATTCATTTGTTCTCTTCCTTCCTTTCCTTCTAGTGTACATCTCTTAAACTGAGGACAAAATATAGTAGCTAGCAATTTAAAGCATTCACTGAATTTTAAAAAAAGAGCTATTTTTAAGTTATAATTATCAAGAGTGCCTACCAGTGACACTGGTGACCTCTTTGACCACAGAATGACTCACACTCACTCTACCTCCAACATTATTCCCACTTAGCCGTTGTGAGGAAGGAGCCCTTTTGTGTGTATGTAGTCACATTTCAACTGTCATAGTGTAGTCTGAGTCTTACCTTTCCAACAATGCTCTTACAGATCTTTCCAGTCTCTATGTGGACTTCTTCTGAACTATGCTGCTCTGTCAGTATGGCCATCTGATCACATCTTGCCTTACCTGTTTGTAAAACAATTTACAAGTAGATTCTTCTCCAGTGGCATTCTAAATTCATTGAGGGCAATAATAAAGTGGAGGGTTTTTTTGTTTTGTTTTGTTTTTTTAATGTAATATCTCTTCTAATGCTACCTAGTCTTAATCATTTGTTTTATTACAAAAAATATGATTAATTCAGAACATGATTATTGAGTTCTGCGAGGACAAAATGTTCTACTGTACACTGGGAATATACCATATTAATATATATTAAGCACTTAGTATATGTCAAGTGTTATTCTTTGTGTTTTACATTTTAAAATTATTTATTTCTCATTGTAAAATTAAGACACTGACACCACAATTACCCACCCACCCAATTTACAGGTGAAGAAACTGAGGCAAAGTCACATTAAATAATTTGCTCAAGGTTATGGAGCTTATAAATGATAGGGCCAAGATTTGAGTCCACGGTGTCTCACTCCAGGTGTGTTATTAACTCCTTCACTTATTGCACTTACAATTTTGAGATGAACACAACTGAATGAACAGTTACAAGGCAGCATAAATGCTTTAACAGAGTACAGATAGCACACTAATGGAGCACAGAGGAGAACATTTAACGTGGATCTATGGACTCAAGGTCTATGTACTCTGTATATATAAATTATATATAAATTGTGTGGGGGGTGCCGGGATGGCTCAGTTGGTTAAGAGACTGACTTGGCTCACATCATGATCTCAGGGTCCTGGGATGGAACCCTGTATCAGTCTCTGTGCTGAGCAGTCTCCTCTGCTTGTGCCTCCCCCTCTCCCCCTCCCTCTGCTTGTGCTCATGCTCTGTCTCAAATAAATAAATAAATAAAATCTTAAAAATAAATAAATAAATTCTGTATGTATGTGTGTGTATTGTGTGTTTGTGTATGTGTACATATATAAATTATATTGAATATATGAATTACATACACACATACACATTGTATTAGTCCTTAGAGATTGTTTTGTCTCCAGCTTTTGCTATTAACAGTTCTGCATTTAAGCTATTTAAAAATGGCTTAACAATAAAAACAATTTCACTGACTTGTCACCAGCAAAATCTTATCATATATATTTCCCAACAGAGTTCTTGGGAAAAATGTTAGATTTGGATTATTTTATACTGCAAAACATCTTTTTAAATTATAAAAAGAAGTAATTTCTTCTAAAATGAAGATCGCCATTTGCTTACAAAGTCATATAAAAATATGTTGCATATACATTCAAATATTTGTCTTCTGATTTAATAATCCTACTTGCAGTATTTACCAGAGAAAATACCCCAAAGGTATACAAACCATATTAATCTTTTAGTACCTTCCAAAAGTGGCACTCTGGATATGTAACAATTACACTCTATTTTTCAAATTTGAAAGTTCCTATAGTGCTTCCCAGAGTTTGGCATATTTGTCATCTGTGAGAATATCCAAAATTTTACACTCAACTTCTCTCAGCATTCTTTGAACGCAAGGAATAAATTACTACCAAGAGGTTATTTTCATTATCCATTCACTGCTTCTGTATTTAAACATTAGCAATATAAAAGTAATTCTACCACCAAGGAATCCAGAGACTAGTAGATGAGAGATTCTTTGATTTTGTTAATCGTTTTCAGGTTAAAAATCAGTACAGCCCAAGTCTGAACCTCGATGCCTTCCCAAATGTACCAGGGGAAAAAAGCCTGATGTGTATAGAGGAAAGCTGATGTAAAGGATAAGCCATAGATGGATGACAAAAATAATGCTCTGAGCAGGTCTGCCGCATTGCACAACTCCAGAAGGCAACAGTCACATCGTCTCCTACAGAAATAATTCTCCCTGGAGTTGTGCAGTTCACAGCATGCTTAACCACACCTGGCAGCCCTGACTAAAATTTCACTGTATGCTCCAAATAACAATTTCAATGAGTTCATTTTAGAAACATGAAAACATCAAACAAACAAAGGCTATTTCTCTTAGCTTCAGAAGCAGACTTTTCAAGATAATAAGAAAAAACATATCATTATGAAATTCAACATTTACATTACAGACCATTAATTATTACTTTAAGAGACTGTTTTTAAGAAACCATGCCTACTGGGGAACATGGAGCCAAACTTCTGTGAATGATTTCATCTTGCTCTCCAAAAAAGCTTTTAATTATGGATACTTTTTAAAGTGCATTACATTAATTAGCCATTTGCTCAGCAGGCTGCTTCCCAGGGCTCCTTCCAGCTCCTGTGACTCTGTGGCAGGACCTGGCAGTCACTACAGCAAGAGTAAGAGTTCAGATGTTTGAAAACAGAATTCAATGATCTTTTGCCAACATGAAGAAGATAGATATAAGCATATGGAAAAGAATGCATTGCTCTGCAAAATCTCAAACACAGAGGGAGGGCAGGGAAAATAAATTGCATTGGGCAGCTTCTCAGGCTTAAAATAGAGGTTTACAAGGCAGATCCATTTTTTTTAACCATACATCATTACTTTAATATTATTTGGATAGGAAACTGATTTAACTCAATTACCCTTAACTGAATTCAGGACATTTTAGTCACGCAAACAGGAAAGGAAGAGTGGAGTAGCATGAAAGTTATTAGGATTGAGGCAGAGAAGAAGTGTTCCACCCACCCAGCTGCCCACTAGTACCATTACTTTTCCCATCCATAATTACATTCTATCTACAATTTTATTCTCTTTCCAGAGACACATAATCCAACTTTAGAAGTCTTCTTTCTAAAGCCATAGCCTATTGAGTTAGTCTCACAATATCAGGTGCCCTGCTGAAAATGCTGGACTTCTCTCCCCAAAACCATTTCCTCTTGACTGATTTCAATCTCCAATTTAGGACCCTGAAAGCCTTGGTTTGTATATATATTTAGTGGTACTCTTCTTATACTGCAAAAGCATGAATTTGTTATAGGATATCTGGCTTAAAAAAAACAACACAAAATGTGGAAAAACCTGGAACTTTAGAAGGCAGGGCTATTGCAAGGACCAAACTGACATCAATTGGCAGTACTTGGTAAAGCTAATTTCCTCATCTGCCTTGTTTTATTCCTGGAAGCTATCCCTAAATATGTTAGCTTCTGTCTGTTGTATCCTCCCTATGTTTTTTACACAAGGAAGGTGATATTTGTAATAAGGACTTGATATAGTCACCTTATCCAATGCATAAGATTCGGATAAGATCCACATTTCCCGGTTTTGTATTGCAGAATCATCTTAAATAATTATTTATAACATTGGTTAAATGGGGTTTGAATGTGAGAAGCACAGGTACAGATATGACCTATAATTCTGTGGCAATGGGTGGGCATAGTTCAGAAAGTGTGTCTTAGTAGACATTTAGGATTTTTAAAATGTATATATAATTATATGTATAAACTATTAAATGAGGTGAAAGAAGAAAGAATATGTCAAGTACATCTCCTCTTGCCAAATCACTTCAATTTGTGCCATATACCAACAACAATGATGGCTTTTCTGGAAAAAGTTTGCTCAGTTAGAGATTGTCTTGACATTTCAAGGGTAGATTTCAGACACTGACTGTGTAAACAACCCTGCTCAGAGAGAGAAAGAGAAACGGCAAATGGACTATTTCATTAGTTCCATGGATGGCTCCTACAAAGAAGCCCTGGTGCTCTGATGGCCCCAGGAAGGGAAGAATTGAGCTGGACCCACTGTGTGCACTTTCCCTGGTTTTAGTATTCACAGCCCTTGAACGTGGACTAATACTTTCCATGTGGCAATCCCACATTGTTTCAACCAAGCCTGTTTCAACTGGAGACAAATGAGAGTACAGTCCTTTTAACCACCCAATCTCTGCACTAAGCATGAGAACAGGTAGTAATAGGAAAATGCCAGAGATGTGAAAAATGGTACATAGTTTATAAAAGGCTTATTACACATGATCATTTGCCTGTATCCTCCAACAAATGTGTTAAGGAAGAATTATTAACCCCATTTTTAAAATGAGGAAACTGAGACTTGAAGAGATTAAGGGTTTGCTCAGGTTCATACAAAAAATACATGGCAGAATGGAAGCTCAAATGCAAGTATTACATTTATAAATTCAGTGTTCATTTAATTCATTGTATATTTCTGTTTACATGAAACTTAAAAGAATTCCACGTTCCTAAAAGATTTCTAGAAACTTCCAACTGACCCAAAAGAAAAGAAAGAAGAGATATGTCAAAAAGCTAGTATATGATTTCCATACACTAGCTCTCTTGTCATTTGACAGGAACACTGAAAAACTAGAAAAAAGTTGTAATCAAAGAACAGAATTAGACTAATTTGTTTTTGGTGCACTAAAATGTGTCTTATGAACAAAGTGGTGCTGAGCTGAGGCTGTATATAGGATGAAGAGACACAGTCACAAATACCATGACACACAAAGTCAAATCAATGGGATCATCAAGGTTTGTGGGGCAAGGAGGGTGAAGCTGACAGACAAGCATGGTTTGACTTCTTCCCAAGTTTCTCTACTTTCTGAGTTTCTTAATATTTTTGATTCCAGGTAATTTTTAAATGATCTAACTACAGTTTTAACATGTCTATCAATTACTATTTTAAAATAGCAGTAGAAAGATGTTATTAAATATCTTGAGTTCTAACATGGTTCTTATACACAAAACATTGTCCTTCTTTATAAAATGTTTCTTCTTTGCAAATCAAATCAAATATATAAAAACATATCTGTTTCAAGTTATACATTTCACTCTACTCTAATTTTAAATTCCAATGCTTTATAAGTGGATTTTAATAAACTGAAGTTAGCATCCCCTGTGTTCTCTCTCATGTCTTGTTTTATCTCTTCTCTGATTCCTTTTTGGATGTCACTTTATAACCATCTTCTCTTTACCCTAAAACTCCCCCTAGGTTTGCAAAAATATATAATCTTAAAAATACAAAACTAACAAAAGAGAAATTTTCTTTGTTGGCAACCAGTTCTTTTTTATTAATTATTTTTATTAACATGTAATATATTATTTGCCCCAGGGATACAAGCCTGTGAATAATCAGGCTTACACACTTCACAGCACTCACCATAGCACATACCCTCCCCAATGCCCATAACCATTAACCCAACCACCCTTTCCATATACACCCTCCTCCCAGCAACACTCTGTTTTGTGAGATTAAGAGTCTCTTAGGTTTGTCTCCCTCCTGATCCCATCTTGTTTCATTTTTTCCTTCCCTATTCCCCAAGCTCCCTACTCTGCCTCTCAAATTCCTCATATCAGGGAGATCATATGATAATTGTCTTTTTCTGACTGACTTATTTCCCTAAGCATAATACCCTCTAGTTCCATCCACATCATTGTAAATGGAAAGATTTCATTTCTTTTGATGGCTACATAGTATTCCATTGTATATACCACCTCTTCTTTATTCATCTATTGATGGACATCTAGGTTTTTTTCCATAGTTTGCCTATTGTGGACATTGCTGCTATAAACATTCAGGTGCACATCCTCCTTCGGACACTGTATTTGTATCTTTAGGGTAAATATCCAGTAGTGCAATTGCTGGGTCATAGGGAAGCTCTATTTTCAACTTTTTGAGGAACCTCCATGTTGTTTTCCAGAGTGGCTGCATCAGCTTACATTCCCACCAAGAGTGTAGGAGGATTCCCCTTTCTCCACATCCTTACCAGCATGTTGTTTCCTGACTTGTTAATTTTAGTCATTCTGACTGGTGTGAGGTGGTATCTCATTGTATTTCCCTGATGCCCAGTGATGTAGAGTACTTTTTCATGTGTCTGTTGGCCATCTGGATCTCTTCTTTGCAGAAATGTCTGTTCATGTTCTCTTCCCATTTCTTGATTGGATTATTTGTTCTTTGGGTGCCGAGTTTGATAAGTTCTTTATAGATTTTGGATACTAGCCCTATGTCTGATATGTCATTTGCAAATATCTTCTCCCATTCTGTCAGTTGTCTTTTGGTTTTGTTAACTGTTTCCTTGCTGTGCAAAAGCTTTTGATCTTGATGGAGTCCCAACAGTTCATTTTTGGCCTTGCTTCCCTTGCCTTTGGTGATGTTCCTAGGAAGAAGTTGCTGCAGCTGAAGTTGAAGAGGTTTTTACCTGTGTTCTCCTCAAGGATTTTGATGGACTCCTGTCTCACATTGAGGTCTTTCATCCATTTTGAGTCTATTTTTGTGTGTGGTGTAAGGAAATCATCCAATTTCATTCTCTGCATGTGCATTCTCTGCATGTCCAATTTTCCCAACACCATTTCTTTTTTTTTAAGATTTTTTTATGTATTTATTTGACAGACAGAGATCACAAGTAGGCAGAGAGGCAGGCAGAGACAGAGGGGGAAGCAGGTTCCCTGCTGAGTAGAGAGCCTGATTCAGGACTCAATCCCAGGACCCTGAGATCATGACCAGAGCCGAAGGAAGAGGCTTGACCTACTGAGGCACCCAGGCGTCCCCAACACCATTTCTTGAAGAGACTGTCTTTTTCCACTGGACATTCTTTCCTGCTTTGTCGAAGATTAGTTGACCATAGAGTTGAGGGTCTATTTCTGAGCTCTCTATTCTGTTCCATTGATCTATGTGTCTGTTTTTGTGCCAGTACAATACTGTCTTGATGATGACAGCTTTGTAATAGGGCTTGAAGTCCAGAATCGTGATGCCACCAACTTTGGCTTTCTTTTTCAAGATTCCTCTGGCTATTCAAGGTCTTTTCTGATTCCATATAAATTTTAGGATTATTTGTTCCATTTCTTTGAAAAAAAATGATGATATTTTGATAGGGATTGCATTAAATGTGTAGATTGCTTTAGGTAGCATAGACACTTTCACAATATTTCTTCTTCCAATCCATGAGCATGGAATATTTTTCCATCTGTTTGTGTCTTCCTCAATTTCTTTCATGAGTACTTTATAGTTTTTTGAGTACAGATTCTTTGCCTCTTTGGTTGGGTTTATTCCTAGATATCTTTTGGTTTTGGCTGCAACTGTAAATGGGATTGACTCCTTAATTTCTCTTTCTTCTGTCTTGCTGTTTATGTATAGAAATGCAACTGACTTCTGTGCATTGATTTTATATCCTGACACTTTACTGAATTCTCAAATTTGTTCTAGCAGTTTTAGAGTGTATTCTTTTTGGTTTTCCACATATAGTATCATATCATCTGCAAAGAGTGAGAGTTTGACTTCAATTTTGCCAATCTGGATGCCTTTTATTTCTTTTTGTTGCCTGATTGCTGAAGCTAGGACTTCTAGTACTATGTTGAATAGCAGTGGTGATAGTGGACATTCCTGCCATGTTCCTGACCTTAGGGGAAAGGCTCTCAGTTTTTGCCCATTGAGAATGATATTCATTGTGGGTTTTTCATAGACGGCTTTGATGATATTGAGGTATATACCCTCTATCCTTCACTTTGAAGAGTGTTGATCAAGAAAGGATGCTGTACTTTTGTCAAATGCTTTTTCAGCATCTATTGAGAGTATCATATGGTTATGGTTCTTTCATTAATGTATTGTATCACATTGATTGATTTGTGGATATTGAACCAACCTTGCAGCCCAGAAATAAATTCCACTTGGTCGTTGTGAATAATCCTTTAAATATACTGTTGGATCCTATTGGCTAGTATTTTGATGATAATTTTTGCATCTATGTTCATCAAGGATATTGCCTATAATTCTCCTTTTTGGTGGGGTCTTTGTGTAGTTTGTGGATCAAGGTAATGTTGGCTTATAAAATGAGTTTGTAAGTTTTCCTTCCATTTCTACTTTTTGGAACAGTTTCAAGGAGAATAGGTATTAATTCTTCTTTAAATGTTTGGTAGCATTTGCCTGGGAAGCTGTCTGGCCCTGGGATCTTGTTTGCTGGGAGATTATTTTTTTAAAGATCTTATTTATTTATTTGACAGAGATCACAAGTAGGCAGAGAGACATGCAGAGAGAGGTGGGGCGGGAAGCAGGATCCTTGCTGAGCAAAGAGCCTGACACTGGGCTTGATTCCAGGACCTGAGACCATGACCCAAAGGGAGAGTCTCAACCCACTGAGCCACCCAGGCACTCCTGTTGGGAGATTTTCAATGACTGCTTCAATCACCTTACTGGTTATGGGTCTGTTCAGGTTTTCTATTTCTTCCTGGTTCAGTTTTGGTAGTTTATATGTCTCTAGGAATACATCCATTTCTTCCAGATTGTCAAATTTGCTGGCATATAGTTGCTCATAATATGTTCTTATAATTGTATTTCTTTGGTGTTGTTGTGATCACTCCTCTTTCATTTATGGTTTTATTTATTTGGGTCCTTTCTCTTTTCTTTTTGATAAGTCTGGCCAGGGGTTTATCAATCTTATTAATTCTTTCAAAGAACCAGCTCCTCGTTTCATTGATCTGTTTTACTGGGTTTTTGTGATTTTTTGTTTGTTTGTTTTTTTTTGTTTTTTGTTGTTGTTGTTTGTTTCTATTTCATTGATTTCTGCTCTTATCTTTATTATTTCTCTTCTCCTGCTGGGTTAAAGTTTTCTTTGCTGTTCTTTCTCCAGCTCCTTTAGGTATAGGGTTAGGTTGTATACTTGAGATCTTTCTTGTTTCTAGAGAAAGTCTTGTATTGCTATATACTTTCCTCTCAGTACTGCCTTTGCTGTGTCCCACAGATTTTGATACAGTTGTGTTTTCATTTTTATTTTTTTCCATTAATTTTTTTCAATTCTCCTTTAATTTCCTGGTTGACCCATTTATTCTTTAGTAGGATGCTCTTTAGCCTCCATGTATTTGAGTTCTTTCCAAATTTCCTCTTGTGATTGAGTTCTAGCTTCAGAACATTGTGGTCTGAAAATATGGAGGGAATGATCCCAATCTTTTGGTACCAGTTGAGATCTGATTTGTGACCCAGGATATGATGTATTCTGGAGAATGTTCCATGTGCACTGGAGAAGAATGTGTATTCTTTTGCTTTGGGATGGAATGTTCTGAATATATCTGTGATGTCCATCTGGTCCAGTGTGTCATTTAAGGCCTTTATTTCCTTGTTGATCTTTTGCTTGGATGATCTGTACATTTCAGTGAGGGGGGTGTTAAAGTCCCCTACTATTTTTGCATTATTGTCAATGTGTTTCTTTGATTTTGTTATTAATTGGCTTGTATGGTTGGTTGCTCCCATGTTAAGGGCATAGATATTCAAAATTGTTAGATCTTCTTGTTGGACAGACCCTTTGAGTATGATATAGTGTCCTTCCTCATCTCTTACTATATATAGTCTTTGGTTTAAAATCTAATTTATCTTATATAAGGATTGCCACCCCAGCTTTCTTCTGATGTCCATTAGCATGGTAAATTTTTTTCTACCCCCTCACTTTAAATCTGGAGGTGTCTTTGGGTCTAAAATGAGTTTCTTATAGACAGCATATTGATGGGTTTGTGTTTTTTTGTTTGTTTTTTTTTTTCCAACTGATACCCTGTGTCTTTTGATTGGGCATTTAGCCCATTTACATTCAGGGTAACTATTGACAGATATGAATTTAGTGCCATTGTATTGCCTGTAAGGTGACTGTTACTGTATATTTTCTCTGTTCCTTTCTGGTCTACTACTTTCAGGCTCTCTCTTTGCTTAGAGGACCCCTTTCAATATCTCCTGTAGGGCTGGTTTGGTGTTTCCAAATTCTTTTAATTTTTGTTTGTCCTGGAAGCTTTTTATCTCCCTTCTATTTTTCAGTGATAACCTAGCTGGATATACTATTCTTGGCTACATATTTTTCTCATTTAGTGCTCTGAATATATCATGCCTATTCTTTCTGGCTTGCCAGGTCTCTGTGAATAAGTCTGCTGCCAATCTAATATTTCTAAAAAAGAAATTTAACTCAAATCTCCTTCCCTTCACTGTTCCATCTCTCAAATTACCATTATATCTCTCCCTATCTCTTTATTAGCAAATATATTGAAAATTTGGTTTATATTTTTCATCAGTATTTTGCCTTCCATTCCACTATGAGTGACACTGATGCCTGTGGAATCTGATGTTCATAAGTACCTTTCAATCCGCACCTTTCAATCAGTGCTGATTTCTCTTCTTTCTATAAGCTCTCTCTCTGTAATCTCATCAACTATCTACTGGGACAAGGATTCCTCAGCCTATATCTTTAGTGCTCACCTCCCTTCTTCCCATTTCTTTCTCATACTTCCTGACCATTGATTTATTTTTCAAATATTTCTCAAGACTGCCCATCTCAATCTTTTTTTTTCTAAAACACACCAACACTTCTTACTTGACTTACTTAACAACTGTTGGCTTACTTAGTGTCTCTGTTTCTCTACCTCTCTTTCTTCCATTACAAGGATGAAACCAATCTTTCTAAAATGTCAATATGTCTGCAACTCTATAGAAATTCCTCACTAATATCTGAAAAAAGAAATAATTTAATATATAAAGATGTTTATGCGGTAATATTAAAACAAAGTAAAACTACTATATGCAGTGTTAGAAGAAGTAGGTAAGTATTAGGCATGTATCTGGAAGTGGCACATAAATTTCTAAATAGTTGTGTATTATCTTGGAGGATGCCAAAATATATCTTAATGTTATTTTTCTATCAATTTTTAAGTGTAACTTTAAAATCAAATAATAAAATTTGTATTTGATAGTTGGATCTCCTAAAATATTTAGTCTAACTGCCTCAACACAACACAGAAAACTCTTTCAAAGCCAAACACAACTTTTTCCCAGAAAAACAAATAACAAAGGAAATTATTTGCATCTAAGTATACGAGGCTATTCAACCTTTTAAAAATATGCTTTGTTGATTTCTCTTCCTATACATGACACATGAAACCCATTTTCCAATGGCAATCTTTGTCCTGGGGATGTACTATACAGCCTGGTGACTATAGGGGTATTGTATATTTGAAAGTTTCTAAGAGAATAGGTCTTAAAAGTTTTCATCACAGTATGGAAGTTCCTCAAAAAATTAAAAATAAAAATACCATATGATGCTGTAAATCCACTACTGGGTACTTACTTAAAGAAAAGGAAAACACTAATTCAAAAACACATGCACCTATCTGTTTACTGCAACCTAATCTACAACAGCCAAGATGTGGAAACTACTTAAGTGTTCATAGATGAATGGATACAGAAGATGTGATTTATATGTAAAGTGGAATAATATTCAGCTACTCAGCCATTTAAAAAAGTAATGAGACCTTGCCACTTGTAACAATGCTGATGGACCTAGATGGTATTATGCTAAGTGAAATAAGTCAACAGGAAAAGAAAAATCCATAGGAGTTCACCTATATGTGGAATCTAAAAACAAAACAAAACAAAAAACAAATTAACAAACCACAAAGCAGAAACATACCCGTAAGTTCAGAGAACGAACTGTTGGTGGCCAGAGGGGATGAGGTTGAGGGATGGGCAAAATGGGTTAAGGGGAATGGCAGACTTCCAGTTATAGAATGATCAAGTCATAAGGACGAGAGCCACAGCATAGGGGATATTGTCCATGGTTATTATTGTCCATAGCGTTATATTCTGACAGGTGGGAGCTACATTTGTAGTGAGCACAGCATAATGTGTAGACTTGTTGAATCACTATGTAATACATCTGAAACTAATGTAACATCATGTGTTAAGTATACTTCAATAAAAAAAATTAAAGATTAATAACTAAAGGAAAAATATTCATCATAAGTAAAAAATATATAACCATGTAATGTGACAAAACTTATTGTAATCATTGCACAATATATACATATATCAGATTATTATGTTGTACACCTTGAATTAATGCATAGTTATATGTCAATTTCATCTCAGTAAAACTGGAAAAAGTAGAAAAATTTTGGTATGTGGGGCCCATCACTGAACCATCACCTCCTTGAAATGAAGAATCTTAACTTTTCATTTTTGAATCTCTCTTTTAATCTAAAATGTTTCCCAGAATGCTTATTTTTCCCTCCACCAAAATTTTCATCTCCCTTACCTCTAAACTCAGTTTATAGTATACCACCTAGACTACAGCTGGTGCTGGAGCTTTCTGCTGAAATGCTGTAGTCCTTGAGACTTATAATGGTTATAATTTGGAACAGAAGTAACATCATTAAATAGATAGATAGATGATAGATAGACAGATAATAGATAAAGCAGAAGCCAAGTAAAGTTGTGAGCTCTAGTCTAGTCTAATACATAGAAGAGTGGGCCTTGGAGAATCTTTTTACTTTTTATTATAGAATTACAAATTACAATCTCAGAAAGGCATCAAAGAACTAAAATAAAGACACATGAAAGACAAGAGTCTAATCCTTGTCAAGATATAATGGAGAATATGGGTTTCCTTGGTGAAGGATTATTCTGGGTCTTCAGTAAATTTCTGAAGTGTATAGTATAGTGGCTGCCTCTTCATATATGCTCAATGAATATTGAGCAATATTATAATTACTATCCTGTCCCTGTGGTATGGCCAACGGCTTCCTCTAAACATATGATACAGTTTTGAATCACTGTTCTGAGTTGCTTGATTTCAATCCCAGAAAGCCTCTGTTCAAATTATAATACAAGCTATCATCCTGTAACTGAAACTCACCCTGCTTATTTTGCCTTAACTCTGAAGTTAATAGAAAATGTCACCTTTTTGAAAGATAATTCTTGAGCTCACATCCAATTTTTTTGATATCTTCATCCAGATCTTAAATAATATTATTAGTCTCCTTAAAGCCTTAAATATTATTAGTCTCCTTAAAACCTTAAAGCTTATGTGTATGTATGTTATGTAACCAAACCACAAGGTCAAGTTATAAAATCTGGTCATTGCTCTCTATGTTTATTATAAGAGCTCCTCTTCAAAAAGCAAAAAACAAAAATAAATAAGTAAACAAATAGCAAAAACACAAGTTGTTGACTATTTGAGAAAAGTTTCAGTAAAAGTTAAAAGCAGAAAATTCCAAAATTCATAAGGAGCAACATTCATGAAGCATATTTTCAAAATATAAGAGACCTAGATCCAGTTTGGAAATCTGTTATAAATGCACTATTCAAAAAACTATTTAACAACCAACTCAGAGCTCCAAATATTGGCAAATTGTACATAGCATGGATTTTTTTTTCTTTAATGGAAAATTAATGAAATAAAGAATGATGGGTTAGACTGAAGTTTGCTTAGCTTTCCAAACAATAGGGTCTTAGATCTTAAAAGTTTGGATTCCATTCTATGAAGGAAAAGCAAGTTTCCAACTTTTGACTAAGAATTTAAAAAAAAAATGTTTTAAACATATACTGTATGAGATTTCACAAAGAAAGCATTTAAAGGACAATAAATTAACTATGTTAATTCATAAGAAATTGGACTTAAAGTTTATGTTAATTGAAAGGGATAGGAAGCACTTACTAGAAGTCTGGCTTTGAACTTGGCCACAACTTCAGTAGTTTTAATTATTTTTTATCGTTAGGTTATTAACTCGAGGTACATTTGAAATATTGCTTAATTTCCTTCAAAATTAAGTCACAGTTTGTCTTTTGCCTCTTATTATAGAGAGAAAGAATACATGTGAATATGAATGCAGAGACTGAGAATGAAGAAGATACAAAAGAAGTAAATAGGGAAGGAGGAACGATTAGTCATCATAAGAACAGATTAAGGTTAGGCACATTGAGTCTTTATTATCTAAATCATCTTTCATTTGGCAGTATTTGACTTGTTTAACAAACACATTTGTATATCATCTTAGTCTTTGAGTTTCCTCAGCCAGAAAATACTACAACTGTAACTCACATTGTTTGGAGGGTCAGACCAAATCATGAGAACCTAGTTTAATGACGGCCTTTCCTTTGGTTTGAGATGCAATTTTGTCTTAAGTAGAACTACACAGTTGTATCTTAGTGCCTCCAACTCTAAAGGAAGGAAAAGGCACTCTGTCACCTACTTTCAAATACACAGAATCAATAAAGCACGTTTAGATCTCTAAAAACTTGTGAGCATTATGATTTTCGAGCACTTCCCTTCACACGGAATCTCTCAATAAGTGCTAAGTTATTGCCATTCCAATCCACACGCTTATATAGCCATACTTTTTTTTTTATCTCCCCAGTTTTTCTTTTTTTTCCTTTTCAAGCACTGTGTTAACAACACTTTTATTTTCATGTAGTTCATCCACACTAATTCTTACTTTCTTTATTCCAGTGTGTTGGGTTCCTGCAACATCATCCTGCAACATCAACCATCATATATGGAGCGCCTACTACGTAAAAAGCATTTCCAAAGGACGGGATAAAGTAGGTTTGAGGGAAATCCACTTTTCTTCTGTAAGTTCAGAAGCATAACAGAACATCATTTAATCATGAGGAGTCATAGAAAATCCTCTTAAAAATGAGCCCATTAAAAGAAAATGAAAATTTAATATGGTAGAGTTCCCTTTTCTATAACCAAATATTAATAATATCACCTCTTCTTTCCTCTTCACTACAATCAGATAAGTAGACCTGTTCCTACTTGAGAGGCACATGTAACACACCTCCCAATTAATGAAAGTTATATCTACCCATATACTCCAGTGCACCTTTTCTCCTTCCCACTTGTCCCTATGAAGTGAAAGGACATTTTTTCATTTTAATCACACTGTTCTCCCCAGTACACTAGAACTATTTGACACATCCTTTAAACTAATTTTTTTAAAAGATCTTATTTATCCATTTGACAGAGAGAGAGAGATCACAAGTAGGCAGAGAGGCAGGCAGAGAGAGAGGGGGAAGCAGGATCCCTGCTGAGCAGAGAGCCTGATGCGGGGCTTGATCCCAGGACCCTGAGACCATGACCTGAGCTGAAGGCAAAGGCCTAACCCACTGAGTCACCCAGGTGCCCCTTGACACATCCTTTAAAAGCTAGAAGTAAAGGGCATACTATGTTACTTTAACAAAGTTCATTCCTTTAGGCAAAAGGACCACAGGACAATTTATTTCAATCTCTTTACCATATGCCTCCTAAACATTACTACCCAGCTTTTCATGAGGAATGGCTGATCTTCATATGTATACTATGTGTACTTTTAGATTTCTCCTCCACCAGCCATTCAAAGACTATGTTGTGGGATATCAAGATATTTTAACTTGATCCATTTCCTCCCTAATACTTTTAAACATGCTTCTCTTTTTAACCAATTACCATAATTAGCACAGAGCTTGGTTCTTTCTTCCCTTTCTAAACTATTGCTATATTCTATCTTACATTTCTTTCTTGGAGTTTCCCATCCAGCTAGATCCTCCTAAATGCACTTATTTCAGCACAGTAAGGGAAAGGAAACCTAAAGTAAATCCACACAAGGACACAAGGTATGCTGGGGAGGATGATAAAAAAGACTATTGTATAAAAAATCAAATATTTGATCAGTGTATTTTAAAAATGTCAAGGTCATGGAAGACAAGGGAATACTGAGGGACTGTTACAGATTATAAGAGACTAAGGAGAGAGGCGCCTGGGTGGCACAATTGGTTAAGCATCTCACTCTTGGTTTTGGCTCAGGTTGTGATCTTAGGGTCGTGACATCAAGTCCCCACATCACACTATGCACTCAGTGTGGAGTCTGCTTGAGATTCTCTCTCTCCATCTCTATCTGCCTCTCCCCACCCAGATATATAAATAAATAAATCTTAAAAAAAAAAAGAAGAAGAAGAAGAGGAGCCTAAGGAGAAATAACAAGTACATGATCCTTGATATAATCCTCAAACACAAAAAGTACATCAGTGGAAAAAATGATGAAAGTCAATGCAGTCAATACATTAATAATTAATACTATTATACCAATATTATTGTTCTGTTCTTACCAGTGTCCTGTGGTTATATAAGTTGTTAACATTAGGGAAAGTGAGTGAGGATGAAAAATAGAAGAACATGGTTTAGACTCCTTTTTTTGCTATTTTTCTGTATGTCCAACATCAGTTCAAAATTTTAAAAAAATAATAAATAGAAAGAAACAATTGAAAATCTGTGTACAAACCAAGGCCATCTTCCAAAAGTTCTGGTTGAAGCCTGACTTTCAGGGAAAATGTAGAATCTAGAGAGTAGAATGATTAGACTAATGTATAACAAAGCTTCACTTATTAGAAAAACCACTTAATGAATCTTCTATAACAAGTTCTGGAGAAATAGCATAATAAAGGGCAGGCCTGAAGAACAGAAAACAGGGAACCATGGTTCCTCACTATTTTCTTCAACATTCCCAGCCACAGGGCAAAGAAAGCAAGCTTGAGTAACCAACTATCTACAGCCATCTGTGAGTATTCGCTCCACCCCCATTTAGTCTGTCATTCCTAAAAGTAAAAATGTACACTTGGTTACTGTAACTAGTATCTGTTACTTGGAGGAATTGAAACACTTACTAATATTGACATTTATGGAGATTTTAAAAAATCCCACTTTTAGAATCCCACTTATGATACAAAGTAAAAAAACAAAAACCTCCCGTAATTCACACAATTTCTTCTGTGCAGTGATGATATAAAGTGAACAGAAAAATTTGAGATATAATCATTTGGAGTGATAAAATATGAGTACCCTTAGCAAAGTTTAGTTGTTAACAGCATATTAAGTTTGCTTAGCATAACAGATTTTTTAAAGAGTTTTGATAGATTTTATACCATAATGACATCCATGTAAAATATCAATATATCTAGTTTTTATATGAAAAAAGTAAAATTTCACAAGTTTTATTAATGGCATAATCTATACACGGCAGACAGTGATATCTGGCTGAAGTATAGAGAAGCTCCAAGGGCATGGATAACTGAATGTAAGGGAAGAAAGTGATGTACAACTCTTCACTTGTTCCCTTGGAGAACGGCAGGCCTGATATACTAATGTCTTCCAGGTTTTTAAGAGGAATTTGAAATTTTATCTCATAAAATTTGATCAACCAAAAATGTAGTGTCTTCTTTCTCCTCTGACTCAGTTTTTAAAATATGTATTTTTTAAATATGTATTTTTAAAATATGTATTTCTAGGGGTGCGTGGGTGGCTCAGTCCTTAAGCATCTGCTTTGCCTTCTGCTCAGGTCATGATTCCAGGGTCCTGGGACTGAGACCCACATCAGGCTCCTTGCTCAGAGGGAAGCCTGCTTCTTTTCTCCCACTCCCTCAACTTGTGTTCCCTCTCTATCTATCGCTGTCAAAATAAATAAATTAAAAATTTTTTAAATATGTATTTCTAGATATCACACTAACATTAATTTCCTCACCAATTCTCACTTGAAGACTAAAAAGCGAGGTAAGTGTAGCTATCTTACTATATCTACTGTGAAATAAAGAAAAAAATTTTATATCATATAAATTTTATGTGATATTTCTTAGTATTTAAGGATTGCAAAAATGTTATTTTCTTAAAATGAAGCACCATGCTAAATTTTGTGGGTCAAACAAAACATCTATGGGTCCCCAGTTTGACATATGAGTTATGCTTTCTGCAAAAATTCTTAAGAACTTTTTGAAGAGGAGGAGGAGGAGAAAAACAACCTGGAATAATTTCTCTCTCAACTGTGCCATTGGTTTGTTACCAGATTCAAGTGAGAGAATGCATATGTAAAGAATAATAAAATAATAATAAATAAATAATAAAATGCGGTAAGAAGAGAAAGAATTATAATTATATTTATATTTATATTTTATGAAAAAATAATGCTTGTCTTAAAACTTTTGTCCTTGAAATTCATAAAGTTTCCCTATATGTTATCCCAGATGAATAAAAGAGTGTACACAGGCTCCAAACACAGAGGTGAGTTGGTTTCCATGATTTGTGTGCCTTTGCTTACAAAAACAAATTTGAGGAAATAAAATTAGTTGTAGTAGTAATATTAAGAAAATATTTTTCTGTATTAGAAGCAAGTTTAATAAAATAGATAAAATTGCATACCTCAATTTAGCCTTCAAATCAGAGCTAATAAAGATATTAATGCATAAAATATGTAGCAACATGTTTTTCAAAAATAACCATTATCAAATAAGTCAGAACAGAATTAGCAAAAGATTAATATTCTCCCTAACTGGATACTTTACTATGAGATAAAATTAATAACTATATCATTGATATCACTTTCCAAATACAATAGAAATACCAGAAAACTAGTGGAGAAAATTAAGCAAACGTGGATGTGTCGTTGCATTTCTGTACACGGCAAGATTATAAAACAAGGGCTTATTTTGTGTAGATAAACTTGGATATGTGCCTCTGGAATCAAACCACTATCTCTCACAGTCACAGAGTCTCTTGTAATGAATTTCCTCCATCTCAGCCCTTCCAAAAAAGGGAAATCTCAAGCAGGTTTTAACCCCACTTATTTTAAAACTGTCCACTTGAGCTTCAGAACCAGATTGACTAGATGCTGAGTTCTGTCATTTACTGTGAGAACAAGCAACTTATTTAATTTCTTGGTCTGTTTCTGGATGTATAAATATTGCGTATTGAAAGTACTTACCTCTTAGAAGATGAATATCTAAAACTGATTGTATTAACAAGGAATATTTTAAAATATTGTACTCTCAGGGAACACAGCTATTTTTCAAACAAAGAAAGGAAATTCTATTCTGCATTGCCTGCCGCTAAATGTTATTTTGACATATAAAGAATATTCTCTGTGTAGGTTTTGATAATATTGAAGAGAGATTTATTACTCTGACTCTTTAATTCTAGAAAGAGCCTATTCCATATATATATATAAACTGTATACTAAAAATTAAATATTAATCAATTATATATTTAACTCTCAATATAACAACGTGTAATTTTTTTCAACAATGTATTGGCTATTATCCAAAAACATTCTCTTTTGACAAGTTGGACTCTATTTTAGATATTAATACTAATGCTTATTAGCAATAGTATTACTTGGGAATCTCACTGGGTCAGGTACTGAGCTCAGCATATCACACACATTATTGCATTAGGGAAGTACAAAGAACAGATACTTCGAGTGAGAAATTTCAAATTTTGACTCTGCGTTTCTTGGTTGAGTGACTAAGGAAATTCTTTGTGTCTCGATTTGCACAACCATAATATCCCACATATAAGGTTATCATAAGGATTAACTGAGTTAATTAGAGCTTTGGGATCAGTTTGTGGCACAGAATTGGTGATAACTACTACTACTGCTACTACTACTACTACTATTACTATTATTATTATTATCATATTTTAATTAAAAACTTGTTTTGTTTCTAGAATCACTGTAGCAGGCATAGTAGCAAACTTCACAGTGAGAAGACCTGAATTTCAATCCTGGATACCAAATTCCAATATTTCTTTTCACTTTGGTTGTGTCACATTACATCACTTGAGCCTGAATTTACTCATCTGTAAAATATGAATAGCAAATCTAACTAATGGGCCCAATATTATCATCAAATAGAATAATATAAGAAAAGTTCCTCATAAGGTATAAAGCCTTTATGAAAATATAACTATCTTCTTATCTAAACAGAGAAAAAAAATAAGTCTCTATTTTTATCTTGCCTTTTTTCCATAACATCTCTCCTAGCATCCACTCCCCACTCCACTCAATGTAGGGCTTCAAAACTACAAATCTCAAATCACAATGGTTCTTATGTGTTTGAAGACACAATGCACTTAACAAGAAATATGGAAAGCAACTGCTCTGTATAATTTGGAAGAAGTTCTTCTATGTGCAAAAATCTTAAGGAAAATATATACATTTCCAAATTTACAGGTGATAAAAATGACAGCATTTTTTTTCAAGCTTGATGTTGTGTCTTACATATTTTTTCTTAAGTCTTTCCTTCCTGCCACTCTTTGCCTACTAGGGAATCTGAAAGTGACAAAATGAATTGTTGAGTATCTAACACACATTAATTAAAAGCTTCAGACCCCACCATCCTTTTCCAACAAGTTTTCTGATTGATACATGTACTTGTGGTATTCTTATATCCTGTTGGTAAAATGTCACTTTTTTTTCTTGCCATTTAATGATGATGACACCAGGTAGAAATGTTTCAGGCTAAGGCATCATTCTCAAGGAGAACCACTCAATGTAGGTGTTTCCCACACTAGGCAGAAGGATTTTTCAGTAATTAGGCAGGATTTTATCAAACCAAGTAGAGATTTCTGAAAACAAAAGGAGATATTTTATACTTGGGATAGAAAAAAAATTTAAATGAATATGGAAAGTGAAATATGTAGTTAATTAAACTTCTTTTTTTTCGAGTCACTCTGGAAACCATATAGTGCTGTTCTGATTTTTAAAAAGCTTAGTCACTAAGTTACTAGTGCAAGTTCATCAGATATGACTAATAAAATTTTTCTCTTTACAGTGGAGAAGAGAAAATTTTGACAATAATTCAGAATTTATATTAAACTCTTTTCACTGAGATCTGTTATTGGATGATGCATTTGGTTACATAATTCTTCTAAATCTTTTCTCACTGTCTACTCATGAAAGTAGAAATATGCTGTCCTTTCTTTGGACATTCTGAGCTGGTAAAAGGATGAAATTTCTTTGAAGTTTTCTGTTTCATTTGTAAAATTCATGTGAATTTTCCATTGTGTTTCTTAATATGGGGAATCCCTTTAAAAAGAAAAAAAGATTTAATAAATATTTTTGATTAATAAAATTAAAAGTAATGTGCACCAGGAAGATGTCATGTTTATCAAACTTCAATACACTCCCCTTAAATTTTAATGTCCATACAAATCCCCTAGTAATCTTGTTAAGGTAGAGATTCAAACTCAGTTTCAAGGAGGGCCTAAGATTCTGTATTTCTAAAGGCTTCCATGTGAGGAAGAAGCTGCTGGTTCAGAGACTATATTCTGAGTAGCAAAATTTTAAGGGGCAATTAGAAACCAATCCAGAGAAATCTTATGAAGACTCATTACAGAGGTATAAAATTCTTAAGTCATATAGAAGTATACAGGTAATGTATAAGAGTAGTGATTTTCTGAATTGTACACAAAACATGTAATTTTTTTTCTTCAATAACATTCTAACTACTTACTTAATTTCCATTACTCAAACCGTAATTGGTGTCCATCAGTTTACACATATTCTTTAGATTTTAATTTAGTGTTACATTGTACTGAACAGACTCTTTTGTGCCCTTTCTGAGTAATTCACTTTATTCCTCTGATGAAACCAGTTTTGACACTTTGGCCTTAATGGGGGTCTAAGAATCAGAGTCATAATCACAGGTTCGTAAAGTTCCAGAAATAGTAAATGAAGGGGTCAGAATTTGAATCCATTCTGACTTTAGAACCTGGCCATATACTCTTACAAGATAATGTTTATTTTTTTTAAATCTTAAGTTGCAAATGGAAAAAGTTAATATAGTAGATTAAATATAATTATTTTTTTGAATTTGTGTTAAAACCAGTTGATAGCATACTTCTTTATAATGTAAGTACCTAATGTGCTGAAAGTATGTTGAACTGAATAAATTTGTTTTAAGTATGTTCTAGAATAACACAACAGAATTCCGTTAGATTTGACACAGGTAATGGATAATATCCAGTCTCAGAAACCCTGAATTGTTCTTAACCTAATACAAAATTATGAACAACCATATTATGAGGAAAATGAGTCTCTGAATTCACACTGAAACCCCTTGTTAAGCCATTCTAGAAGAATTCTACCATTTTGGATACCTTCAAATGCATTTGTTGCATTTTTCTGGTCTGGGCAATAGATGTTTATCTATTATGTCTCTCTACCAGAGATTATTTATCTTTCTAATAGTACCTCTAAAATCACTGTTTTGTGGGGAGGGGTATTGAAATTTCTAAAAATCCAACTTTTTTTTTAGTATTAATAAAATACTATGAGAAAATTATCTCTCACAGAGCTACACTTTTCTCCAAACCTTTAAACAGCTTTTGAAAGCTTAGTTTATGCAATTAGATCAGTGACAGCTAAGGAAGGGAGAAGCTCAAAGAGTGGCTCAATCAAACCACCAAAGCAGGCAAGTAGAAAATTGCATTTTGCTGCCTTGAGTTACGTAAGCTGTTACCTGAATATGTATGCACATATTTATTTCTAGCTTATTAATTTGGAGTTTTTAATTTCTCTTTTAGCCTTTCTATAGCCCTTATTTAGGTTGGTGTTTTGGTTTCATTTCTTTAATCCCTAGATGGCATTTCTTACAGAGTGAGGTTTATTTCATCTTATTTTAATATCATGTAGTATTAATGAAGGGTGTCAACTTGTGAACCCCAATGTATTAGTCATACTCCAGAAAAGTTCTGTATGAACCCTCTGGAAGCATCGAAACTATACTAGATAACACTAACTCAAATGAATCCAGGGCTGATGTGCATATGGCTGGATAGCGATGGATGATTCCATTTTTGATTATTTGTGTGTCTTCATGTTTAACCAGTGCGTGCTATAAACCATGGTGTATAACCTGGGACTCACAGGTCATGAACTGATTTCAGGGATCCATAAATTGAGTGAAATTTGTAAACATTTGCTCATGTGTGTATTTCCTTTTTTTTAAAGATTTTGTTTATTTATTTGACAGAGACAGATCACAAGCAGGCAGAGAGGCAGGCAGAGAGAGAGGGGGAAGCAGGCTCCCTGCTGAGCAGAGAGCCCGATGCGGGGCTCGATCCCAGGACTCTGAGATCATGACCTGAGCTGAAGGCAGAAGCTTAATCCACTGAGCTACCCAGGCACCTCATGTGTATATTTCTTGAAAGAGATGCTGTTGTTTTCAGGAACTTCTCAAGGGGGGCTTAAATCCTCAGAAAAGATTAAGAATCATTGTCTTAAACCAAGAGATGTGTGGCTTGGTATTTAAATGTGTGCTTTAGCAGGCTAACAGAAAACATGAATAATGCAAGCTAAGTCCAGATACAGAAGAGAGTGTCAAATAGTGCCAGCAGTCCTAAAGATCTTTAAGAGGGCAGAAAATACTAGCATTTGTTGAAGTACTAATACAAGTCAGACACTGTGTTGTATGCATTTATACTCATTAAATCTTGACTACAATTCTGTGAGGTGATAAAGGATTCTCCTTTACTCCATTTCACAGATGAAAAACTTTAGGATCAGAAAAATTAAATACTCAGCAATTAGACCTCAACATTTATTGATGCAATTATCTGCACTAGCCACTATTTCATGCATTATTTCATTTAATCCTCATACAACCTTACGAGGAAATTGTTATCCTTATTTAATACATACATAAACTAAAATTTAGAAGTTTATGTTGCTTACTCAAAACCACACAATTAAGGAATGGCAGAACCAAGATAAAATCAAACACGAAATAAATTCTATGTCCATAATCATTGTTTTATAATAGATAGGACTAAAAAATTTGTACTATTTTTAAAGCACAATGATAAGTAGGTAATACTGATAACTCACAATTACACCCTACCAAGATGATTTTACATCTTAAAAGGGATTTACAAGTGGAGAGAATGAATTTTTTAGAAGACCTATAAAAATTAGGCCAAACCCTTAAGATGAGAGATGAGTTCAAGAAGATTCTTACATGCTTAGAATTTTCAAATTGAAGAGAAAGAATCTTAATACAATCTAGCCCAGCTACTTTCTTATGTTGAGACTTCTCTATCTCCAGCACACCAGCATCCAGCGCTTGATTAAGATTAAAATTAAGATTCTCAATTGATAGGAAACTCACTCTCTCTCAAATAGTCCATCATAACATTTTTAATTTTTACAATGGTGAAAATTATACAGGGAACAAATTATATCCTGAACTGGAATATAATTCAACTATGTTGGGCAACAGAAACCTGTACTCATTCAGAGTAGACGTATGCTCTCTTCCCATTTTCATTCCCCTTGAGCATCCATCCTCTCTTACGTAGGTTCAGTATACGCACCTTTTGTTTTAAGCTTGTTTTTACTCACAGCAAATATGGGTGCAAAATGTCAAGGATCTGTATTCTGTATTGTTGACTGCCAACAGCAAGGCGATCCCATCTTTTATTTTCTTCTTTCATGTGTGATTTTTAAGAGCTTTTTTTTTTTTTTGGTTGCACATAACATTATGTGTGCTCAGTACTTCCTTTATTCATCAAACATTTATTAAGTTCCCTACTTTAGAACAGGCACTCTGTTGAGTGAAGGAGATAAAGACACATTTCCTTCCTTCAAGGAGACCATGACCTAGTGGAAGAGACAGACAACTGGACCTATATCACTGGCAATTAACAGCTTCTCTGCAGAGTACAAAAGAATGCCACCTCATACAAGCTGCATGCTTCCACAGGAGATGAGTGCTGGGATGCTTTTTGTGGCTTTGTCCTTCATAACGTCATTCTCGCTTTGCCATGTGAGTCTCCTATATTTGTCCTGAGTTATATGACCTTCTTCCAATCTTTGTTTCAAGCCTTTCTGTCTTTTTAAAATCAAATTTATCTGAGAGCTACTGGTGCAGTTAGATGGCTCTCTTCGGGATATTGATCCTTCCCTTACTCATCAGAATAATTTGTGATTGCTGAAATAAAATTTCATTTGTGATAATTTTTTTTACCTTTTAAAAGCCTCATAATACATTATGATTCATATTTCTTATGTTTATTTTGTTGACCAAGAAATTCAGGGAAAAAGTACCCTTCTCCATCCCTTCTAACATCCGTATTCTTTTCTCTAATATTTTCCTGTGCAACAATTATCAAGGTCACTGGTGCACTGGAATATAACAAGTGAACAGGTCACACAGGGGAAAATGTTGGCAATGAATTATAAGGAAAATAAACACAAATTGCTAATAAAGATGTATTACTGTCCCTAGTGTGAAAAGAAAATATAAAGAGTGAAAGATGCTTTTGGATTGTTAATCTATGTCTTCAAGTTTTGATCATGATATTAACTGGTAGTGATATCTTAAGCTTTTTATTGACTAATTTTTTTTCTATTTAACCCTTGAGTAATCTGATATTCTCCTTTATTTTCCATGATATATTTGCAGCACAATATATTTCCATAATACATTAGAAACTCAAGCTTCTAGATAAATCATGTAGAAGCCTTTTGTATCTTGTGGCTCTGCCTATGTCATCTGAAGTCTTCATAGACAGAACCTTTTGAACCATACTTATAAAGAAAAAAAAATCACTGGAATTCTAAGCCAACATCTTCTTTCATATGTCACCACAATTTAAATCTTAGAGAAAAATAACAGCTTTTTCACCAAATAATAATAGTTAGTATAGTAATCTGGATCCATCTACTTATTTTCTTTCAAATAACTGAAAGAGCTTTCATTAATATTATCCCATCCCGAAGATGGAAGTATTGGTTTTGTGCTCACCATATTTTCTCTTCAAACAAGCCTATGACATTGCTGTTCTTATTTTGAAACTAAGTAACTATCCTATCTTCTATAACAAAAAATGACATAATATTTTGCTTTTATCTCCTTTTACTTCTCGTACATGTTGGTACCTAATATCATCATATGCCTCATGATATTTCTCAGAGTGTATTACCATCACATTGTTAAAATCCTTCCACAGGAACCAATCTCTCTTAAAGAATTAGCTTTTAGCTCTCTGCATTCTCTATTTTGCTTATTATCTATTTGAGCCATGTAATCTAGCAAAAGTAACTAAATGACATAAAAATCTTATTTATCATTAAGTTAATTATATATAATACAATTTATATATTTTACATTAGGAAGTACATAGTATAACGAGTTATACTATATATAAATATAATGTAAATATAAATGTAATGTAAAATATAAATGTAAATGTAAAACATGTAAAATGTAAAAACATAACTTAGGTTTGTTTTCCTATACCCCAGAGGACATACAAAGTCAAACTTCCCCTTTGCTTTGGTCCAGTCCCTTTGACAACTTATCTTCTCCCTTAACTGTATTAAACATACATGTGATATCTGGAAAAAAAAAAAAAAAACAATTTTCTATCTAACTTCTGCCCTGATGGAATCTAGCCAAGGTGTGGAGGCTTCACCTCCTAAATAAATTCTGGGGCATGTTGTCACCTAAATCAGAAAAAAGGAAGTGCTCTTCTGAGTTTGAAAACTTACAACTTTTCTAATCTCATTAGAATGTATTCTGTTTGAGAACAGGTAAAGAAGGGGTGGAAGATGACAAAATAAGCTCCAAAAAGGAAAGCACTAAAGCAAGCAATCTGGTGTCATTAATGTGAGAGCTGTCAGGAGCGTAGCTTGTAATAACAGGAACAGATAGTGCCTTTTTCAAAGCCTGAACTTAAAGCTTCAACAGTAAACAGGGAAATGACATTTACATTGAGATGTAAATTGCGGCCAATGACACTGTTCATTTATGTAAGATGAGTTTATTTTGGTGTTTGGAAATATAAATTGAAATCCTGTGTTTTCTCTTAGAAGGACTTACTGCATAGAAAGTAAAACTTAAACTTGTTCCTGACACATCAGGAAAATGTAAAGTCCGTTTTATTGCTGAAATGTATTAATGCAGTGCAAAGGTAATTCTGTTTAAGAGGAAATCTAAATTAGTAAGATTATTTCTAAGTTCTCTTGGAAAGGCCATTGCTTTTGAGGCAATGGAAAATCTATAACACAGCAAAGCCTCCCACACAGAAATATGCAGACACATCTCTGTTATCCCTGAACATTAGGTAAACAGCTTCCCAATTGTGTGCCCTAGGGACACATGATGCATTTCCAAGAACTAAGAGACTGAAAGAGAATTTGGAAATGCTTTTTAATTTCAATTCCTATCTCCTGGCACAAATAGATTATGGATGTATTTTTTCCCATACAAATTTCCAGAGAAGATGATTCTTTAATCCTTATTGTATTGTATCAAAGCAGTCACAACCTTTATCATAACAAAGTTTCGAAGATCGATCCTAACCCCAACTCCTTCCACTTAACACATTAACTAAAACCTTCCTCCATGGAAACCCAAAATGATGATTAATTACCATATTCTGTGCATTTGTATTTGCCCCTTCATTAACTCTCCTCATGATTCTATCAGAGCATCCATTGCCTTGAACAAAATTTACCACTTCTCTCTCACCTACCACATTGGACACTCTGATGGCAGAGAGTGAGCCTTCACAGTGCCTAGCTCAGTATCTAGACCACAGTCCGCATTCTATAGAGGTTCAGTTGCTATGTTGTTTGTTATGTCACATACACTATATTCAAGCTAAATATTTTCAAGCATTTCAGATATTAAGTGGAGTTATTTCTCAAACCTTTCTGGAATTCAGCAACATACTTTACCAACAGCACCACAATAGATGTTTTGTGGTTATGATAATAATGCAAAATATAGTTTGTGAGTTGCTTTGCCATTATTTTTAAGACCTGTCAAGTTGTCATGTTATTCTGCCTACATTACCGTCTTTGAGGCTGACTGATAAATAGGCCATGATTGATGTAATTTGGGGGGAAAGTAAGTGCTGTTAGGTACAAATCATACTGTTCTTGTGGTCCCGCCCAACCTTCTGCTATAGGCCCTGGTTATACTGGAATAAAAATGATCAGGGCAACTTGAATAGTAAAAGAAGGCAAATATGAGTAACAGCAATAGTTAAAGAAGATAGAGATAATATCAAAGCTACTTCTAGAAGTCATATTCTAATTGCTTTAGAGATGATGGCAATCTCTTACTTGGCAGATAATCAGACCACCCCCTTCCACCACTTTTCCCAGTTGGACATCCTGAGAGGCTTTGGCAAATCTTGTACCAGCCTTGCTATACAGCCTTGCTGTCCATGCTAAAACAAGGGTATTCTAAAATAACGTGGAATTCTCCCAACTCTAGCTCCAACAAGATCAAGATGATTAGTTCATTCAACTAATATTTTTTAAGTCATTGTAATACATCATATGTGTTTTGGACACTAGGCAATTCATTAGAAAGGCCATTTTTTTTTTAATTCTTACTACGGAGCTTATAGTTAGTACAGATAGACCATAAATATATACTCAACAAATACACAGTATATTAGATGATGATAAGTACTATGAAGGAAGATAAACAGGCTAAGGTGACAAGATAAATCATTGTATAAAATAGGAGATTTTGAACATAAGCGGAAGAGTTTTTTTTTTAATAGTTTTTTTAATTTCTTTTCAGCGTAACAGAATTCATAGTTTTACACCACACCCAGTGCTCCATGCAATGCGTGCCCTCCATAATACCCACCACCAGGCTCCCCCAACCTCCCACCCCCTGCCCCTTCAAAACCCTCAGGTTATTTTTCAGAGTCCATAGTCTCTCATGGTTCATCTCCCCCGCAATTTCCCTCAACTCCCTTCTCCTCTCCATCTCCCCATGTCCTCCACGTTATTTGTTATGCTCCGCAAATAATGAAGGAAGAGTTTTTATAATAACACTAGTAGACATAAACCAGAACTGCCCCATGCAATCAGGGCATGTAGTCACCATAGTTGAGGGACATGAGAAATATGAAGGGTACAAGAAAATGGCTTAATTTCTAGGATCTAGAGACCTGAAAATTAGGTAGCTAGCACAAGTTGAGTTGCAGAGACTGTTTATAACTGTTCTCTGTAGAAACGCATTTAATCATTACCGTAACATTATGAAGTAGGCATTATTATTATTTTTATATGATGGGTTGAGAAACATATGCATATAGATTTGAGAGCAGGATTTTCCAAGGGACCCTTCTCTCATTACCCTCTGGTTCTCTTCCTCCTCTGGATCCCCTTCTCCATTTGCCTGAAATACCCAGACCCACAATTTCCCTCTCAAGGCTTCTGCATATGATTGAACAAGACATACAAGCATGGTAAATTAAAATAAAGATGCTGAATTCTGGCCATAATTACTGTGCATGTGAAACTGGGGAAATACACTTTTCATGGGTCCTCCTTGGTATTTAAATTCTTTAGATAGAACCTAAAGCCTTTGTGTTTTTGTCACAAAACTATGTGTTTGTCTGGTTTTTTTTTATCTCCATATCTTTCCACATTGAGATTTAACACATTGCTTTCAATACCATATGCATTGTTTGTTGTTTTTAAGTTGTGTGTGTGTGTTTCAAGAAATTCTTTCATATTTTGAAAGACTATGTGCCACAAAAGTAAAGTCTGATATAGAAATATTAAACTAAAAAAAGGAAGAAAATACTAAGTTTTGTTATATAAATATCCTTGTGCAAACCATGGGTATTAATGGGAATTGGAAGAAAAATAAAAATAAAAATGAAGTAGATTTATTAGAATTGCAGGATTGTGAGTAATTTTTAATGAGTTTTCATTATTATTAGAAGATTGCACGATAAATAGAATTTTTTTTAAATCACTGAGCACAAGACTTATTCATGTCTAAGAGTCACCAGAGAGGCAATTTATAGTCCTTAATTTTCTAGAGCCTATATAAATTACATGTTCCATTTTTATATTATACTTGGAATGGTTTAGGGTCTTATTTATTAGTTAACCATTTCAAACTTATATAGCATAAGTTGGAGAAAGAGAACACAGCCAAGTAGAAAAATTGTTAAAGAGCTCTGATGAAATCGGTAACAGGTGTAGACTCTGATGAAGTAGTTCAATAGGAACATATTTCAAATAATACTCTATGGTTTGATATCCAGTCTATTCATGGCTTTTGAGGAATGTCTGGAGAATTTCCTGGTTCCCAGAAGAGAGACAGACACATGATACTGAGATAAATAAATGTCTCTGATAGTTCTTCACTGATAAAATTTGAAGGTTATGTTGCCCTACAACTCAGTTTTATATTAATCACTCTAAAGCTATAATAGGCTTTATATAACTCTTCAAGTTGAAGCTACATAAATAAATATATAGTTTAAAAAATTTCAGTTTAAATATATTTAAAATGGCCATTATTTAAATAAATAACATATTAATAAAGCTGTACTATATCTCATATAATATATTAGTATTTAGTATGTATGTCAAATCACTAATTCTTTTCAAAAAGGAGTAATTTTTTAAAACAAGCAAGGTAATTAGAAGGTTGAAATATAGAAGTTAAGAAATTTTACATGCATTATCCTTGCATAGAAACTATAAATTTTGCCATTCAGTATTTAGAAAAATAGCTCTTTGGCTTTGATGTTTTAAAAAACACTATATGCCTATGTTCATTTTTTTCAAATGCTGCCTTATCAATGTTGTATAGGAAATCGAAAAAGTGCTTTTCACCAGTGTTTTATTGTGGAACATAATGAATGAAAACAGATATTGACTTGGGAATGGAAAGGTCACTGCAAGATATGTGTATGTGAGTGCTCTGGAAAAGGAATAAAATGGGGTTACTTATATATAGACATCGAATATTATTTGGTTCAAAATGTCCATTAAATTTAAACAAATGTTATGCTAGGCCTTGGGAGACAGCTTTTAAGGTGTCTTATTTTCCAAATATTACTAAACTTTGTCAGCTTCAGCAAGGCAAATGATGCAAACGCTCAGCAAGATGAATAACGCTTAAGCATCCCCCAGCTCCACAGTCCTGGATAAGTCTTAGGAAGTCAGGAGATAGGAAGACAAAGTCCCAGTCTGAAGCTGGTTTTGTTCATCTGGCTAAGATCATGGAGGGACATTCTCTGAAGGGACTTCTTCATTTCAAATAAACTTTTGAGAACAATACCCTCCATAGAAAAAAATCTACCCATACTCTTAGATTGAGTAACTCAACCATAGTTAAGCTCTTGTTCAAAAAAGATCATTAGGGGCGCCTGGGTGGCTCATTGGGTTAAATACCTCTGCCTTCAGTTCAGGTCATGATCCCGGAGTCCTGGATCGAGCCCCTCATCAGGCTCTCTGCTCAGCGGGGAGCCTGCTTCCCACCCCCTCCCCGCCTGCCTCTCTGCCTACTTGTGATCTGTGTCTGTCAAATTAAAAAAAAAAAAAAGATTACATCCATTCTGAATCTCTTAATCAGTCCTTTCTACATCAGAGCCTGGGATTGGAAAATGAAGGACTAGGGAAGGAGGGTGTAAAATTGCTTCCATTTCTATCTTCATTCTTTGAGTGCAGACTTTTTCTCAAGAGTTAGTACAGTTCTACTAGGACAACGTTAAAATATACCCCAACCCAGAATCTCAAAACCAATTATCATTTGGTTGGCACTTTTACTAGAATGAAGATTAGCACAATAATAACTATGGGAAAGAAGTCCATAGAAACAGGTCACAGTACCACCGTTTGCCATTGGATGCATGTGTATGAGGAAATGATTTACACATGCATCACTGCTTTATAAGACATTTTTCTATAGAATTAACAGTGATGTTTATGAACAATTTGAGCTAAATAGCTAGTAAGCAAGCAAAATAAAAAGTTCAAGGTAAACCAATACTTTTGATGTGATAGGAGTAAAAACGTTCCAATGCATTTGACCTAAGTATGTAAGCTTTGCTAACAAGAACATTTGCTTAGTCTTTTCTATTAGGTTTTATTGCTACATTGATTGTGAAACTATAATAAAACCTTGCTGAGACTTTATAACCAAATAAAATGTACTGATAAATGAATCACCTATCACATAATGCATAATGGGTGGTAGCAACTACTTTTTAAAGACCTAAGTAAATATATCGATCAATAAATAGACAGCTATTTCCTAAACACTGTATTAGGCACAACTGGTATCATAAAAGAAGCAACACATCTATAATTATAGATTATAATATATATTCAACACAATCTATAATATTGAGTACATGTTACAGAAATATCCCTAATACCGCAAGAAATATAAGTGACATGTGATGGAAGAAATAACAAACAATAGAAGAACTCATGATACTTGAGTAGGAAAACAGATTTAATGACAAAGAATGCATAGATAATGAAGGATGGGAATCAGGAGAGGTAAAACTAGGAAGGAAATTCAGTAGGGGATACTATGCACCAAGTCTGCTGACAGTTGACAAACTGGAAAGAAATTGTTTTAGTTAAAAAAAGACTAATGATTTACCTTAGCATAATTAAGGAACCTAGGTGAAAGAGGAAGACAAGAAGTCTCATATGGATATAATAGGCACCAAAGGGGAAAGTATATGAAGATATATATGACTTCATTATGAAGAAAGGAATGAAATTAAAACTGTAATGAATATCCCCCCTTGCAAACATTATTTGGCAAATTAGAAAATTAGAAATTAGAAATGTGATAATTAGAAAAATTAGAAAATGTGATAATACCAAATATTGGTGAGAATGTTGAAGATCAAGCATGCTAGTACATTACTGATGGAAATATAGACTAATGTAGTTATTTGAGGAACTGATGAAATAACACTAGCAAGATCCTATCACTAAGAAATTCATTCCTAGTTTCATACCTCAGAGAAACTAGTACACAAATACCGGGTAATCAAATTGTTGTTACTACTGTGGTTGTTGCTGTTACAATATTCTAACAACGGAGAGTTGAAAATAATGTTTCATTTTGTTTTGTTTTGTTTTTTAAGATTTACTTATTTATTGGGGGGTGGGGGCAGAGGGAGAGGAAGAGAGAAACCCAAGGGGACTCTACCATGACTGTGGAGTTGGAGGTGGGGCTAGATCTCAGGATTCTGGAATCACGCACGACCTGAGCTGAAACAAAGAGTCTGATACTTAACCAACTATGCCACCCAGGTGCCCCTAAAGTAATGTTAAGTGTCTAAATAAGGAACTTAGTAGAGAACTGAATAAAGTAAAATGGGATGGAAAATTATTTGAAACATCGGAAATATGATACAACCATTCTGATAAATCTTACATATATATCAGTAAGTTTAAACAAAGAAAAGAAAAAAGATCAGATTTCTAGTACAATCCAATTTATGAAAATTTAGAGATAAATGGGCAGGGGCAAGATGGCAGAGAAGTAAGAGACCCTTTTTCAACCAGTCCCTAAAGTGAGCTAATTTTCTACCAGAACACACTGAACACCAATTTAGATAAATTTAAACTACTTACATATATAAAATAATATTGTATATAATTTTCCCAAGATACATAGAGATAGAAAGCAAACACAAGGAGTAGGTACCTTTAGTAGGAAGAGGGTAGACTAAAGCAGGATTCTGAGTTAAAAAAAAAATAAAACTAAAACAGAGATTTGCAGAGATGAAGATAAAAGATGAAGATGGAGATTAAAAAAGGGAGCCATAAACTGGGAAGCACTCAACTCTTAACACACCGGGCCTCACTAAGGAAAGCCAAATGGCCAGCCTCTATGTTTTCTTGTCATATACTTGTAACTCTCTGCAAAAGTAACCAAATTTGGTTTGACATTATCTTATATTTTTAACCAGTACTTTGTAAAACATGGCTTAAATCAGCAGGATTATAAACCTAGAAATTTTGTGTTTTTCTTCCCTTAATATAGATCTGAGAAAAACGGAGAGATGGGCTGAGTTCAGAACACGCACTGTTTAGGACACAAGGGCTCTGAGCCAGAAGATGCTAAGAGTAACAGGTGAAAGCTGAGGGGAAGAAGATTTCCCAACTTCTTCCACAAAACATGGGTGAAAACAGATTGAAAGAGTGAGAAGAAAATTTGGGGCAGGTAAATTTGTGCCATTCTAGCCCTTTGCACATGAACATTGAAAGTTAATTCTGAAGATTCTTGACTGCTGACAAAACATGTATCTTTCAACTCTTAGTTGCAGACTCTTGTAGTGTGCTTGATTTAAGGCATAAAAGGAGGTTTCTACAGGTTACTCTTCACCTGCATGGAGCTGGCATAAAAAGTGAAAAAGGAGCTTTTATTTTACCTTTACCCATCCTCTTAAAAAGAAAACAGACATCACTAAAAAGCTATGGAAGGAGGTAAAGACATGTAATAAAGTGCGTATTATTTTTCCTTCATGCCCCCATATGGTAACTCCTTTATATAAATCATTCCTTTCTTGTCCAGCTCCTTTGCGGAGTCTCAAAAAAGGAAACAAAAAGACCAGACCACTGGAAGCAGCCACCACATGAAGGTTGCCCTAAAGGAGGCAGGATTGCTGCAGGCTGGTTGAACCCCAGGATGATGATGGAGGCTGCAGATCCCAGCTTTATTAAAATCAGAGGAACTCAGTCTTCTTAGCCCTATCTTGAGCTCTTGGCCTAAAATTTCATCCTCTAACTCAATTCCCAACATAATCCCCCCATTCTTAACATACTGATTCTATTATAATGGTTAATGTCCCAGGTATCATTCTGTTTCCGTGGTACAAGTCTGCCCTTTGATTTTTCTCTTAAAGCATGCAAGTATTTGGGGAGTTGTGAAAATACTGGGTTGATGCTTTCATGAAGGGTATCAATGGCTACATAATCATCGAAGAAACTCCAGAGGCTAAGGTCTTACTTTGTGTGAGAATTGAAATGGAATCTTCTTTCCTTGTCTTCAAATGATATGGACTTGATTTGGTCCCATATGAATGATCAGAATTCACAACACTGCTTGAGTAGCCTCTCATCATGTCACTAAGAAAAGGGAGTGTCAGGACACTATATGAACTCAAAATGTCACATTTTGAGCATTATGATTATTGACTTTCATGTGAGTTGCTTACAATTTTACACCTAATTATTATGCTGTACAATAACGATTATGTAGACCATTAAATGTTTCATTAACATTTTATGTCTTTTATTTGATTAGTATAGCAAAATCTACTCATGTGTGCTCCATGTTCAGTTTATTAAATATACAACATAGTTTCCTGACCATAGAGATTGATTTCCCCTAGTCCACACAGTAGGAAATGTAGAAAGTATGCAGTCTTTTTTTTTTCCTTTTTGTGCCTTGTTTTGTAGCACAGAGAAGAAACCATTAGAGTTACCAGAAATTTCATATGAATATAACACATTAAGAGCTGACTTAAAACATTTTGAGAAAATGAGTAATTTGGGTATTGTGATAAATGAATTGGGTCTTTTGGCATCTCAGCTCTAGGACTTGGTGATATATCTTGATATATCAAGATTCATTTTGCCCTCATATCTATGCCCTCATTCTGAGTTCAATTAATCTGACTGTGTGTTAATTGGCAGCATACATTCTCAATGATGACAATAAAGAGAAGTATGTCCTTCTAAGCAATATAAAGTAACCTAGGCTTAAGAACTTTATAATAATTTATTCATTCTTTTTTTTTAAGATTTTATTTATTTATTTGACAGACAGAGATCACAAGTAGGCAGAGAGGCAGGCAGAGAGAGATGGGGAAGCAGGCTCCCCGCTGAGCAGAGAGCCTGATGTGGAGCTCGATCCCAGGACTCTGAGATCATGACGTGAGCTGAAGGCAGTGGCTTAACCCACTGAGCCACCCAGGCGCCCCATTTATTCATTCTTTTTAATAAATCTGAAAGAACTCTATTGTACAGTTTGAAACGTTTCATGTACTTGTTAAAATGTTGATTTCTCGTAATTGATTTATAATAATAAATTCAAATTCAGGCCCAACTTTCAGTCTTTTTTTTTTCCTATTAGAACCACTCCAAACATTGCCAGATATAAACATTTTAAGAGAGTAATTTAAATTGAGATTAAATAATTTGCATGGTTAAATTAACAATTCAGTGGAGATTATGTTTGAACTCTTAGCTGGTAAAACTGAGATCTTGCTCAGCTTTAGAATTTCCTAAAGGACTTCAACAACCTGGATCTGTAACCCTCTGCTCATGCCCGTTGTTCTAAATCCCCTTTATATACCGGTTATTTCATCATTCTGCTTTGCTTGCTTGTTGATATCTTTAGTTTCTCTACATTTTTTCTCTACATTTTATTTATTTGACAGAGAGAGATCACAAGTAGGCAGAGGGGCAGGCAGAGAGACAGAGGGGGAAGCAGGCTTCCCGCTGAGCGGAAAGCCCGATGTAGGGCTCCATCCCAGAACCCTGGGATCATGACCTGAGCCGAAGGCAGAGGCTTTAACCCACTGAGCCACCCAGGTGCCCCTCCCCCAGTTTTGATTGGGCTTCTTATAGCAATGGAATGAGGAAGTATTTAATTTATTGTAATTCTAAGACATCTTATCTTTCTTTACCACTGTCACATATATTATAATGATGTAAATTCCATTTGTTGCAAGAATATGAGAGCAGTTTGAAAACAATGAAATAGAGCACTTGAAATTTTTTTTTTAAGATTTTATTTATTTATTTGTCAGAGAGAGAGATAGCGAGAGTGAGCACAGGCAGACAGAGTAGCAGGCTGAGGCAGAGGCAGAAGCAGGCTCCCTTCCGAGCAAGGAGCCCGATGTGAGACTGGATCCCAGGATCCAACATGATCACAACCTGAGCCGAAGGCGGCCACTTAACCAACTGAGCCACCCAGGTGTCCCGAGCACGTGAAATTTAAAAAAATAATTATAAAAAATATACACACAGTGCATTTCTGCCAAGTTTGTCATTCCCAAATAACATTATGAAAACAGATTGAATTATCCCTTTAAAGATAAGAAAATACAATCACAAGAAGATAAAGAAACAGTATAAACAGACTCTCTTTAAAGAGCTTTATGTAGTGAGCAGCTCAGCATTAATCAGAAAAACAAGGGGGCTTGATCACTGTAATGGTTAAATTTATGTGTCAACTTGATTAGACCATGGTAACCAGTCAAACACTAATCTAGATATTTCTGCAAAGGTATTTTCTACGATGTGATTAATATTTACAAGCAGTTGAACTTTAAGTAAGGTAGTGCATGGGTGGGCTTCATCCTGTAAGTTGAAGTGTTTAAAAGACAGAGGTTTCCTGAAGAAGACAGAAACTTGCCTCAAGCTGGCAACATAAAAATTCTCCCTGAGTTTCCAGTGTCTGACTAGAACTCAAGACTGCAACATCAACTCTTACCTGACTCACCAACCAGCCAGCCTGCCCTATTGATTTTGGACTTGCCACCTTCTGTCTCTGAGAATGAGATCAACTCATTCCTTAAAATCAACCTCTCTCTCTCTCTGTCTCTATCCCCAACCCCATCCTATTTCCATATTGGTTCCCTTTAGAATTCTAACACAATGGCCACTACAGAATCTTCCAAATTTTATCATAAAAAACAAATAAGAGTCATCCATATCACAGACAAAATTAAGATATAATAAGATATGTTCTCTCCTTAAAAGTTTACCCCTCACTTGTGATCAAATCATTTTCTGGACAGAGGTCTCAATTAGAACCATCATTAGCAATGGGTCATTAACATAGGTATTTGTAATTGTACCCTGAAAGTTGATGTTATATTAATAGAAAAAATCTTGTGATGTTTGATCAACCCATGGTATATTTTACTTTTCTGAAAATTTCCCTCCCATCCTACATTTAGACCACCTCCCATCATATTTGCATTGTGTGAAACTCACCTCTAGTCACCACAGATTGGACCAAAAACAGGCACCTGATTCAGGCTGGATTCACCATATCTTTCTTCCTTAAGGATCTGCAGGTAGGTTTCAAAGTCTGTAGTCTCTGTAATTCTTCTTGGGAATGGAGAGAAACCTGGTTTCAGAGTAAAAGAAGAAAATAATGAAGCAAATATTTACTAAAAAGTAGAGACAGTAATTTCTCAAAAGCCAGAACAATGAAACTAAAATGCTAAAAGTTAGTAATTTTTTATTGTACTTAATAATTATATTTTGTAAAGATAGAATCAATAAAAAAGTTTCAGTTTCTGAGGGGATTAGAAATACATCTTTCTTCAGGGTCCATGAAATATCTCAGTAAACTTATACTAAATCTTTTCCTTCTTTTCATCCTCTTCCTATTTTTTTTGTTTTCTTCCTCTTCAAGATAATTTGAGTGGCTTAATCATAAGAACTATGATTAAGATAGACAACCAGTTTCCTTTTAACAAAATTAACCATGACTTTTATCATTTGTTGTATTCCTTTTTATTCTTAACTATTTTGAAGAGATAAAAATCAATGCCTTATTTTTAATTCACCATCATTTCATGAATTACATCATCATTTTCCCTAATAGCATTGAAAGTATTACCTAACACACACATGCACACCACACACACACACACACACACACCCCTCAGATGATGCCAGTGAAGGTTTTGATATTTACTGATTGTTTTAATTAAGATCTTAAGAACAGAGAATCACAAGTCAAGCTGTGAAAAGTCTGGAATTGATTATATCATGAAACATCTGCAATAGTCCAAAACACACTGAGAAAATGATTCAAAATAATTAGTAAAAAAAATTTATCAAGGAAAAAAATGTGATAAGAGCTTAAATTAGTAGCATTTAAGATAGGAGTTAGATGTGTGGTATATTGGTAAATATTTCTTAGGTAGTCCTCTGAAACCATCCAATCTTAGCCACTGTTATTCAATCGAGAAAGGACCCATATTATGGGCAGTAAAAGAGCTTCACAGGAACAGACCAATGAAGTGTAGAGTTACTGCATGGCAATTTTGGAGACACATAGGTTTTTAGGACAGAAAGCCAAATACCCTTAGCAATTATCCAGCTTACCCATTGTTTCAGTTTAAGCAAGAAACTGTATGTCGAGGGCAGCTGATACTGACCTGGGCTTCCTCAAAATAGAGGTTTGGGTCAGGAACAATCTCTTCTGTCCCTGATACATGGTTTTCTTTTATGACAAAAGTTCAGAACAAAAGCAAAATCTTGACTCTTTCCCAGAAAATATGTTCCATCTCAGAAGCAATAAAAATATTTGTACAGCATGTTACATGAGAGAATATTTAAGAACAGCAAAAAATAAAAACTATCCATTTTACTACTCGAGGAAGTAAGTGATATAATGACACTAATGTATATAAAAGTGTAGGAATGAATAGCTTTAAGTAATTTGTCATTTCAGACGTGTGTGACAAATTTTCAATAAGCCAATCAGATCTGAACGTTTCTAAATAATAATTACACTGATGTCAGATATATTTAGCTGATTAGTATATCAAAATCTCTTCAAAATAATTCATAAACAATGCACCATTTTGTGGGCTGAATCCGTGAAGAAGAAATTCAGATATACTTACTTAAAAATTTACTTAAAAAGCTCTTTTTAAAGAAAATTTACTTAAAAAGCTCTTCTAAAGGGGCAACTTGGTGGCTCAGTCAGTTAAGCATCTGTCTTTGGCTCAAGACCTGATCCTGGGGTCCTGGGATCGAGCCCTGCTCAGCAGGGAGTCTGCTTCTCCCTCTCCTTCTGCCCCTACCTCTGCTCATGCATGCACTCTCTCTCTCTTTCAAATAAATAAATAAAGTTTAAATAAAGTATCTTCTAAAAATATTCATGAATGTATGACTTTTGCTGCTTGCCTGTTTTAAAAATCTTTGTATTTATAGGGTATCTGTCACTTACATTTAAATGAAGATGTCCATTACAACACAATTCCACTGAATAAAAACTTGTTCTTTGATATGGATTTGGTTGTTTCTTTGTACCCAGGCAACTATGGCATCAAGCATTTCCTGTGAAACTCATAAGAGCTTAATAGTATTTGACTCTAATATAAATATCCCTATAAATCCTAAGTGAAGGAAGTCAGTCTCAAACTCTTGGTCCAATCACGGTGGTCGCTGGTTGAATGAAGAGCACTGCTGAATGCAATATGGCATCTACTGTGCAGACTTGTCTTATGCACTCATACCCATCCTCATGGGCCCACAGGTATTCCAGGGAAATCTTCAATTAAAAAGGAAAATAACTTAAGAGGGTCGTTCACATAATGCTTTCTGTAGGATATAAGAGCAAAGAAACAAATGATTACAGACACAGGAGAAATGGTTTCTCTTCAATGGTATAACACTGGCCTTGTGCTAGGCAACTCTATATAACAGGGGGTGTTAGTGACAACAGTAGTGGTGGCATCAGGGTCTGATGACTGGCTTAAGTGTAGGTGGTAGTCGTTGGGGCTGCAGTGTCTCTATCTTTGCTACAGCAGTTTCCTTCCATTGAAGTTTCTTGGAAGTATAGCACAGGCTGGGAGATTTTCGGGTGCTGCATTGTAGCAGCTTTCACCACTTTGATGACAATAAGATCCAACATTCACATGACTCACTACAGGACCAGCAAGAGAAGGCAACTCAATAGCCAACCCTAGTGGCAGGAATGAAGATTCCTCCATAATTCTGAATATACTTCAGCCTTTAATTAGTAAGTCTGATCCTTTCATTGGCCACAGCCTGTACATCACTTCCTCATCACTTTCCCAACTCCCCACCACATATGCTTCTATGATGCTGTTATACTCCTTCAATGAGCACATCACACTTTCACTTGTTTAGTGCCTGCCTCCTCTCCTCGTTCACAATTGGCAGGAGAACATTTATCTGGTTTGTCTTGTTCACTGCTGTTTCCCCAGAGCCTGGCATATAATAGGGGCTCAAAATCTATTTTTCAGATTAATAAAGAGGATATACTGGCAGGGCCAATCCCAACATCCCTAAAGTTCTTCCATATGCAATGAGCAAACAAAGCCACTTTCAATATAATAGAATGTTCTATGGTGTATTAATAGGGGCTGAGCTCTCTCTCCTAATTAGGCTTAGGAAACTCCTGAGAAACTTAAACTATGCCTCCAATCAGGCTTATACACATGTGCATATTGATGGCCACGATGATACTGGAGAGGACAATGGCAGAACTAGAGCTAGTCAGATGGTCAGGACACCCAACTTACCCATGGGGTAAATTCACCCTTAACCCAAATGTTCCCTTGGCCCTTATATACATGGACCTTACATAATGACAATTACACAAATTGCCCCCAGATCTGTTGAAAAGATAACACAGAAAGATGGTGACAGAAAATGCTCACAGTGCTAAGTGAGAAGCTCCCTGCCTTTCACAGTTCTTCCAGGGACAGCACCAGCTATAAGACTGTCCACTTCAAGATTTAAGAGTCAGATCTTCATGAGCTCTTTGTTCAGCTACCTCTCACCCTACCTCTGGTGGCATCAATATTATTTCCACAATCTGTGTAAGAAACCAACCTCTCTTGTCTTGAGCATACTTTTCCCTGCGGCTCTCTCAAGTGGCTACTTGCTGGTGTTCTAACGTACATTGTGGATATTACTGCAATGGAGATGGTTTTTCCTTTTTTATTTAGAAACACAGAAGCAATGGGAAGAGAATTTACATACTGTCCCTAAATCACACTTCCCAATCTATCTGTATCTAAAACACAGACTCATGTTTCTCTTGTCACAGAGATGAACTCCCCTGCTTCTTCCCTGGATTCCAATATCTCTTACCCATTTGACCCTCCTCTATCTTCTTGTTCTCAGTAAATGATATCTCATCCACCTTCTCAGGCTCCTGAGCCTTCGGCTCAGGTCATGATCTCAGGGTCCCGGGATTGAGCCCCGAATCGGGCTCTCTGCTTAGCAGGGAGCCTGCTTCCCCCTCTCTCTCTGCCTGCCTGTCAAATAAATAAATAAAATCTTAAAAAAAAGAGAGAGAGAAGTTAGAAGTTAGTATAACTCTAAGTATCACAATTTTAGCACACAGATATCTGTGACTGGTCACCTAACCTCTGTAAATTGAAATGATTCTTTTTGCGGGTAAGACAATTTAGTCAATACTACCTTTTCATAATAGGACCTTTTAGTCCTTGACACCTTGTTCTCCTTTACCCCACAGATTCCAATCCAACAATAAGTCCTGTAAGCTCTGTCCCTAATTATATCCCTAAGCATTCACTTTCTGCCACTTCTACCTCCCACCAGTCTAGCCCAACCACCATTAAAGACCCTAGTATGAGAGCTTCCTCCCAGGTCCTCCTCATGCTGATCATGACTCCCAGGACTTATTTTTCATACAGCAGCAGATTTTTATGGTATTCATCTGAGCAGACCTGTTCACTGCTCAAAACCCTCCACTGATCTAAATCGTACTGAAATAAAATTTTAACCATTTTGAATGGACCACAAAGCCATACAAGAGCTCATCCCTGTTTTTATCTGTATCAACAATATACAATTCTAATCCACAGATTCATTTTTAAAACGTAAAGCTTTTTCCAATTCCTCTACCTCTCATTTCTGCCTCAAGCTCTTTCTTACCACACTGCCTAAAATATTCAGTCTAAAGACCTTAAAATGACTCATTTCTCCAGTTTACCAAGGATTTTATTTCAAAGTTAACACATTCAGAGTTTAATCAGAGAAGCAATAAATAATTTTTTTTAAGAGAGAGAAAATCTGTTAAATAATGGCTAATGTGATTGTGGAGCTGGTTTAGCAATCTAAAGTTTGTAGGGCAGGCTTTCAGAAAGGGAAGATCATGAGTAGACTAACTCTGCAGGCATGAAATTGTTGTCATGTTGCTGAGAATTGGTCTTGTCTCTTAAGGAAAGACTGATTTTAATTCTCATTCTAAGGCCTCCCAGCTGATTAAGTCAGGTCCATCCATAATAATTACTTACTAAAGTCCACTGGTGAACAACTTTAATTATATCAGCATAATTTCTTTATAGGAGTATCTTGATTACTGTTTGGCTGAAGAACGGGGGCAGCAGCTTATATGCATTAACATATCACAAAACCATCACAGTCATCTGTTCAGAGAGACCTTCCATAACATCATGGCCATATCAAGACCTTGCCAATCTCTTCATTCTCTAAGTCTATCACCTGTTTTCTTTTTTCAGAGCATATATCACAAGGTGACATTATGTATTTATTTTATGATTCTCCAGTAGCTTCAAGAAATCAGAGACTTTGTTTCTTTCACCACTCTACAGTCATTTTTTTAATTAATGAATGAATAAGCTGATGACATGATCATAATAAATATTCTCAGAAAGGGGGGATTTTTTTAGAGTATGATGCAATTCTCTACTCAAAACTCTGTTCTCATTGCTTAGCAATGAGTATTGTTTGAACTTTTATTAAAGGACTTATTAGTAAGAATATTTAAAGGTGTTTTTATCTATAACCTGAAATTACACAGTGGGGACTGGTCATGATATGTTTTATTTTAGTCTAAAATGTTTTAAAGGAACTTGGTTTCTAATGTATGATTATTTCACTATGATCAGGATTTCTGATTTTTTTCTATAACTCAAATCTTAGTTACTCTTTTGACCATGAAAGAGCACCCTTTGTAGGTATAGAAATTAACAATGTAGTTTTTAGTTAGAAGGAAAGAAAAAAGGAACAAAAAGAAAAGAAGGAAGGAAGCAAGCAAAGGACCTAAAACTAATTGATGGTCCATTTCAATTATTTTGTTTGCTTATTTTTCCCTTTAGAGAAAATCACATTGCTTTTTGTAATCGTTGTGTCTTTATTTCAAATAAGTGTCTTTAAAGGTAAAAAAACACTGTTGTCAATAAATTTTATATTATTCAGTCACCCATTAAAAGGAATGATTCATTCTAAAAAAAAGGGTGAGTTGGGGATGTGATGTTAATTCAACTGATTTGTAGCATATACTGAAATTCTATTACATGACAGGCACAAAATAGGTTGTGTGAGGGATACAAAAAATTGGCCTCTGCTTATCTGGAACTCATATTTATTACATGTATAAATTTTCCTCTCATTTTTCTCTGGATTTACTAAGCATAAATTCCCTTTGACATACTTATATTTGTTTTGCAATTAACTTTAGCCAAATAAATAAATAAATAAATAAGTCGTCACAGACCCAGTTAAAACATGTATCTTTGCACAGGGGCCCTATAAAAACCATTGTTGATGTGGTAGATTAGAGTATAAAAAATCAACACCCAAAGCAAGACAAACAAATAAATACTGAGTCCCTTGAAAGGAAAAAAGCTGTGGGTATACTGAAAATAAATACTTTATCCACCAATTCTCTGAGTGGATAAATGGCTGAATCATTCTCAGGGAGCAGTAAGTTGCGTCCTTTCAATGGTACAGCCTCTCTTTCAGGCCACTCAAGATCTATTCAGAAAAGGCGGCCGCTCTGTATGAACTGTACCACACAGTTAAGAAATCAAAGCACCTCCATATCTCACTCACCAGGAAGATCTGGCAGATTGAGAATTGTTCCAGAAGAAAGCACATTAGACAACAAAAGTCTCCCTGAATCATACCCAGTGTGGGAAACAGGAGATGGTAAGAAAAACTCCCTTGAGACTATCAGTACACAAAGATTCTTAGCAGAACAAAAGTCAGGGTTCTCAAAAAATATATATATATATTCTTAGTGGTCTAACACCTTGCATCAAATTCCCACTAAAAGAATTTCAAAGCTTGCAACAATGAATTCTGTTACGCTGAAAAGAAATTTAAAAATAAATAAATAAATAAATAAAAAGAATTTCAAAGCTTGCATGAATGCCTTCCCAAAACCTCCTAATTGCTACTCTCTAGATGGAAGGTTCTTAAAATGTTGCATTTGTTGCATGCTTTCAAATACAGACATTTTCCTCTAAGCCAAGTTTTCATACTGCAAATTTGGTATGACGTGATCAATTAATGGTAAAAAATCATCAATTTCTACCATATAGAATGACATCATAAAATCTGTTCTATTCAGGGGTTCATAAGAAAAGACTCTTATGCAAAACTCAGAGGCAACCAAACAGTCATTCTCTCAATGAGATTTACATTAATCTGTAACGATTAAAAATAAAATTATCATTGAAACTTCCTGTGAATCACTGGCTAGCCCACATATGATAGTGGCATTTTGCTACCATTAAGAAAGAAGCACCAACAATTTTAAGCCTTCTTTCCTTTTATGTGAGATCCACCAGGATAAACACAGGTTACACATAAAATAATTCTGGAAACACTAACAGAAAATGTTTATCAATTTGTTATAGAGGACTTCCCTTATCATCTGAATTGTAATAGTGGATATGCATTGAGAACTCTCTTTCTTTCTTTCCAGTTACTGCTTTAAGAAATTGACATACATTTATATATTCTTTCTATCCTCATTTAAATCTATGAAGCAAACAATATGTTATTATCATTTTATAGGTGAGAAAACAATATACAACAAAATCAGGCAATTTGCCCAATATAACAAAGCTTGGAAGTGGAGGAACCAGATCCCAAACAGACTTCAGAGGGCAAGTTCTTAATCACTATATAATATTTCTTTTATAAGGCCACTTAGGTGTCCTCATTTTATTAAAAAAAAAAAACCTTCATTCATAACATTTATCACAACTTATAATTATACTTTCAGTTGTTTTCATTGATTTTATATCTGTTTCTCCCTGTGGTTTCTGGTACCCTGGGCTATATCTATATAATGCAGTTTCAAACATCATCACAAAGATGTATTAACATCTTAATAAACATCATCACAAAGATATATTAACTATGTGAATGAATGAATGAAGATACAAATGCAAAAAAAATACTGAAAATTATTTTACCTAATATCATTTTTCAATCAAAACAATTGCAAGCAAAACTTCCTTGGATATCAAATTAACCTAAGAATCTTTTGTCACTTGATGGTCATTTTAAGGGACACATTTAAAGGGGTTTCATGGCATCTATCAATTACTGTCTATATTCAATGAATCACAGCTCTGTTCCCTTGCCAAAATAGAACTAATACTTCTTAATTACAAGGCAAAATTCCTGTTTTTATATATTACCTGCGTACGGCTTCTACAGCTCTTCAAACTGCACTACCCAGACCTCTTTCCTCTTACTCTTAGCAGGTAATCCACTGAATTACATTCACAATGACTCAGCTCCTCAGTCCACATGAGAAACATTGTCATGATGATATTGGCCTCAATATGGAAGAAATATACATATTTTATATATTCATCAAAGCTATAAAGAGAAATTGGTAGTGATGTTTAAAAAGAGTAAAAAGCATAAGAAAATAAAAACAAGAAAAATAGGAGAAAAAAGTAAGACGTTGGAGATATCAAAGGAAAAATTTCCTTCTGATCTGCTTAAGCTAGTCGGAAACATTTTTTTGTTATTACCAATTTCCCAGATCCTCACTTTTCATGATTTTTTTAAAAATTTGAGGTTATCCTATGTTCTTTTTTAATAGACTGCAAAGGCCTTAATGTTAATGGAAGAAACTATCTTCTATATATGTAAAGATGCTTAAACACTGGGAAAGTGGTCAGTTCTCATGGAAGAGCCATGTACATACAATATCCATACATATACATATGCATACAACACTTATCTTGAGGCCTGTACATGGTGAGTGTGTAGGAGGAATACTGTGATATGCCTGAACAGCAAATAGGAAGAGACAGTTCACAGGCATGGGGGACTTGGGTTGCAGTGAAGGAGCTGTGAGGGTGAGACAAAGAGGAAAGTGTTCTAGGTGCTCCTGAGAGAGAGAGAAACATGCATAAGACAAATTTTAGAAATACCTCTGTATGATTTATCTGCATTCAACTTTTGAGACAACCTTTAATAATATAATATCTCAGTTATTCTAGGATGTTTTTGAATTCAAGCTGCTCTTTCTTACTTTTTTTTTTTTTATGTAGGTCCCACTCCCAACATGGAGCCTAATGTGGGACTTGAACTCACAACCCTGAGATCAAGAGTGAAATGCTTAACAGACTGTGCCACCTAGGGGACACTGGCTACTCTTCACTTACTATAGAGTTTGAGCAGTGAAGGATGTGGGGAGCTCTGTGTGATCTACCTGTGGTTTCACTTCATAAAGGTCAGGCATCTCAATAGTGTTTTTGGATTCAACAAACTGCTTGGAAGTAACGAGGAGTAAGAAAGCTGGCCTGAAAAGAAACTCATAAGATCTTATTTTTCTTAGCAAAAGTGGAGATATCCATGTAAGATGACTCGCTGTCTTTTTATTTAGATTATCACATAAAAAAACTACACTGCATTCCAGACTCCAATACTTAGCAGAAAGATGTTCAGTAAATATACAAAATGAAAGGTGATCATTGAAAATAGAATATAGTATTTCATTCAACACAATAGACATATAACATCAGAAAAATAAGAATTTTCTATTAGCAACCATTAATAGCAAAACAGAATTAAAGGAGTTGAGGCAAAATAGGCCTTGTTGGGATAAAATTCAAATTCAAATATGTATCACCTAGTTGATACATACCCCTAAAAGCAACTTGCTTTTCTCCCATGATATGATAGGTGATATAATAAAATTGAATTAATTTGAATAAATTTGAATAAAATTGAAAATTATATATGTATAATTTTCAATTATATATTACAACATATAAATATATTTATATATAAATATATATGTTTATAAATATTTTATATTTTATATATTTTTATTTTATTTTATGTATTTTATATATTTCATATATTAAATATATAAATATATATAATTATATATATATATGTATATATATATATACACCAAAAAAATTTTAGCTATTTGTGTGCTTTGCTGAATTGATACAGTGTAAATTGATATAGTGACAGATTTGTCTCTTTCATTTTGGGGAAGGGAATAGGGTTTACCAGATTACAATAATCATAATGAAGATCTGGCTCAGTCCCCAGTATCTCTCAATCTGAGACCAGACTTTAAAGCCTGTGACCTGTTGCAAAGTTCCAACCTTTGTAGAAAGTTTATCAAATGGAAGTTGATGTGCACTGCTGCCAATATCTTCTACTTCCTTGTTTTAATCAACAAGACCTGTCTTAGCTGAAAAATGACCAAAACCTATTTATTAGCCAATATATTGAATTACTGCTTTCTCGTTTTTAGAAATTGTTTTAGATCACGTAATTATCCTATAGATCAAAGGTTAGCAATCTATGACCCACGGATTGAACACCATTTACTTAAGGTTCAAAAATGTGTTTGTAAAATCATTTTGGCAGCAAACATCTCAGAAGCAGAGGCTCTACTACTCAGTTTGTTTATACCTAACCTACTGAAGTACTACGCATATTAAGGGATTCCAAAATGATGTATATGCAAGTGTCCCAAAATTTTAATTATATTATTTTCCTAGCTAAAGAACTTAGCTTTCAGAACACAGAAATACAGCTCAAACCTTGTCATTTGTTACATTTGGGCATGCCATTGCTGTGCAGTTATTCTGATGGTTCAGGAACAGAGCCTCCCAAATAGAGCATCCTTAGAGACAAACACATTATTGCTTGGGAAGAATTCTGAGGATAGGATATGGTTTAGGCAAGAGATCAAAGAGTATGAATATATGTCAATGACGTATGTGCAAGCAGAGCTACCATGTTACACCATTCTGTAGCACAAAAGTCAAACTGAAATTTTGCTGTAGGGGGAACAATTTGCACAGACTAAATGTAAACCGCATTCACGTTTTGCCTCCTGGATTTGCTCAGCTCAGCAGCAGCACCAGAGAGCCCACCCTGGATTTTCTCTGAAAGCCCAGCCATAGGATTTGCAGTTGAGGCACTGAAGCTTGTTTCAGGCCTATGGAGCCAATTCCTTCTCTGAGTTTGGGCTCAGGCCGCCTTAACACTGAATCTCAAGAGTCCTGAAGGTCACTAGCTTTCTGTGCCTTGCTTTTGCTGATCCAGCACTTAGAATTTTCATTTCCATTTTGAAACCAATAAATCAGCATATCTTGCCAGAGGAGTTTTAACCTCTTAAGATGCAATCAAATTGCTCAGTCAGAATGACTCCTGAAAATTGATCTGCACATTGCTAAGAATGGAAGAGAACTTTTCATGTTTCTAAGGAATAGATATTGCTGATTTACAGAATAATGCTAGCTGGATCCTGCAGAATTAAGTAATGTTATTGTAATTAGAAAGATCTGAGATTATCTCTTCAAATAGAGCAGAAAGTTATCTATCAGTAATGCTGGCCAATTATATACAGTTAGATAACCAAGGTAATCAATGTGTTTGCTGATACACTGTTATGTAATTATCTTCATGTCATTTTGAATATTAACTGTCTTTGATCATTGTTAAGAACCATAAAAACAAAATGTGACTGTAATTTCTGAAGTACCATGCTTAGTGCTTTATATAACATACCAAAGGCTTTGAAGTTGCTTTTGGTTTTTTATGGTGTTTTGGGAGGAAGGAGCCACATGATTTCATTATTTTTATCCTGTTTTTTCTAGTTTGACCCACCAAACTAGCAATAGGTAATCTCCAAAATTAGGTCTTCGACTAAAACAATTTAAATTTTAACATAATAATTTTCTTATTCAATATGTGTTGTAAAGCAGTAATATTATTGATGTATTGCTTCTTACTTTTTTTATTGCATTTTATTGCATCCCAATCCTGTCCGATTTCTTTGTTCAGGGCTGGCTCAGCCTCTCAAGGGAATCCTGAAGAGATCATTCATCTCCCTGTTTTAACATTGGGAGGGAGTTGAGAAATGACCACCTCTTGAGACCCTACATCTCCCTTTAATGAAGCAATATCTATCTAATTAATTTAATCAGACTATTAAAAAGATTAGCAAGGTGGCGTGTCCCAAGTGCCCTATGTTATTTAGAAAAAGTTTTTATGTATATGGAAGGAACAGCATGATTTTATGCATTATTCCCTCAGCCCTTAAATTGACTGATTTTTAGCTTCAGTGCTCAGAATCAAGTGAGCATAATGTCAATGTAAGACTCAGATAAAAGAACATGTGAATCAGCAACCACTAAAATCACTAAGTAATACCTGCAACTTATGAACATGAAGAATCAGTCCGCTGTTGGAAGTCTCAGAATGACACTTTTTTTTCCTTGCAGAGTTTAGTACTAATTTCTCTGTCTTTTTAACTTCTGGATGTCATATAAAATGTAATCTGTGCATGTTTTGCTAAACTAGCAAAGCAGTTAGTATTATTTCTTCCTTTCTATAGAAAGGAATGCAAACCTCCCCCATTCCCTACCCCATAAGTAGGGTAATCAGGTAAGTTCAATGGAACACTCTTTGCCTCCAAATTTTGTATTGTTGTGAGCAGAAAATAATAACATGTTTTTTGTTACTGTTGTTACCACCAACTCATGTTCTGTTTAAAGGCAATTATTGCTAAAATATAAGTGGGTAAAGGGAATAAAATAATGTTAGGAGCCATTAAAAGAGGGTTGTGAGCAACTCTAGAAAGATAGCTGCAATGCATTAAATTGTAGTTTAATTATTTCAAAGTTTTCCTCAGAATACTTAAGGGAGAATTGGAGGAATATTGGAGAGGAAAGGCCAAGCTGTGCTAGGCATTCTGAATGAAAACATAGTAACATTCTCTACCTCCATTATTTTTCCATGTGTTTTCTGTAGCCCATAGGGGAAAGAAAGAAAAGAACGGATACTGCTCCCATCTTTATGCCCCAGTTCTCAGTTGCAAAAGCCTCAAAAACATGCTGTCCCTTTGAGCTTGCTCTGTAATTATGGTATGGACTCTTTCCTGAAGGACATATGAAAAAACTAAAGAATAATTTTCTAATATCTCTTTACCCAGAAATGTTTTCATCTCATCAGAAACTATGCAAATTCCTTCTTGATCCCTCCAGAGTTACAGAAGGTAAAGCCGATATTAGGAGAAACTTCACTCTTGTTCACATTTATGAAACTTTGAAAAAGCCTACATATGAAAAGAGAAATATCAGCACTGGGTAGGGGGGTCAGCTCTGACTGGTTCCCACAAGCTGACTGTTGAATATTCTGGCATTTTATAAGTCAACTGTGAAACCACTGGTAGCTTTAAATTGGGCTTGGTAGGAATAATTATACCCTGGAAAATGATAAATGCGACATAGAAGCCCCCTCGTTGCCCAACATCCCTGCAAGGTAGGAAAGCTGAAGGGACTCTATTTTAGAAAGGCTCCATTTCTGCAGTTTTTCCTGCTCAGCCCTATTTACTCATGTTCCAATTTTGCCTCTGAAGAAGCCAAAGAAGCTATGTTTATACTTCAAGGAGGAAGCAAGAAATTTAACCATTCTCTGAGTTTTGTCCTAAGCCCTCAGAGCTAAGAAAAGCCAGATCCCAAATATGTTCCAGGACACTAGCTTCAAATAGACTTCAGCTAACGCTACCTTCAACACCCCCACCTTCAGTACCTTATGAAATAACACCTTATTGTTCACCTGACACTTGCTTTGACTGGACCCAAGTGTGGATACATGAAAAAACATGTACCCTAGACTCTTTCCCAGTATAGACCCTTAGCTCCAAGCAATGATGAGACTCATTCTTCTCTCCTCTCTGAATCTCCCAGACACTCCATCTGCTGCTATTCTCTGTCACTCATGCTAGTCAATAAACTCTGTTTTCACTTGCTCTGGATCACATTTGATTTTTATCTTGTGTGAAGTCAAGAAATATCTTGGGTGATCCTGTGGGACCCTCGCCTGGATTCTCAAACCCAGCCTGCCTGCATCACCAGCATGCTGGAAAGAGAGGCAACTGAAATAATACTGACAGCCACTCGGACCTTATGTACTTTAGTAAAGACACTTGCATGTAAGAGGATTAACATAGATACCTGTTACTCCTATAATAATCACCACAGAAGCTTTCAGAAAGGAAATGAATAGCAGGATGACGCAGAAGATAACTAAAAAAAAAAAAAGTCTAAAATAACTTTAAAATGCTTTTCAACCACGTGTGATCAGTACCCATCCCAAGATAGGAAACTTCACCTTTAAATACCACCATGCTTAATTGTCTTCATTAAATGTTGCACACAACTGCATGTAATTTAACCAAAGTTTCTCCCCACCTACCCCCACCCCCAGACAATTCTCTTAGTGGTGATCCATACCCCAAATCTCAAAAAAATCCTTTTAGGTGTTATTAAAGCAAAATGAACCTGAACGTTCTAGAAGTCACTGTCTCAGGCTTTTGCAGACAAGAGCCTAAATGCATGCCTGAAAAAATTTAGTTTGGTATCTATTCTCATGAGTGGACAGTATATTTGAAATTAGATTTAATCAATTGTATAACCAATACAGATTTGAAATTAGAGTTAACACTTATACCCTGCTTATTATGTACCACAAGTATTAACATACTAAGTGCTTCTAAGAGTTTGTGAAGTAACTACTGCCATTTTACAGATGAAAAACAAAAATGAACAAACAAAGAAATGAAATCCCAAATCACAGGGTTTTACTAGAAACTACACACTTATTTACTAGAAACTACACACTCTACTGAGACTTATGAAAAACAGAAAAGCAGTATAAACAGTAATATGATATCTGCATCAGGCTTCATTACATTAGAAGTTGAGGGCCAGCACTTACACATTTGAAACATTTATAGATTGGAACAAGTTAAAATACATTGCAGTGCTTCCTCCAGGAAAGTTCATATAAGAGAATATTAAGTCTATGTGCAATAAAGATTCCTATTTAAAAAACACAGAATAATTAGATATTAGCAAAACACTTGAGAAATAAAATATCACTTTGTTATTACAGAGTCACATAAAGGTGAATAAAATAATTTGTGATGATAATCAAAAGACATTCTAAGGAAAATTGATACTGAGGGAAAAAGAAAAAAATCTGGACTAGATAAGAAATCAAAGAAACATTAAAATATTGGATGATTGAAAAAGAGAGGTGCATAATGTAAGAAGAAAGAAGAGCTGTAAGTATAATACAAAGCTGGGGTTACAAGGGAAAATTTTTAAATTAGAAATCCAAGAAGTACCAGCATTTCTTTCAGTGGGCTGACGCAGCTAGGTCAAAAGTACTGACAACTCTCAGAATAGACCAACAGGGGGCACTTGAGTGGCTCAGGTGGTTAAGCATCTGCCTTTACTTGGGTCCTGATTCTGGAGCCCTGCTCAGCAGGGAGTCTGCTTCTCCCTCTACCCCTCACCTTGCTTGTGTTCTTTCTCTCACGCTCTCTGTCTCTCTGTCTCAAATAAATAAAATCTTTTTTAAAAAAGAAAAAATAGACAAGCAAAAAGCATGTACATTCAGTGAAAAAGAATATTTTAGAGTAATATTGATGAAAAATAAATTTTGGCATTAGATACCTTAAATGATTGCTTTTACTCTATTTAACTTTAACTTGAATTAAAAACGAGATGATTGAATCTAAAGGATTATAAAATCAGTTTCTTAATTTGTGCCCATATTACTGGAATGATTAAAGAAATACTAGGCATTCAGAAGATGAAGAAAGAAATCAGGCCATGGAGTCATTTTGAGGAAGAAATTAACGTAGAAAAGAAATGATGGAATTGAAATATAGTAAAATATTTCCCAATGAATTAGGAAATGTAGCCAATACTCTTTGAAAGCTTAGGGGTATACACAAGAGAATAAAGCCAGAAACCAATAAAGCCAGGAAAGCCAGGAAGAGAAATTCTAGAGGAATCAGGCAATTTTCATGAAGGGAATGGATGCTCTTTGACCCTGTAAGGCATTTATTGGCTAACTGTTAATAAAAAGTACTGGTGAAATCCTGAAACCTATTATTAATTGAATTTTATTTATTTTCAGTCATATGTACATATTGATTAGGCTAATGGCACAATGTATTTGTTAGAGTAAGCAACTCTAACTGTTGCAACAAATAAATTCTGAAATTTCAAAGGCTTAATAAAAATTTATACCTTACATGTGCGATTTAACAGGTCAATCAACCTTCCTCTACTTTGTACTTACACCATCTGTGATACTTGGCCTCCAGAGTCACCACAGTAGGAAAGTCTGATCTGGGGATTTATGCAGAATTTTTTTGTTTTTTGTTTTTTTAAGTTCAGGGCAAGAAATAGTACACATAATAACTGTACACATCTTACTGGCCAAAACCCAGTCTCAGTGGCACAACCTAACAGCAAGGAAATACAGACTTCCTCTGTACCCAGGAAGAGAGTAAAGTAAAGCAACAAACAGCATCTACCAATATATATTATTTAAGATATAAGAAACAATAATAAATTTATGCCTGTAGCTCATTCTGCTTTCACTACTTGTGACTCAAAAGAGAAAGTCAAGAAATGGCATAAACTGGAACAATTATCACCAGTATCTTCACTATGAATCTAAAAGATCCCTGAGCAGAGCAGTGTCTGAACGATGGGTCATAAGCCAGTCTTTACAAAAGAGGAGTGTTAACTATTAACATAACATAACACACACACACACACACACACACACACACACACACACTTTCTGTAAATCTTTTAGGTTCTGTGTCCCTGTACTGTTCTACATGCACAGTTGGCCTCTTTTAAGACTTGCCAAGAAGCCATCCAATGTAGAATTACCTGATTATTGAACAGAGAAAAATATACCGGAAGAAATAAGTTGATATCCTCTTTAGGATTCTTCAAAATTTGTCTCCAATCTGCACTCAGTTTTACTACCTACTGCTTAGTTCTTAACACCTAACCTTCCCATATTTCTCACACTTTTATTATACAAAGAAATTTACCTTTAGGATGATGCATTCATAAATCTGAATAATTCAGGGCCATCAATTTATCCAAGGGAGAGAAAAAAAAAAGCCTGATGTAATTACCAGGTCTCTCACCCTTTAGAAATGAGATAGGTAGTAAACAAGCATGTAAATGTATTTGTATGTTTTACTGAGAGGGAAAGAGGGAAGGAGAGGGAAGGGGAAAGGGAGGGAAAAAGGAAGAGAGGGAAGAAAAGGCCAACTTGGAAGATCAGACAACTCTATCCTCCATAATAATTGAATCATGGATGGACACATTATCCAGAGGCCAACTTGGGTCACACCAGGAAATTTTCTGAAACTATCAAGAAAGATAGAGTCTCTCACAGTTTGCTAACCTGAGATAATGTAAGACAGTAGTTAGAGAAGGCTCTTGTTCCATAATATATAGAAAATTAAAAATGAATTCAACAAAGGTAAATAAAATAGCTGAGAGATGAACAATGAGTGAGAGAAGGGAGAAAAAACAGAGGGAAAGAGAGAGAATCTGAATCCTATAATATGTCAAGACTGAAGCCATTTCTAAACTTTTTAGTTATTAAGCTAATAAATTCGTACATTATGCTATCTCAGCAATTCATATAAAGGATTATATGAATAGATGTATATCTATTTAAGAATAATATTTTTAAAGTTTACAGAAGAAACATGTACATAAGCAGAAACAAAGAGTGGAAAAAATTTTAAAAAGCAATATTTAAAGAAGTTTCTTGTGTCAGCTAGTACTTAAAATGCCTTGTATTTATACAGTCCCTTTGTACTTAAAATTTTTCTTATAAGTTATTTAAGCTTAATATAATCATCTAGTAGTTATTACCATCACAGTCTACAAGAAGCAAACTCATGGCTCACAGAAGGAAAATGATTTGCTCAAGGTCATGTAATATGAAATGGAACAGTAATTCAAGCCAATGTCCTCATTCCCATTGTGTGAATACAAAATGTTCATCTTAGAGCTGAGAGCTGTGAACTCTAAGTTAAACATAAAAACATACAGTCAAGAGAATTTACTTACACCTCAAAAAAAAAAAAGTTAGAGAAGAGAAGTCATCTTAGTTGCCTTGGTCTGAGTTCACCTGAAAGCAGAGCCTGAGGTAAGGACTTGGGTTCACATATTTTATATGGGAGGTGATCCCAGATTGCTAGAGTAAAGGAGAGGAGAAAAAGAGACAGGAAGGAAAAACAATGCAGGAGAAATTATTGTGCAAGTCCTCAATGTGGGCATTTGGAGCTCAGCCCCACTTGCGACCACCTGATAAATCTTATTGTAGATACTCAAAACTTGTGCCTGAAGGATTGGAAGCTGCAGCATTTATCCACCAGCCCTGATTCCTACAGTTTATAGTGGCCACACTCTTGCTGCATGAGATCTTCCACCAGCTCCCTGATGCCATACCTGCAAGTGGGCTGAGTGCTTATCCCTGCTGCTTAGAGAAAGACCAGAGGCAGAGTTGGGAAAACCTCAGCATGCTAGTGAAGAGCCCTCACAGGTGTCAGAGGTGGGATACAGGGACTCAGCACAAGACACCAACAACATCTGCTACAGTCTTTCCCAAAATAGATTGGCATTAAAATCAATGTGCTATCATTACTCTGATATTTGATATGGACCCAGAAACCACAGAGAGAAAGCACAATGAAAAAACCTGTATTAACTCTCACAGAAAACAGAGAACATATTTTTCTTCCTTATCAATTAGAGTTTAGCATACATCTCTCCAAAACAATGTGCAGTTTCCAAGAAATTCAATCTCCAGCTTGAGTGGTAAATAGAATTAGTCATAAGGAAAGAATGAAAATGAGTAAGAAAAGGATCAAATTATTATACATAGATATAAATATGTATCATTTCTGTCTTTAATTAGAAGTCCTAGGGGTGCCTGGGTGGCTCAGTCAGTTAAGCATCTGCCTTCAGCTCAGGTTATGATCCCAGGGTCCAGGACTGAGTCCCATATCAGGATCCCTGCTCAGTGGGCAGCCTGCTTCTCTCTCTCCTTCTGCCTGCCATACATACTGCTTATTCTCTTTCTCTCTCTCTGCCAAATAAATAAATAAAATCTTTAAAAAACTAAAGATGTTCCAGCAGATATCACCACTACAAATGACTAATACCTCATAGACTAAATTACCTTTAATGTATACATCAGGAGGATGTATTAACTTCTTTTGGGCAGTAGACAAAAATAAATATAAATATATCTGAAGAGAAATATAAGGATTTATCACATTTTTATTTTTATCACGTTTTATCACATAATAAATTGTTTAATGTTAAATTTGAAATTTGTACAGGATAAAGTTTATACAGTTTCAAAAGAAATTGGGATTGTAGAAACGTCTTTCTATTTAAAATACCTCGTTTTTCTTTTATAGTCTTAAAAGTCTTCATAAGCATCAATACTTCCACAATATTTTTAATATTTGCAAAAAAGGACAAAACAAATAGCTAGAGATTTCTATTGGGAAGTCTTTTTTTTTAAAGATTTATTTATTTGACAGACAGAGTGAGCACAAGTAGGCGGAGCAGCAGGCAGAGGGAAAGAGAGGGAGAACCAGGCTCCCCGCTGAGCAGGGAGCCTGACTCAGAGCTCAATCCCAGGACCCTGGGATCATGACCTGAGCCGAAGGCAGACGCTTAACCACTGAGTCACCCAGACAGCCTTGGAAGTCATTTATTAATACTTAAAACATTTTCTGATGTGATGTTAACAATGCCAGTTACTCAAATTTCATTTCCATTCCTTACTGAATTATGTTCCTATAGACCTCAGGAGTTGATATTCAAGATCACATAATAACAACTAGAAATCATTAGACATACCTCCTATGATAATTTTACTTGAAATAAATTAAACTAAGCAAATCAGAGGAAAACTATTAAGTGGAACTAGCACTTAAAATGTTATAAAATTTTTAATCAAAATACTTGAAATGAGAATGATGTTATGAATGTTTCCTACTAAAGTACAAAAGTCTCACATAAAGATTATAATTAAAAAAATAATAAAAATAAGTATATTTCCAATATATTCAATTGTATACATATGTATTATTAATATGTATTTTTTAAGTATAAATAAACTCTACTGACATACAATCTATATTTAACAAAATTACCCATTTGAATGCAGAGTTTGTCGAGGTTTGACAAATGTATTCCAGTAACTACTATCACAGTCAAGGTACAGAATATTTCTATCACTTCAAAAAAGTTCCCTTATCTCGTTAGCTAGTCAGCCTCATACTACTATACCATGACTGGCTCTAGGCCATCACTGTTATATTTTTTTGTCACTGTTCATTATCTTTGACCATTGAAAAATTGTATGTATACAAGTAGAATCATATGTATTATAAGATCTTTTGGCCAGCTGATATAAGGTCCCAAACATGGAATAAAAATAGGCTGGGAATTACTGTCCTCCTATTGAAAAATGAGCTAGAGTATAGAATCTCCCCTTGGGAATGGTCCATCAGAAACTCTTAGGGTATACAGGTGTCAATAGTGATGATTGGTTGCTTATTCCAAGTTTTCACTTGGTGGATCTCCCTTCCACTGGGGGAGATTCTGAATAAAATAAAGTTTGTTTCTAAATCATTATAGTTTCTATTTCTCTTTAAAGTCCTTGATTTAAAATCTGCCACAATCTAGACATTGTTCATTCTGGGATAGACAGTACTTTGATCCATCTATGCACAATGCACAAAATACTTCATAGCATCTACAGGCAAATCTGATCAAAGAGAATCACATAACAATGCATTTCCTGTCAAAATTCAAACAACATACTAACATTGCCCGCACTAATATCTGTTCTCTGCCTGGAGAAGGGAAATTTCAGTTTTGTCAGGGGATCCTGTACTCTGAGCAATAGTTGCTTGATAATGATGATCAGAGAGAAGGCAAAGGGGGGCTGAATGAAGGTGCAACAAGTGGGCAAGTAGTAATCTAAACCTTTTAGATTTTGCTGGGGCCCAGTGTTTGAGTCTCTACTTACACCCAAATCTGCTGAGTTATATCCTTGCAAATTCTCATTTTACATTATGTGTGAATACTTTTTCCTTAATCTAGTGGGGATGGATACATATATAAAAAGGGCAAGCCATCTGGGTTTCTATACAAATGAATTTTAAATATGGAATCAGCATATGTTATTTATTCTCCCTCACTGAAAACATGCAAATGTCTTAGGGGAAAGGTTGCAGTTAACTTTGAAATATCTTAAGAGTGATGTTTATCATGTTAGCATCATCTATTCCCACAAAAAAAAAAAAAAAGGAAAAAAGCATTATGGGATTAGGATAATGGAATTTCAAGACAATTTGGAGAAGGCAACCAAGTTTTCTAATAATAATTCATGTAAGGTGAATATTTTGTCTTAATATTGGAGGACCTCTCCAAAACTTTCTTTTCTCAGATTTTATTTTTTAGTGTTGGTTTGTGGTATTTCTCCAAAATGCTATTTGTGCAATAATTTAAACCTCCAATTCTTAGGAGAATCTGTTGAATTGTGTCACTGTCATTTAGTTTGAAGATCTCTGTCCCTATTCATCTTGATCTTGCCCTTCCTCCTCTGAAAATACACTTACTATTACCCCTGCTTAGATCCTCCCTTTATCTCCTCTTTTCAATGCAACACAAGGGTCGTTGTTAAAAGTCCATGAACATATAGTTAGGCACAGAAAAAATGTGTAGAAGAGAACAGAAGAACAATTGGAGTCATTAGCATGCATTAAGAATAAGGAAGCTTACTTACTCATGGAGACTGAGAAGAATAATGATGATGAGAGAAGAATAAAACTAAAGAGTCATGTAGGCAAGTAAAAGACATCATTAGAAAAGTGGTAGCAGTTAAGATTGGTGAGGTATATGGCACCAGATCGTGGATGCCCATCACTCCAGGCTAAGGAGTTGCATGTAAACCTATAGATAATGGACAATTGAACCTTTTGGGCAAGAAGACAGTGTGAAAAAATACAAAGCTTTCTTTTAGAGAGATTGATCTGGAAGATACTTGTAACATGGATTTTATATGTGTAGACTTTCTTATATCACTATCTAATGTGCCCTAAAAAGCTTCAGCTGAGTTTGTTGTGTACATGTATGTTGGCATAAATTAACTTTAATCTACTCTTTAAGAGCAGTTGGTTAATTTGATTGATCCAAATCAGGGATACCCACTCCAGAGCTTATTGGTCAGCTAGCTGGAGTTCAAATTCCAGAACTGATTATAATATCAGATATATATATATACAGATATATATATATACAGAACTGATTATAATATATATATATATTGTATATATATTCCAAAACTGATTATAATATCTTCCATTATCTTTAGCTCCAACTACTGTAGTACGTTCATTAACTAATATGGAAGATGTTAGATGTTAGAAATACTTTTGCACTGGCGATATGTGTCTTTCAAGGTATCTTGATTTGTCCAATACCTTTCAGAACAGTACCCTAGTTCCAATACTGTTTATTCAACCCATGGTTCAGACATTTGATGAAGGATTTAATCACTGTATTCCAATCAGGCAACTAAATTCTGCTGCTAGAAGACTGTCACATAATCCACCTTTTGTGTGGATTCTCACCAGAATGCCTAAAATGATGAGCTACACTCCACTGAATTTATAAGAAAAAAATGACTGCTTTTGACATTATTTCCTAAAAGATGTTTCCATAAGTAGCAATAATCTGATACTTGTCTTTATCATATTTACTAGCAGGTAGTAGCATTTTAAAAAAGCAAACTGTGGGGTGTCTGGGTGGCTCAGTGGGTTAAAGTCTCTGCCTTCAGCGCAGGTCATGGTCTCAGGGTCCTGGGATCGAGCCCCACATTGGGCTCTCTGCTCAGCAGGGAGTCTGCTTCCCTTCCTCTCTCTCTGCCTACTTGTGATCTCTGTCTGTCAAATAAATAAATAAATAAATAAATAAATAGATCTTTTTAAAAAAATTTTAAAAAAAGCAAACTGTGGCTCTCAATTAAATATTAGAGATGACTGATACCTATTTTTAAAAACAAAAACAAAAAAAATCAAAGAAACATCAATAGTTGTGAATGGCCAAATTGGATTGAGCCTGCATGCAACAAAATGAAGGTGCAAGGCCAATTTTGAAAACAAGTCAATGGTATCTAGGTGAGGGAAAGATCGTGAACTAGTTATATGTGGGAACAGAAATATTTGGAAAAAGCTAAACTCAGTCTCTGCAAATTTTAAACAAAAGAAATTTAACCTCAGATTTCATTAAACTTTTCTGTGTAAGAAATATGTTTTACTCAATAATATCAAATTAAGAACATTATTATAAAAATGCAAAACATATATATCTTGAACTTTATATAGTAATTTTGATTAAAATAATAAGAGTTAGAAAGTGGAACTGGGAGAATAGAATAATTAAACAGAAAAAATAATTAGGCCAGGAAAAAGAAAAGTGGAATTTAAAAGCTTGCCAGTGGTTTATCTAGAGGCATATTACAGGCCCTCTGAAAGAGTATCTAGCACTATGTGGGATGATGGAATCTCACTGTGTTATAAAAACACAGCTGCACATCCTGTTCTATATAAAATGCTATGTGAGGGTGACAGATTGTATGTAGGTGCAGTGTGTACTCAGTTTGTTCTAATAAAGGACAATTTTATGTTTTGCCATTTCTAGCATAGTTTAGTCCATTCTGAAAATTACTCTCTATCTTCCCCCAAAGAACAGCAAGAGAATTTTGGACTGAAATATTTTCTTAAAAAAAAATATGTAATTGTAGATTTAGAAAAAAAGAAGGTAAATATTTATCTCACTCTATATGTTTGTCTCTTAATGAGCCTTTTCCCCAAATTCTGATTGGCTCTATGGTGAGCAGAATAAAAATTACTTATACTAGACGATTCCAAAAATATGAAAAAAAAACCCTCTTGCATGCAAAACATTTCTAAAGTACTTAGTGTTACTATTATTATGTTTTGAAATGGAGAAATTAGCTGAAGCTATAGTTCAGCATATAAAAGTGCTGCCTGGAGCACAGTAGGTATCAGTGAATCACGTTAAATTTAAATGTACATATTGGAGCATGAAGTAGGGTAAAAGATAATCAGCTCTTATTTAAAAATCAATACAGATTAATTTGTTGCATTAGCAACAGTTTCTTTTTAGGAGAACTAGCTTCAAGAAAAGCAAAGTAAGGTGCAGTATGTCTGAACCTTGTACAATGACACAGGGGTGGCAAACTGGGCAGGTGGGGTCAGGGAACTGCCAAAAAGCTAACGGGTATGACCCAATTTCATTAGTACCAAGTTTGAATTATCACAATACTAGAAAACATTGCAAATGCTTACACATATTTAGTTATTAACACTTACTTATAGAAAGAAATAAAATGCTTGATTTGCAACCAACTTGCTCAAGTCCACCTAATCATGTTTAAAATATTCCAATTCTAGTTAGTTATTGAAGATTAATACAAATTCACTTTTAGCTTTTAATTTTTCTTTATCTTTTAGCTTCCTCTTGATAGGAATATATTAATTGAGTTCAGAAGTCATAGTTAATTTTTGTAAGTAGGATCTGGCAAGTCAGTTCCTGGATTTTATATAAAGATAAGAAAAACTTTTATATCTATAGTTCTAGAATAAAAATTTTGACAAAATAGACATTCACTCAATAAAGACAAATTTTATAGTGATGGGGTCTTTCTCCCTCCTAACTATAGAGCAAAGAGAGGGTACCTTTCCAAAACAAGGACATTTAAACATGCCAGAATACTGTAAATGTGAGCAAAAAAAGAATATACATACATATACATGTATTGTGTATGTGTTATTCATAAGCATATCATAAATTTTACTATTAATAGCTTATTTAAATAATGAAAAACACAAGTGACTTCAGTAAGAAAAGTGATCTCTGAAAGATGAAACACAAATAAGCTGAGTCCTACAATTGCCCAGCTTACTGCCTAGGAAAATGTCCAGGCTGCAGCAGAGACAGAAGGAACCCAGAAAAGAACCAAGCGGATTCCCTAAGTTGAGGACAAGAAATGTGGCTAGAAACTCTGCCAAGGGCAAAGAAACAGAGGATAGAGATAGACAGAGGAAGAACTTGAGTCATCTTCTGAGGCTCGTCCTCAAGGATCAGGGGCATACTGACTGATCGGTGCAGACATGCAAGGAAACTACCTGAGACCAAGGAAAGGGCTGCCCCAAAACATTAAAGTAGTAATTTTCAACTGGGGAACTTTGCCCTTAAGGATATGCTTGCCAATATCTCCAGATATCCTTGTTGTCACAACTTGTAGGAAGGGTGCTACTACTATCAAGTGGGAGGGGCCGGGGATGCTGTCAAACAAACTACAGTGGACAGGAGAGCCCCTCACAACAGTGAATTATCCAGTCTAAAATATCAAAAGTTACCAAGGTTGAGAAAACCTGTATTAAGGAAAACAGATGGAGGGCTCATGGAGGGCTGGAATATCCCCATACCTCTTCAGTAGAAAACCTCATAATTCAGAGTATCAAGCAGAAAAGTGAGCAATGAGATAAATGTACCTAAGATCAGAGGTTGACCTCGTTTCATCTAACAAAACATGAGCACTCGCCAACAAAATCTTAACCCATTTCCAAGTAACTTAACCACACATTGTAAAACAAATCTCAGTAATATTTTCAGGCAAACAAAACACCCAGCACACAAACAAGATAAAACATACCATGCTTGAATCCAAAAGAAAAATTACAAAGCATTCAAAGAAATACAAATATATGACTCATGAAAGAGAAAAATAATTAATCAAAACTATCTCAGAAATGACAGAGGATAGTTTTCACAGTCCAGGAATTAAAACAGTTATTATAACTGAATTCCATACATTCAAGAAACTAGAGGAAAGACTGAACATATTAAGTAGGGATGATGATGTAAATTTTTAAAAATAATTAAAAAAATAAAAGGCCCAAATTGAACTTCTAGAAATGAGAATAAAATTTTGATATAAAAATTATACTAAAAGGGATTTTAAAAAGTCCTTGTAGGAGAAAAAAAAAGTGACTATGAAGACTTAATAATAAAAACCATCAGAAATGAAACACACAGAGAAAACTGACTTTTAAAACAAATGAAGAGAGCATGAGTTGAACTGTGGGAAAATTTTACGAGGCCAAATATATTGTAATTAGAGACTCCAAAGGAGAGGAGAGACTGCGAGAACTGGAAAAAAAAATTGAAAAAATACTGGTTAAAATGTTTCAAAACCTGACAAAAAATAAAACCTCGTATATCCAAAAAATCTCAACAAACCCCTAGCACAAGAAACAAAAAGAAAGATACACTAAAGCATATCTTCACTGAATTGCTTAAAATCAATGATAAAGAGAGAAATCTTAAAAGGAGTCAGAGAAAACAATCTATTAAATACAAAAGAACCAAGATAAGGATGATAGAGGAGTTCCCATCATAAACGGTGTAACATAGAAGACTGTAGGAAGGGTGCCTGGGTGGCTCAGTGGGTTAAAGCCTCTGCTTTCGGCTCAGGTCATGATCCCAGGGTCCTGGGATCCAGCCCCACATCGGGCTCTCTGCTCCACGGGGAGCCTGCTTCCTCCTCTCTCTCCCTGCCTGCCTGTCTGCCTACTTGTAATCTCTGTCTGTCAAATAAATAAAATCTTAAAAAAAAAAAGACAGTAGGAAAACACATTTAAAATACTAGAAGAAAAGTACAGTCAACATAGAATTTTACCTAGAGAGCATAACTTTTAAAATTGAGGGTGAAATAAAGGCCATTTCACACAAGCAAAAGCCTAAAGAATCTATCAATTCCAGAATGATATAATCAGTAACACTGAAGTCCTACAAGCAGATGAACAATGTTACAAGAAGGAAGCCTGAATAAGGATTGAAGAACATTTGTTATAGAAATTTAAACGAATTGCTCCATTAAAAAAAAAAAAAAGGAAAAAAGAAAAAAAGACTTAAGTTTCCTTAATAGAAAACCAGCTATTTAAGCAAAAATAATACCAAAGCACAGTGGGATTTATAATACATGGAGAAATAATATATGGCAACAATAGCACAAAGGCTGGAGGTATAATATTTTAAATAAATAATTTAAATAATATTTTGAATCTCTTATTCTATAATAAAAGCTTTATAAAAGTACCAGTGAAGTAGTATTGTATGATTCCAAAGTATGCATAAAAATGCATAGTCTAAACTCTCAAAATCACTAAGATAACAAGAATTTGTTTTAAATTAATGAGTTCAAAATATTTTTTAAATAAAATAGTTTACTATAATCTAAATAAGAAAACAATAAGTTTATGTTAAGACAACAGATCAACTGTAATCATAAAAAAATCCTCAATTATTCTAGAAGAAGGCAATTGTTTCAAAAGGAAATAAAAAACATATAAAAAGGATAATATATAGTAAACAAGTGAGATTTCCAGTAGGAATAGAATATTGGTTAAGTATTTGAAAATTAGTTAGTGTATGTCACCACATTTATATATATACACATGACATCTCAATAAGTGGGTAAAAAAAAAAGGAGTAAAAAAATACTAAACATACATTCCAGATTTAAAAATATATACATATATATATATATATATATATATATATATATCCAAGCAAACAAGGAGTAAAACAGAATTTTCTTGACTGGGAAAGAACTTTTACATCTATACTTAATATACGTGATGGTAAAAGATTAAAATTTTTACCCCTACAATCAAGAACAAACTCTCTCAGGTGCTTGGTGGCTCAGTCACTTAAGCATTTGCCTTTGGCTTGAGTTGGGATCAAGTCCCACATTGGGCTCCCTTATCATCATGCTTTTCCCTCTTTTTTTTAGAGCTATCCAATTTTTATCACAATTTGTGATAAATCCCTCTCCCCACTCATGGGTGCTCGCTCTCTCTCTTTCTCATAAATAAATAAATAAATAAATAAACAAACAAGTAAAATCTTAAAAAAAAGAATAAACCCTTTCAACCTTTATTCGAAATTTTACTGGAAATTCTAATCAGTGTAATAAAGCACAAAAAGGAAATGGTTGCCATTGAGATTTGTAGAATCTGTAGAATTTGTAGAATCTGTAGAATCTGCAGAGATTTGTAGAATTTGTAGAAGAGAGAAGTAAAATTTTTTATTTATAGACAATATAATAGTCAATGTAAAAAAAAAAACTGATGAAATAGACAAAAAAGCCATCAGTGAATTTTAGAAGAATGTAGGACGTAAGATCAATTTCAATGGAATTCAATAGAATTTCAAAAAATTAATTGTATTTCTATAGATCAGTCACAATAGAAATAAAAAATAAATAACACAATAGCATTTAGAGTAGAATCAGAAAATATGTTATGCTTAATGATAAATCTGACAAAAGATGTGCAAGACCTGTGGACTGAAAACTATGAAACATAACTGAGAGAATCAAGAAGACCTAAATAAACTGAGATAGATATTCATGTATCAGAAGAACTAATATTGTTAAGATGCCTATCTTCCTCAATTTAATTTATAGATCAACATAATTTCAATTGAATTCCCATCAGAGGTTTTGTATAAATTGACAAGTTCTTTCTAAAATACAAATGGAAGTAAGAAGTACCTAAATGTACATAACCTAACATAACCAAAATAAAAAGAAATAAATAAGTATTAAGAAAAGAAGACTGAAGGACCACCAGATTTCCAAAATTATTATAATGCTATAAATTATTATAGTCCAGGTAGTTTGGTACTGGCATCAAGATACACAAGATCAATAGAACAGAAGAGAAGGTCTAGAAATAGATTCCAAAATACATGAACAACTGATTTTTGATAAAGGTGAAAAAGCATTCAGTAGCGAAGTAATAGTTTTTCAAACAACAAATTGTGATAAAAATTGGATAGCTCTAAAAAAAATTAAAATCTATACCTTGAAATAAAAGTAGTTCATAAACTTAGTGTAAAATCTAAACTATAGAGGTAAACAGAGAAAAAAATTCAGTGATCATGATTAGGAAATGACTTTTTAAGTATGGCAACACAGCAACAAAAGCATGCTTCATAAAATAAAATATTGGTATGTTGGACTGCATAAATATAAGAACTTCTGCTCTGTAAAAGACACTGTCAGAAGAATGAAAAGACAAGCTACAGACTAGAAGAAATATACTTGCAAAGCATATATCTGATAAAAGATTTGTGTACAGAAGTATAAATAATACTTGTGAATCGAAAACAAAATTTCAATTAAAAACGCACAGAAGACTTGAACAGATATTTAATGAAGGAAGCTACAAATTAGCACATGAATGGATGTTTAACATCAGTAACCATTAAGGAAATGAAACATTAAAACCACAAGGAGATAACTTTACATTCCTATTATGTGGCCTATAATACCAATGTAAGGTAATGGTGTGGAATATAGAGAAAGTAGAACTAGTTCCTTTGCTCTTGGAAATAGTACAACCATTTTGGAAACCAGTTTGGCAGTTTCTTAAAATGATAAACAAACACATACTTACTGTATGACCCAGCTGTTAGCCTTAGGTGTTTTCTAGAGAAATGAAACATATTTCCCCACAAAGACTGGTACACAAATGTCAGAGCAAGTTATTTATGGTACCCCCAAACTGGAAATGACCCAAATATCCATCAACAGGTGAATTGACAAACTGTAGTATACTACTTCGGAGGAAATCTATCCAAGAATAAAATTAAAATTTATTAATTAATATAGTATAATTAATTCATTATTAATTATAAGTGATTAATATAAGCCACAACATGAATGATTTCAAAATAACTATGCTGAGTGAAAGAAGCCAGACAAAAACCAGTACCTACTATACTTTTTTCTAAGATTCTAGAAAATACAAGCTAGTCTATATGCTAAACAACAGCAACAAAAACAGATCAACGATTGGGAATGAGGAATGTGTGAAAAGAGCTAGGAGAAGCATCACAGAGCAGCATGAGGAAATTTAGGGAGAGAGTGATGAATATATTCATTATTTTAAGTGTGGTTTTATACACACACACATATTTTACAGTTAAAACATGTGAAGTTTATTGTATATCAATTACACCTCAATAAAACTGTTGTAGAAGACATGCTTCCAGCTTCTGTGAGATAACTGCATAAATCTGTAGAATTTCCTATGAAAGCATCTTGCTGCATAGCTCATGTTCCATTCAAACTTACAGAAAAGAATGAAGTAAGAATAAAATTATGTGGCAGAAAATCAAAAGATATAGTTTAAAATACTTTTTTTTTGCTCTTGAAAGAAACCACAAATATACTAAACAACAGAACAATAATTCCTAGAATATTACTGAGTTCAAAAGCACAGGAAATAATATGAGAGAAACATTAAATCTAACTTCAAATTGATCAGGTGGATAGAAATGCAGAATCAAGAAATGGTAAATTTCTTAACATGTTGCTTTTTTTCTGCATTAAAGTAAAGATTGCCTAAGTACAAACTGAAAAAAATATATTTTCTACTGCTAGGAAAACTTAATCATAGTCATTTAGAAGTAACTAAGGAAGGGGTTGGAAAGAAATTAAATGCTTGGACCTATTCAGAGGGTTCTCTATAAATAGCAAATACCCACTGGTCCTAAGGAGATCCAAGCACAATGTGAGCTGCCTTATAAATGTCCTAGTAGTGAAGAAAACTTCCTAGACCATTAGTCAATTTTTGTGCAACAAAATAAAGATTATTCCTAAATGGAATGACACCCTGGAATTGCTACAAATAAAATATCTAGGTGAATTTATAAAGCATTCATAAGTGCTTTAAGCCAGGGCCAGGGGGACTGAGGTCTCACTGTTTTTGTTGTTGTTTTTTGTTTTTTTGAACCAATGCCAAACACAGGTATACTAGTGGTACTCAATAACTCTTGGCTAAACTATGTGGCTTGTTTTTATCTATTTATTTTTATTTTGGAAAACATAGCAGAGGCTAGTTTTTAGCAAATCAAGGTCTTATATTAGGCAATATTGGTATAATAATAATAATAATAACAATATAAATTATCTATCTTCTCTGGCAGCGTATTTCTGATCTTCTACAAGTGATATTAACAAAGTAAATACAGGACAACATAAAAGAAACCAAATACAATAGTGATATCACCAAGACAACCAGAATAGAGAAGTTAGCTCATTAAGATAGAAGCTAACAAGCTTAGAGTTAAAGCATGATAGAAAAGCAATAGAGGGGCGCCTGGGTGGCTCAGTGGGTTAAGCCTCTGCCTTCAGCTCAGGTCATGATCCCAGAGTCCTGGGATCAAGCCCCACATCGGGCTCTCTGCTCAGCGGGAAGCCTGCTTTCCCCTTTCCCTCTCTGCCTACTTGTGATCTCTATCTTTTAAATAAATGAATAAAATCTTTAAAAAAAAAAAAAGAAAAGCAATATAATCATAGAGATGCCAAATAACCTCCGAATTAGTAAATCAATCTGATGCAAAGATTCAAAGGCCCTTCATAATTCCAAGGTGTTACACTACTGAGAATAGCAATAATACAGAGCAAGGGAATAATGCAATAGTTAAAACTAGTCAGATGAGAAACTAGGGGATCTTGATAAGAAATGGCAGTGGAATTGTTAAAGCACAAGGAATGGCAAAGAAATTGTGGAGATATAAGATCTGATGAAAGGTTACCCAGCAGACAAGGGGACTGAAAGATTGGTAAGGAGAGTAAAGGATATCAGTCTGGGTACCACTTTTCAGGAATATTGGGTGTGGTGCTCAGATGCATATTAGTAGAGGGTTAGAGTTTATTAAGGCTCTGAAGTAATTAAGTTTTACCTTTACCATTGAAACATATGTAAAAATGAATTGCCTAGATGCATAAAGAAAAAAAAATGTAAGCAGCCAGAAACTGGGGAGATCAGAACCATGATCATTTCAACATATCTTCACTACCTAATGCCAAAAGCAGCCATAAAATAGTTTTTCATCACACTTTGTAATAGTTTCCCAGGGCTGTCATAACAAATTACCAAGAACTGGTGAGTTCAAACAAGAGAAATTTATTTTCTCAAAGTTCTAGAGTCTAGAAGCACAAAATTAAGCTGTTGGCAGGACCATCCTCCCTCTAGAGGCTCCAGGCGAGAATATGTATTTTGTCTCGCCCAGCTGCTGGTGGCTGCAGGCATTCCATGGCTTGTGGCCACATCACTTCACTCCCTGCCACCAGGGTCACTCTGCCACCTCCTTCTTTCTGTTTCCTCCTCCATGTGTCTGTTTTATTAAGGATACATGTGATTGCATTTAGGGCCCACACAGATTATCCAAGATAATCTCCTTGTAAGCAATATTAAGAAATACCCATTTTTTTTTCTATCTTATGTGTGTGATACTCCTAAATTCTGGGAATTAAGACATACCTGTTGGTAGAACTACTATTCAACACACTATATACTACCTCTCTGAAAAAATGTGTATATATAAGAAATAGGGTATATAGGCATAATTTACAAATAACAATAAAATACATAATACTTTTTATTATAAACTCTGTTAGTTGATTTTCATGGAATGCTTTCATTGATTTTTGCTGAACTCTTGTATCCTTGGCCAAACTACAGTTTCAATTCACAAAGAATGTTGGGGAGCTCCGGTAGCTCAATCGGTTAGCGCGTGGTACTTATACCACAAAGAATATTGGTCAACATTTTAGTTTATATTAATAAGATGAAGGTAAAATAATGGAGACAAATGTGAGAACTTTACTCATTTACCAATGCAGTGGGCAAATTTTTATTGAATTAACTAATAGATTTTTAATTCTGAAAGGGTATTTCCTCAAACATTTTTATGCTAGTTATAATGTAACAGCTACAGACAGCACATACTTTGAAGTTTAATCTGCATTATTAACATTTTCTCCATAACTTTCTTAAGTCCAGACAGTCAACAAAGCAATAAACCAAGTCCTGATTTGTGGCATTTGATGATTTCAATAAATATTTCAATATTTGCCGTAGTATCCCTACTGTGATTGAATTCAAACTGCTAATATGAAATCACTAAAAGCAGAGTTGGGAAGAGATATTTGGTAGCCTGTAATTATATAGTATTTCCTCCATTTAGATACCATAATATAAGAGTATACCTTATAGTACAGAATCAGATACATAATATTATGTATACATAGAGTATATATAATAGTACAATTGATTAAAATAATTAAGAAATTATAAACTTTGATATTTATTTTGTTTTCAATGTAGTTTATAATTTTAAATTTTAATTTTGATTTTTAGTAATGGCTATGTCTAACAACTCATTTGCAATATTCCTGAAAATTGAAGTTGGCTCTCACCCATTATTATGAGCTGGTTTCAACAAATCACATGACGGGGAAGAATCAGCAGAAACATTTTCAAATTTTTACATGAGTTAAACTGAAGTTAATCAATGTTTAGCACTTTTAGTCAGAGCAAATACATTTTAGAGTCTTCAATCTTTTCTAGGATTATTGATACAACCCCCACTCAGAGCTGGCTCCAAAGAAAAACACTAAGTTTTATATTAAAGGTCTTAATACTTCAATTATAATAAGCAGAACAGGAAGCCAACTTTCCTGCTCTACGTTTGGAAAGTTTCAGCTGTGCCTACTGATGAGTCTCCAGGTGAATTTCCTAAGAGAGAGCTTACTGATGAATTCTAATTATGCCTAATTCCATATTCACCAACAAATTCACAGCTTTATTGTGTGGCATTAGGCAAGTCACTTCCTTTTTCCTGGCGGTTTCTTAATCTACAAAATGTGGATGTCCTACCCCACAAGGGTGTAGTAAAGTATAACAAATTAAAAAATATTACATACCCAAAATGCAATTGCACCATTAAAAACAGTAATTAAGAAAATTAGTAGGAAACTATGACAACTCCTTTGGAACCAAGCCATTAATTTTTAAATAAGGAAAGAAGAAACATAAAGGAACAGACTCATCATGATCTTTTATAACTTCTCTTTTGGGAGAAAGGAATCATGCAACAGCTACTCCCTCACAGAGGAAAATAGAGAGAGGCATGTGACCCCAGCCTGTTTCTATTATGCTAGCATCTGCAATCATTAGGTTCAAGTGGCATTTTAAAAAATTATTTTCTGCAGAAGAGTCCCAAGGAAACAATAATTATCATTTAATGGGATTCACAGTGTCACAATAAATATCACTGCTCTTTCCCACCTGAGTTCTGAACCAACTGAGAAAGGCAGATGGGCGCCAAAATACCTTCTTTATTACTGATTATGGAGAATGTGTCTTTTATTGGAGAATAAGTGGGCTTTCTTAGGATGAACACGACAATAAAAAAGACTTACCCATTACAACAAAGGCAAAGGGGGTTCACTACATCCTCCTGCCCCAGAATGAGGCCCTTGATCACTTAGAGCATGGGGGATTTAGACAGGATATCTACTTCCCCAGAGAGAAGAGTGGGAGGAGGGGAGAGAGAGGAAGAGAGAGAGAGACCCCCCCCCATACCTAACTTCTCCTTCTAAGTTCACCCATCAGGTAAGTCTCTCCTCTTTAGTGGGGGATAAATGGATGATGAGGAACACCAAGACCCAGATTATTATGCTAAAGGAGCTTCCTCTATAGGAAGGAAACTTCAGGAGTAGAGAAAACTCATCTTTCCCAACCCTATCTCACAATCACTTACAATTATTGGTGTAGGAAAAGAGAGAGAGGTAGGAGTTGTCCATGGGGTATCACCCAGCAAAGTATGTGGGATCAAGGAAGAGGGCATTTCCCTTTAGTTCACCTCTAATCAATGCCAGACTCAGTACTAGGTGCTCAGAGAAGTCAAGCAACTTAAGTAAGGTCACACAGTCAGCACCGGTATATGACTAGATTACATGCTCTTTCAATGCAGAAATTATACCTTGGTAACTATTTAATTACAGTAGCTTAATAACAGCTTGACACATTATAAATATTTGTGGAAGGAAAGAAGGAAAGAACTCAAACCAGGTCTGAATGCATACTCCTACCACCCTACATTGCCTTGGTGTAATATGATAGCTGGACTTTGATGACTTCTAGAGTCTTATTACTCAGAAAGGAGGTACTCTTGAATGATCATATTCTTATTCTTCAGAACAGTAATCCTCTCTAAAGGCAATGTGCTCAGTGTTCCAGCTAGCTCAGACATTGTACTGGCTGCATGCTGAGATGATATATAATCTCACGGGTCCTCAAACCAGACTGAGAAAAAAAATGAATTGCACCTAATACATAATGGTGTTTATAATCATACCTAAGATCAGCATGTTCTGCCATAAATAATAATGTAACTACAAGCTTTCATTAGCATATTTTAGGCATTTTTTTCTCAACATAATATACAAGGCTAAGGTTGTCATTCTTTTGCTATTTGTTAAAGATTGTTCTTACAACATTGACAAACATTGATATATGGGATTTATCCATTTAACTCATATATTCAGGAGATGATTCTCTAACATGTCCATAGCTGTATAAGCAACAATAAATATTATTTAAAAAATCACAGGAATGGGCACCTGGGTAGCTCAGTTGGTTAAGTGTCTCACTACTGTTTTCAGTTCAGGTCATGATCTCATGGATCATCAGGCTCCATGCTCAGGGCAGAATGTGCTTGGGATTTTCTCTCTCCTCTCCTGCTGCCTCTTCCCCTGCTCATACTGCCCCCCTCTCAAATAAATAAATAAATCTTAAAAAGAAAAATCACAGGCAATCCATTGGTTAAAAAATTTAGGTAAGCAGAAAAGTCAGTCCTGGAGCTCAAGTAGTTTTTCTCCTGTTTACATTTTCTGGGAGTTAGGGGTCTATTTACAAAGAAAAACTAACCCCTCAGTATTTACAATGAGCTATTTAAATATTAAAATGAAATTTCAAAGTCCTTCATATTAGAGGAACAGATACAAAATCACCTAATCAGTAAATGTGAATCTCTCCTTTTTTGAAGTTTCTTACATAGATGTGTTATTAGACCTGCATTTCAGAGTCTACTCTGTTGATGACTAGCCACACTACCTTAGACAGACAATAGCTCTCTTCTGGGTCTCAGTGACAGTTTTTGATCATAAGGATGCTAATCGTGAACATGGTTACAGACAGACCAAGGCCCAGACCAACTGACCTCTTAACTTTTATAGCCTTAAATATCAATCTATGGTGTCTATGTAAACTTTTGCAATTTCAGACAAGTGGGATCCAAGGCAGTTGAGTGGCAAAATTGCTGTTCTCATCCAGCTGCCCTCCTGCCCTATAGCAGCTTCAGAAGCAGTCTGCCTGGCCCTGATTAGTGTGTCAGCTGAGTCAGCATCTGCTGCAGTGATAGGAAGGATTAAGACTCCATGAGACCCGCTCCTCCAGCCAGGAAAGCCAATCTCCTTCAGGGCAGTAACACTCCACAATCAGTCCTGCATTGCAATTCAGCCTCCATAAAACTTATTCAAGTCCTCTTTAGTCTGTCGATCCCACCTCCTCAGTAATCATCTCCCATTCCTGCTGTAATAAAGTACCACAAATTTAGGGGCTTAAAATATCACAGATTTAATCTTTTAGTTCCTTAAGGAAGAAGTCCTTAAGGACTGTGCTATAGGCTGTGCCATAATCAAGACATTAATAGGGCTGTGTACATTTATGGAGGCTCTGGAGGAGACACACACCCTCTCCTAAAGGCCACCCCCAGTCCTTGGCTCATTTACACCCTCTCCTCATACCAGCTACACCCTAGCTCCCCGGCTTTTCTTTCATAGTCATGCTGCCCTCTAGCCACAGCCAGGAACGATTCTCCATTTTAAGAATCTCTGTGATTAGACTGAGTTCACCTCATAATCAAGGATTATCTCATCTCAAATCCCTGCTCTTACTCACATCGGCAAAGTCCTTTTTGTCATTGTATTAGTCCAGCGTCTCCAGAGAAACAGAGCCAATGGAATGTGTGTGTGTGTGTGTGTGTGTGTGTGTGTGTGAGAGAGAGAGAGAGAGAGATTGAGAGAGAGAGACAGGAAAGAGAACGAGAGAGAAAGAGACTTGTTTTGGGAATTTGTGTAATACAATTGTGTAGACTGGCAAGTCTAAAATCTGCAGGATAGACAGGCAGGCTGAAAACCCAGGGAAGAGCTAATGTTGCTCCTGCACTCCAAAGGCAGTCTGAAGGTAGAATTCCCTCTTCCTCAGGAAACTTTAGTCTTTTTCTCTTAAAACCTTCCACCAAGTAGGGGCATCTGGGTGGCTCAGTGGGTTAAAGCCTCTGCCTTCAGCTCAGGTCATGATCCCAGAGTCCTGGGATTGAGCCCCTCATTGGGCTCTCTGCTCAGCAGGGAGCCTGCTTCCTCCTCTCTCTCTGCTTGCCTCTCCACCTACTTGTAATCTCTGCTGGTCAAATAAATAAATAAATATTTTTTAAAAAAGACTCCACCAATTAGATGAAGCCCAACCCTTATGGAGGTTAATCTACTTTATTAAAAGTCCACTGATCTGAATGCTAATCTCAACTAAAACAACAATATCTAGACTGGTGTTTTTAATCAAATATCTGGATACTGCTGGCTAGCCAAGTTGACACAAAATTAACCATCAGGACATGTAAAGTAAGATAGTCATAAGTTCCAGGGATTAAAACAGAGATATATTTTGGAGGAGGGAATATTTTTCTGCCTGTCATCTCTTCTGTGAAACTTCCCATAACCATTCTAGTCCTTACTTATTAGATTGTGCCTTGCACTCTTGGTGTTTATCTCCCCCATTATTAAGTAATTCACTCATTACTGCCTTTTTCAAATCTGATTGTTTTAAATGTGCTTTGATAATTTTAAACTTCCTGAAAGAAGACTTTCTGTTCCATGTGTCCTGGGTCTTCTCACTCTTTCCCTATCACATTTACACTGCAGAGTATACAACAATTACCATGTTTCTTAATTATCTCTTTAAATCCAGACATGTTTTTCGCTCTCAAGACACTTTAAGTTGTACCTTTTTTTTTTAACCCAAACTGAGCACCAGAAAGATCAAGTGAACACCAAAGGTGACATGGAGTAAGATAAGCATTCAGGATCCTACAGGCACTATAATCAGTCAGTACTCTTTCCATCATTTCGAGTTAATCATTAGATAACAGAGAAGAATATTGTACATAGGTATGTATTTCCCATGATTTATCAGTATGAAAGAATACCATTTTCATAACAAGTTTCATGTGTAATTCTGAAAAAAATAACAAGAGAATATGAAGAATATTCTAAATACCAAGGGACCCTATGATTCAGCATTATAAGTTTTATTCCTTTAAATTCTTATTATTATGTAGTGCTGGTTTTAACATGGGTTAAATTCAAAGTAGTTCACAGCAATGAAATCTTGGTGAAGTCCTCTGATTCTCTGCCAATATTTCCATGATATCCAGCAAAAAAAGAGAACCTACTGACCATCCATGCCCACTGAAGAAAGTTTTTGGTTCCTTTGCAGTTGGGCCACTGAAATTTGACTGGTATTAAGGAATTTTCTGGGTCAATATTTAAATACCACTGAGGTTAATCACCAGTTCTTCAGGAATTTATAGCTGGACTAAGAGGTAAAACAAGGAAAACAAAACAAAACAAAAGCAACGTGCACACACGCACACACACACACACACACACACAGAGTTTCTAATTTCCTGCAGTGAAAAAAAAATGATAGAATTGAGTTTCTAAGTGATCTGGATTTGACTTGAGGACATAGAGCCCTTGTTCAGTTAAAAAGTGATAATGTCTTCATACAAACACAATCTGAATTTAAAATTCCATAATGTATTGAAGCAAATAATATTCACATTTGCTATGGATGGAATGTGTTTCCCCCAAATTCATATATTGAAACCCTCCTTAACCCTCAAAGTGACCATAGCTAGACATAGGGTTTATTTTGGAGGTAATTAAGTTTAAATGAGGCCAGAAAGATGAGGTCATAATCTGAAAAGATTGCAGGTTTGTAAGAAGAGGGTTATTAATAAGAGAGTTTCTCTTGCCCTCTCTGTCATAGAAGGACACAATGAGAAGACAGCCATTTACAAGCCAAGAAAAGAATATTCACCAGAAACCAAAACCTGCTAAAAATGTGGTTTGGGACATCCCAGCCTCCACAATGGTGAAAAAATAAACTTCTATTGTTTAAGCCACCCAGTCTATAGTATATTGTTATGGTAGTTTAAGCAAACAAATTTAACATTTAATTTATAAAATGGCTTCAGTGGAAACCTGCTATAATTAATCACAACAATTTGTGCAATGTAACTCTTTCTCCAACAGTAATAAAGAAATCTCTAATTAATAAAACAGGAGGGGATATCCACTGCAAAACATAAATTAGACATGATCTTAAACCTTTCACAAAAATTAACTCAAAATGGATCAGAGACTTAAATGTAAAATACAAAACTATGAAACTTCTACAAGACAATATCGGAGAAAATCAAAGTGATCTTTAGTTTGGCATTGATTTCTTAGAAACAACTCCTAAGGCATGATTCATAAAAAGAAGAATCGATAAATTGGACTTCATTACAATTAAAGACTTCTGCTATGCAAAGCACACTATTCTCAGAATGAAACAACAAGCCACAGACTGCAAGAAAAATCTTTACAAAACTTTTATCTAATGAAGGACTGTATTCACATACATACTGTTAAAAATTAGCATTAAGAAAACAACCCAATTAAAGTGTGGGTAAATGGGGCCCCTGGGTGGCTCAGTGGGTTAAAGCCTCTGCCTTCGGCTCAGGTAATGATCCCAAGGTCCTGGGATCGAGCTCCGCGTTAGGGCTCTCTGCTCAGCAGGGAGCGTGCTTCCCTCCCTCTCTCTCTGCCTGCCTCTCTGCCTACTTATGATCTCTGTCTGTCAAATAAATAACTAAAATCTCTAATAAATAAATAAATAAATAAAGTGTGGGTAGATTATCTGAACAGACATCTCACCAAAGAAGATATGAAGAGGCAAATAAACATATACAAATATGTTCAAAATGTGTGTCATTAGGGAATTGCAAATTAAAACAGCAATGATATATCACTACTTACTTACTAGAATGACCAAAATCAAAACACTGACAACACCAAATGCTGGTGAGGATGTGGAGTAACAAAAACTCATCCATTGCTGGTAGGAATGAAAAATGGTACCACCACTTTGGATGGTTTGACAGTTTCTTACAAAGCTAAACACAGTTGAGCATATCTTTGTTATGTGCCCAAATGAGGTGAAAACTTATGTCCACAAAAAACCTGCACATAAATATTTATAGCAACATTCTTCATAATTACCAAAACCCTTCAATAGATAAATGGATAAACAAACTGTGGCACATCCATATAATGGAATATTATTCTGTGCTAAAAAAAGAAATGAGCTATTAAGCCACAAGACACATAGGGGAACTCTATATGAAAGAAGCCAGCATGAAAAGGCTGCATACTATAGGATTCCAATCATATGATATTCTGGAATAAGCAAAGCTATGAAGACATTTAAAAGCTTAGGGTTGCAAGTGGTTTGAGTGGGATGAACAGGTAGAGCATGGGGGATTTTTAGGGCAGTGAAACTATTATTATGCGGTAATGGCATATGATTGTGTAATGGTGTATACATGGCATTATGCCTTTATTAAAATGAAAAAACAATACAACACAAAGAGTGAACCCTAATGTAAACTATGGACTTTAATTAATAATGATGTATCAGTATTTGTTCATCCATTGTAACAAGTGGACCACATGTTTGCAAGATCTATATAATAAAGGTAGGAAAGGGAATATATAGGAAATCCCTATATTTTCTGTTTAATTTTGTGTAAGCCTAAAATTGCTCCAATAAATAAAGTCTATTAATTAAAAAAATAGGCAACCTCAAGGTAGAATTTATAGCAAAGTTTTTTATTCTATAATGAAAATGCTGAACATAAAGGGAAGATATTTTTTATACCCTTTATATACATATGCATATATACAAAAACCGCAACTCTGTGGGATGTCAACTCATAAACGTAATGGAACTGAAACCATGGAGTACAGAAGAAATAAACACAACTATAATTCTATGAATGAGGCCTTTAAAAAAGAATATATTTATACTCTATGGCTTCTATAGAGCATGAAAATGAACTACTTTTAACTCATAAGAGTAACATAAAAGTAGAATGACAAGAAGAAATAATATTTGGATTCTCAATAGAAAGGAAATCTGTTACCTTGAGCAATCAACTGAACTAGAGTGAGCTCAGTGAAATTTCTGAATTGCATTCAGAAATGCAATTTGTCCTCTGTACAAGATAAGGGAAGCTATTCATTGTCCATCTTGCTGCATCCACACACTGGGAAAAAAGAATCTTTGTCCTTCACTCATGAGCCAGAAGGAGGAAGTTTTGTGAGCCCTTGTAAAGTTATAAATGACATGTGCCATCTAAAAAGAGAGATAGAATAAGTACCAACAGAACGTTGTAACTTTTGTGACTCTTTCTTCATTATTTTTATTTACACTTATAACAATTTTTAAGCTCTTCCATTCATTTGTTCATTCATTCATTCATTCAAAAAATGACACTGGAGCTCCTATAGACACTGACACTAAAGAACCATTGATCAAAGTGGACCCGGTCCTTGCTCTCAACAAAGTTAAATAAATCCTTTACTAGTTCCTTCAATAAAAACCTTGCATATGGATGTATCACTGAGAAATGGATCACTCCATTGTCTTCTGGAATTTACTGTAGGAAATGAAATACCTGTTTTCTGTCCATTGGTTCTTAAAAGGAATCTATTTTCTCTTGTGACTTTCTCTTTTGTCTTCCAAGTTGCATAGTTTTATTGTAACACCTATAAATGTGGATTCGTTTTTATTTATCCTGTTCAGTTTTGTGTGCTCTTCCAATCTGGCAAACTCTTGTCATTGCTTCTTGAAATAATCAGTGCACCTCCACTCTACTCTTAATTCTCAGACATTCTAGAACTGTTTGGGGATCTCTTTCTATGCACCATGCTTCAAATGCTCTTTCATATTTTTAATTTATTTTCTCTTTTATGCAATACTTCCCAGATACTTCTAATGCATTTATTCTCCCTCTTCTGGCATCTACTGTTTAATTCATCCATCATTAAATATTTACTTCTAGAAATTAATTTCATGCTAAGAGTACATGTTTGATATTTTACAAATTCTCTGTTCCATGATTATATTTCCTTAAACAGTAAGTGATAATAAAACATGTAAAAATATGAGAGAGTTGCTGGTTATATTTAAGTAACAGAAGAGATGATGCCATGACAGAGAAGATGGTATAAAATGAGATCCAAGAGGTAGATAATGAACCGTCAGATTATGCAGGGTTACCTAGGCCATTTTAAGGAATTGGAATTTCTAAGTGTGAAATCAGTGTTTTAAGCTGAGGCATAGTGGGACTTCATTTACATTTAGAAACGTGCCTTCTGTGAAAATGGGGAATGGTGCAGGGAAAAGTGGTGGGAGGCTATTTCAGAAGTGCAGAAGAGATTATAGTTGTTTAAATTATATCACTATATTGCAAATAAAGTGGAAGTAATCTTTAATATACACTGGCTAGTATTCATAGCTTTATGCACAGTATCATTTTTAATCTTTACAATTGTTATCATTAGTCCAATTTTGCAGATGTACAAACAGAGGCTCAGTCATGCTAGAAAACTGCTAAATTCACACAGCTACTGCAGAATGTAAACCGTTTTTGACTGAAGTCTCATAGTCTAGTGACTCTGATAAGAGAGAACAGTTTCGAACAAACAAACAAAAGGCAAGGTGTATTCAGACTGTAATTTGCGCTGTGAAGCAAACACAGTAGGATAACCAAAAGCGACCAGTGGTTGAGAGAGAGATACTTAGCAAACTTTGAGCTGAGAACTGACAAGAAGGTAGGCATGAGTAAATGTAATAGAAGGCTCTTTGTGAGGATTTAAATTTGAGATTTTTATAAAACTCTCGGCATAACATTCTTGGTACTATGAATACTTTGTTCCACCTAAGAGAACCTTTTTTAATGTTTTTACTTCTATCTATAGTGACCAACACTTTAGTCCCTTCTGCCAATTTCACTTCTTATGCCTGTGTTTCTTAATGACAAATCCTTCAAGAAGAAGAGAACCTCTTATTTTGGTTTTGGGAGCAGCACAAGGAGGCTGGTGTGTGTGTCTTGTGAAAGGAATAAGGGGATTGATAAAGGAGATCAGATCCCAAACTACAGCCATGTGTGATGGAGAATTTCTAGAAAGATAACATAAATGACAGCTGCCTGCCTTAAGAAAAAGAGGGAAGAAAGCAGATAAGGTCTGAGAAGGGAGCCTTGCCTGGGTTTTTATATTCACTGGACAAAGAAAGCAACCTGCTTCTAAGAAAAATAATTAGTATGTCTAAGTTACATAGCTTTAATTGTTCTTCTAAAAATCTTTGCTTTGGGAATTGACCAATATTAGAAAAAGCAGAATTAATAATAAAAAGTGTAGCCTGATGTAAATCTCAGTATATTTTAAACTTCAGAGAAGTTATATAATTATGGAAGTAATATATGAACATTCAGGTACAAGTATATACATACACACATGAACACATACAGGATGTTTCCATCTGGCAATCTTTTTTTTTTAAGATTTTATTTATTTATTTGAGAGACAGAGAGCACAAGTGGGGTCAGGGAGAGGGGGAAAGGCAGAAGGAGAGGGAGAAGCAGACTCCCTGCTTAGTATGGAGCCCGATGTGGGGCTTGATCCCAGAACCCTGGGATCACTTAACCAACTGAGCCAGGTACACCTCTGTCTGGAAATCTTTTATTGACTGATAACAGTCAAACTGTGTATTTTCTGGCCTACCCTTATGGAAATACTAAAGAAACTGAAAAATCACTATTTGACTTGATAGATGACAGGACTTGGAAACAGTGTTCACATCCTTGACTGCTGTGGCTGCAGTCATTTTCACTCAATGATAAAGCACAAGTCTATATCTGGGAATATCTTATTCACTGTTCACCAGCTATAAAACCAAAGACAATGTTCTCCCTCATCAATAGCTCTGCAGAAAGAAAAAGAACCTGTGTGGATAAGGGGAATGGAGGCTTTGCTGCAAACTAAGGCCCTGGCACTCTGCCCAGAACTCTATGTGCATATAAAAAACTACACTTTTTCTTTTTTACATGCAAGATGAGGACCTGTAGGAAATCCAACTATGCAGTATCAGTAGCTCACACTCTGGAGTCTGACTGCCTATTTCAAATCCCCTGTGTGCTTCTTGTTAGTCAGACGTGTTTGGGCACATGATAGAATCACACAAAGTTTCAGCTTCCTTTTCAGCAAATGGCTTGAATAATTGAATGCCCCTCCCCACATACAGGATGTTGTGAGGATTGAATGAGGACAATATGAATCCTTCATAATTGTACGTAATCGATAGCAACAATTTTTAAAGTACTTTCTTAATATGAAACCTAGAATAAGTAATCAAATTATCATCCTGTAATGGGAAACTTACTGCTTATTGATATGGGTACCAGACCCTTAACTAAAATTATTTATTGGGTCATGCCCAATATACATGACTATTTTAACGGTGTTTGATTTTCTTTCAATCCAGAACCTCATAAACACTCAGTTATAGCTGAAGCCACATATGAAATAAACTACACACTGTTTACCAGACAATTATTAAGTCAAACATAAATATATATTTCAACAAACCGCAAAGAGTATTTAATTTGGCACTTACATTGATTTTCTGTTTCCCTTTTCTTAAATTAGCAGGACATGTTAGCCAGAAATCTCTGTGTATCTCTCTATCCTGGTTACATTTCCATTCCCATCTTTCATTGTTGATTGCTATGTTGTCCCAAATAATTCTCCTATGGATTCAATGCTGAATTAGAATTTTTAATATCAATTTCTGGGAATTTTTAGACCCTGCTTCTTCAATAACTGCTCAATGCAGTGCTGGAATTTAAGAGTTTTCACACCTTCAGTGTTTTCTCTTTAAAATGCTGCCTGTAGATGCCGATCCCTTATTACACAGGATACAACCCAGGAAATGACTAGTCTCTTTATTTGCAAGGTACTGCATTTCTGTACAATATCTCTTGGATCAGAATTCAACATTCTATAATATTGACCCTGTGTCAACATGAAAATGGAAGGGGTTTTTATTACCTTGGCTTTTTGCCCAAAGCAAAGTTCTTTGCTGGGTGAGAATAACATCTAAGTAGTTAATGGGCTATGTGGAAAGAAAAACCCTCATTCGTAAGATGTGAAGAACTCACCATTTTGCATTTTACAGTAGCACTAATGTGCCCCAACACTTTTTCTAAGAGTCATTAAGAGTTTAAACTTTATGTTGTTTTCTACTTACTTTCATTTTTGGTTTAGGTAATGCTTCAGGTTAGGTTATGCTTTCACATATATCATTAACAGCAGGTCTTCATAATCACGCCGCGTGGTGAGCTGGGCAAGTGTCTCCCTGTGAGGATACCAAGGCCTGGGCGAAGCCTTGGAGATGGCTCTGTTGGCAACTGGAAGGAGCTGAGATGCAGACCAGACCAGGAATCCACATCCAGGACATGTTTCACATGTCACCATGCCTTTGTCATGCGTAATTTTGAATGAACACCAGTCAGTTCATGATTCCTTGTTTTTAATCCAGCAAAATAAAGCTCACCATGGGAGAAACTCATCCTACACTTCTGTTTGTCCTTTTGTTCTTATTAACCCAAGTTCTAAATGACATTTAAAGCCTTTGAGCGAATACTAAGTATATTATGAGTTACTGTTGTTCCTACATAGCAATGAATGCAAATATGAAGCATAAAACACAACAGTACTCCTCTAAAAGTGATGACTCATCATAATGGCACCTGGTATAAATTGGGGGCAGTTAATACAATTAAAAAAGCATGGCCTGTATGGGCAGGAAGGCTTGAGTTCAAATAAGCCTGCCTCTTCTTTGTTGCTTGACTTTGTCAAGACATTTACCTTCCCTGACCTTTCCCTTTTCCCTGCTCCTTTCTCTGTAAAATGAGGATTATGATTCCTAATTTGCAAGGTTGTTTTGACTGTAGTAGAGTATATAATGTGTGGTAAAAAGTGGCTGACTCACATTTAATATTCAATAAATATTAAACATTATGACAATTAGTTGATTATATGAGTCAATATATCTAAGGTATAGAGAAATAAGAAAACTTTCTTAATGTCACAAAATAAGCCACCTCCAGGGCTGAAAAAAAGAACGCATATATCATCACACTAGTTTTTATTCATTTCAAATAATGCCAGCAACCAAGTGTCAGATTTCTAGAAAAATTTAAGTAATGTATTCTCAGTATTTTAGAGCATTAAAATCGAGGGATACACAGAACACATTTGTTCTACAGAAATAGATGCTATACTGGTGATAAATCAGTTATGGAAAGATTACATTCTACCTTTTATTACCATAATTGAAAAAAAAAACAAAGATTATCTACATATTTCTAGTATCTAACTATGTATTCACTCTCTCTAAGCCTCACTAACTCATCTACAAAATAAAGATATTAGACTAATAAATCTTTTCCATTTTAGTCATGTTGTTATCCCATGATTATAGAAAGAAAACAAATTCTAGGATAATAAGACAATATTTTGAAATTGATAGGAGACCCAGGGCTCAAAAGTGTTTTGACAAGGTTGCAAAATATCAACTTAATTAAGTAGAGCTACTGATTCACATACTGGTAAGGAAATAAAGTTATTGCTGCTAACTTTAATATTTGATGAATTGATAAAGCTTTTTTACCTTCGAACATGAATACTGTTGCCAGGAAGTTAGAAATTAAAAATTAAAAAGAGAATTTACCTTCTCTTTTTAATTTTTAATTTACCTTCTCTTTTTAAAGCTAACTCTAATTTCTTATCTTTAAATATATGCCCTACTTATATTTAAAAACATGTCTTACTACAGAAGGCATCTCACACAGAAAGGAGAACTCTGGACTCTACCATGGGAGAAGCATTTTGGGTTTCCAACTCTGCAGGAAAATAAGTAGAGAATTTTTTCTCATTTCTTGAATTCAAAGGCTTTATTGTTATTTTCTGAGAAGAAATATTGGAGAAACTGCACTCTAAGCTTAATATCATGTCAGTCTCTATGGGCAGTAAGTTTTCTCCCCTAAGTTCATGTAAAATTCTTGGGACATATATACCATATCCTAGATTAAATTTAGTTAATCACATAACAATAGGGGAAAAATGCCTTCAGTATTCCATTAAAATGGGAAAATTTTATTTCCAAATTTTGCATAAGTTGCATTCTCAAGTTTAACTTAATGCTGTATAATTGTTATAATTGTATAACATAGGATGGAATTCAGGTCTAAAACACATCACAGAGGAAACCTAACCAGCACAAGATGCCTGCTTAATCACATTTCTGCAATACTAGTCTTGGAATTGAAGCAGCCCCAATAGAAGACTAGAAAAGTTTGATGTAATGCCATGCCTAGAAAGGTTTGATTTAACATTATGCCAAGGAACAGATAAGAGCTTACAATGCTTGCGCGCCTGCGTGTTTCAGTCAGTTAAGCATCTGACTTTGGCTCAGGTCATGATCCCAGGGTTCTCAGATGGAAACCACTGCTCAGGCTCCCTGCTCAGTGGGGGAGTCTGATTCGTCCTCTGCCCCTCTCCCTGCTCTCTCTCTCTCTCCCTCTCTCTCTCAAATAAATAAATAAAATCTTAAAAAAAATAAAGATGGGAGGGGTGTCGCTGATGTAAATACTACAAAAATGTTTGGCACCATCTTGCCAATGACACTATGGTTGGACATGATGGCAAATAGAAGAGTGGTTGTTTCCACTGTGTGTGGAATCGAAAAGGATAATTCTCTCCATTTAAAAAAAATATCTAAACATTTCCTGTTTCATATGTGATTAATAGTGGCTCCAATTCATTCTCATTCAAGAATGAGAACAGAAGATGAAGGAGTCACTGTATATTCAAGACTCATATTTCTTAAGAACATTTTAAGGATGATTTAGACATCTGAACCCATAATTTTAGTATATTTATAAGAATATTTCAGGGAACTCTACCAACTTAAGACATTATTTTCTATAACTGCTAATAATACATTGAAAACTGATTTAAATATATGTATAATTAAGTTCTGAGTGTAATAATCTCAAAAGACCTGCCACCATATTACACAATAAAATAATCATATATTTTCAATATATTAGAAATTTTAACTTCAAGAATATTGCTTTTCTGTTGCCTCTTTGTTTGCTTAGCAAATACTTTCTCATTTTGATGTAGCACCTCTTTGCAAAATTACATTTATCTAAGAAACTAAAATGATATGAAACCTTATGATGTATTCAAATTCCATTACATTGGTGCTTTCTGTGCCTGCATTTTCCACTGAATTATTAAAAGAGTCCCATACAATGAAGTGCCCCTTCTGCAGCCCTAAAACAACTCATTTTTCTTAACAGTGTATTTTCAAGCTGTATATCAAGTCTAAGAGGAGCTGACTTTTTTGAAACTGGATGTATGGAAGCACAGAGAAGCAGAAGGAAAAGATGGAGAATATAAACACACATATGTCAGTAGGAGTTCACCAGAAGTGTCTTCCAAAGAGAGTCTGCCACTGGAAAACTCATTCCTTAAGAAATAATGGCAGAACCATCATTGTGAATAATGTACAATTTATTTTACATGTTGTGTTCCTCCAATCATCGTGTCTTCAGTTCCTAGTCCAATTGAAAACATATTTTCTAGATAACAAAAAGGAAAAAAAAAGAAAGAAAAAAGTTTTTATAGCCAATTCCCTAACAGAACAGTGTTTATTACTATTCTTTTCAAAATACATTCAAGATAAAAATGACAGATTAAATTTGTTGTAAGAGTAAAATATTAAAGAAAATGATCATTTTCTTAGATTATTCTGATGCAATGAGTTAAAAAAGATGTTGAATGTTTATTTTAATTTTGAATTCTTTTTATTTTTTATTTTAATTTTAATACTTGAATTCTTCATTGACTTTTATAATTGAATCCTAAAAAATGGTAACACACACACACACACACACACACACACACACATAACTGATGGATTTAATAAATGGACTGGAGAAGTATAATCACAACTTCACGAACTCTCTCATGGTCCTTTAAAAGAATTTTAATAGAAAAAATATTTCCTGTTCTCAGCTTTTAAAAAAAGTTCCATGATCACTAACTAATTATTTAGTTAGAAATGTCTAGTACCATAGCTTAAATCTTCACTGAAAAATAAAGTTTTTGGTCACTTTTCTCATCACTCCCAACTACCCCATTTCTCACTTCCAGTATTACTGAGTAACAAGGGGCCTGCCTTTTTTTTTTTTTTTTTTTTACTTTTCCCTTTATTCTGCTTATAATCCCACCTCAAGATTTTAGCCCTTCTGGGTTGAATTATGGGAAAAACAGAATACAGAAAATTCATATTAACCTGTACTGTGATAATTGTTGTATTCCTTGGGTTTGACGTAGGTGGAGAATCAAATCTTGGTCTCATGGCTGGCTTTGTGGAAACTTCCATGATTGTTTACTGGAAGCTTTGCACAATGACTGACACACGAACCACACAATCTATCCTATACATCTCCTGTCCTAGCTAACCCCTCCCCAACTCTACCTCCCACCCCCCACCCACCCACCACTAGCTTTCTAGTTACTCATTCCCACACAGTCTCTTGGGCAGAAATTAAAAGGACCTCATTCCACTCCTGCAATCTTCTGATTGGCCCACTTTTTCTTCATGGACTATTCTTAAAATGTTTTCTTATGAAAAGAAACACCTACCACAATACTGTTAAAATCACTGGTTTTCTTAACCTGGGTCAGGCACATCTAATGAGTTCCCAAGTTGAGGATACTCCCTGGGTAGTCCCTTTGGGCTTTCTCTAACTGGCTGTGGGGTAGAGGGTAGAATCTCTACACACTTGAATAAAATACAGGGTGCCCAGTGAAATTTAAATTTCAGATAAGTAACAATGCAATATTTATCATAAACTTATTAAAAATATCACTCATTGTTTATCTGAATTTCTAATTTAACTGGATGTCCTGTATTTATTGGATTACTTTTATCTACCCTCCCCTTGTTGTTGAGTAGGATCTAAGAGCATCTCTCCCCAGAATTTCCTTTCCAATTCCCCCCTCTTAGGCTGTATCTCTAACAAGTGAAGGCAAGAAACTTAGTTCTTAGATATTTCTTTTGACTAATGCATTTTGGTATATCTCACAACCCATTAAGTATCAGAAATCTATTTTGCCTCAATTGAAATTTTAAGTTTAGCTTCCTGTGTAATAAATGTGATATAATGTATCATTATGAGATATCTTAAAAATCCTCTAAAACTTCATATTTTTAATGTCCCATAGATATGACTTCATGTATTTTTAAAACCACAATGCATGGCCATTTGCTATTATGATTATAGTAATAATTTTATATATTTGTATTTTATCTTTCTATATATATTTCTATTTTTATACTTATGTATTATATTTATAATTTATATGATTTACATAATAATTATAATTTTTATTCTAATGCCTCAATTCCTCCAGGAACTGCAACAGCAACCTCATTCTTCCTAGAATTACTCTCTTCCTTATATAAAACCATGATCTTCCATGCCTCTGTTGTTCAGTTCCTTTGACTGGCTCAGAATGGGTCTCTGACCAAAGTTAAGTCAACTAGAATTGTCCATGGTAATTTATATCAACTCTGAGAGAAATCAATTAAACTAAACTTTTCCATATAAAATTCTGAAACTGGATTTGATCATATTTATTACTTTCTGGAGGTAACTGTATTTCAGTGACAATCATGGAGGCATCTGAGGCTTTGTTCTAATTATTTCTGTGGTCTAGGTGCCACTTCTGACCTTCTTACACATGAAAAGTCTACACTTCTCTTGTTTTTTAGCCTGATACATTCCATTTTTTTGTCTACTCTAGTTGGAGTTAGGATGTCCTTTCCTTATAATCAATGGGCTGCTTACATGTTGCAATGCAATTCATTATTTTATTCTTTTTTTAAGATTTTATTTTTTTAAGTAATCTACACTGTCTTCAAAGGCAAAGGAAACAAAATCAAAAATGAACTTTTGGGACTTCATCAAGATCAAAAGCTCCTGCACAGCAAAGGAAACAGGCAACAAAACAAAGAGGCAACCCACGGAATGGGAGAAGATATTTGCAAACGACAGTACAGACAAAAGGTTGATATCCAGGATCTATAAAGAACTTCTCAAACTCAACACACACAAAACAGATAATCATATCAAAAAATGGGCAGGAGATATGAACAGACACTTCTCCAATGAAGACATACAAATGGCTAACAGACACATGAAAAAATGTTCATCATCACTAGCCATCAGGGAGATTCAAATTAAAACCACGTTGAGATACCACCTCACACCAGTTAGAATGGCCAAAATTAGCAAGACAGGAAACAACGTGTGTTGGAGAGGATGTGGAGAAAGGGGAACTCTCTTACACTGTTGGTGGGAATGCAAGTTGGTGCAGCCACTCTGGAGAACAGTGTGGAGATTCCTCAAGAAATTAAAAATAGAGCTTCCCTATGACTCTGCAATTGCACTACTGGGTATTTACCCCAAAGATACAGATGTGGGGAAAAGAAGGGCCATCTTTACCCCAATGTTTATAGCATCAATGGCCACGGTCGCCAAACTGTGTAAAGAGCCAAGATGCCCTTCCACGGACGAATGGATGAGGAAGATGTGGTCCATATACACTATGGAGTATTATGCCTCCATCAGAAAGGATGAATACCCAACTTTTGTAGCAACATGGA